>VXAC01003466.1:187428-242611 GCA_013399225.1 Rhipidura dahli
GTGCTGTGCTGTGCTGTGCCGTGCCGTGCTGTGCTGTGCTATGTGCCGTGCTGTGCTGTGCTGTGCCGTGCCGTGCTGTGCTGTGCTATGTGCCGTGCTGTGCTGTGCTGTGCCGTGCCGTGCTGTGCTGTGCTATGTGCCGTGCTGTGCTGTGCTGTGCCGTGCCGTGCTGTGCTGTGCTATGTGCCGTGCTGTGCTGTGCTGTGCCGTGCCGTGCTGTGCTGTGCTATGTGCCGTGCTGTGCTGTGCTGTGCCGTGCCGTGCTGTGCTGTGCTATGTGCCGTGCTGTGCTGTGCTGTGCCGTGCCGTGCTGTGCTGTGCTATGTGCCGTGCTGTGCTGTGCTGTGCCGTGCCGTGCTGTGCTGTGCTATGTGCCGTGCTGTGCTGTGCTGTGCCGTGCCGTGCTGTGCTGTGCTATGTGCCGTGCTGTGCTGTGCTGTGCCGTGCCGTGCTGTGCTGTGCTATGTGCCGTGCTGTGCTGTGCTGTGCCGTGCCGTGCTGTGCTGTGCTATGTGCCGTGCTGTGCTGTGCTGTGCCGTGCCGTGCTGTGCTGTGCTATGTGCCGTGCTGTGCTGTGCTGTGCCGTGCCGTGCTGTGCTGTGCCATGCTGCCCTGCCCTGCACTGTGCTGTGCTGCGCTGCACTGTGCTGTGCCGTGCCGTGCTGAGCTCTGCCCTGCTGCTCCATGCTGCGCTGCGCTGCGCTGCCCGCGGGTTGCCCTGAGCCGGAGCCGTGGCCAGGAGGTGGCAGCAGCCCCTCGCCCTGTGCCAGGCCAGGGCTGTGGGGCTGAGACCCCTCCAGAGAAGCGTTCCCGCTGCTCCGTTTCCTCCTCTGGCAGCGTGAAGAGGCGGAGCTCGGCCCTGGGCTGGAGGGCAGCCGGGCTGGAGGGGCTCCAGGGACACGCTGGGGTGAGGATGAGGGGACAGGGCGGCTCTGAGCGGCACAGCAGGGCTGTGGTTTAAGCCCTGCATAGCGCTGAGGTTTGAGGCAGCAGCGTGTGGAAGTCGGAAAGAACAAACTGTTCAGCCGCCAGCCCTTCCAGCTTCTGCTTTCGAAGTTATCTAACAGCCCAAACAAACACGAAAGTGCTGGCTCAGCCGCAGCTGGCTGGCCTGGCCCGTTCGTGCGGGACATAGCCCAACCCATTCCTAATCCTGCAGCCCAGCCTTGCCGGGTCATTGCTTCTCCGTGGGTGGGTAAGGGGCTCTGCTCCCCTGCTCCTCACCGCAGCTGTGCAGCCCCTTCCAGTGCCATCACCGGTGCCACCCGGGCGGCTTCTTGGGTTCCCATTCCGGTGATGACTGGTGGTCACTTGTCCCTGCAGAGATCGACAACCCCATGGCTCAGAAGCTCCCCTGCACTCCGCTCATCCCAGCAAGCAGCACGGGACTGCCGCGGAGATGCTATTTGCTGCGGCAGGGAGGCAGGATTGACACTGCAGGGATGCAGTGACCCACCGTCACCGGGTGCTTCAGGGCACCCACAGCTCTGGAGATGGGTGCACACTGCAGGAACCACATGGTTCAGCCGTGCATGGGGACAGGGACAAGCGTTCGTGTCCCCAGTCAAGCAGTGGGATCAAGAAGCTGCCAGGTTGAGGGATGCAGGAGGAGATTGCAAATGATGCAGAGGGGGGACAGAGTGCCTGGAGAGCCCAGAGCAGGGTTCCATGGGATACAGAAAGGGGAAGCTGCGGGCTGTGACCAGCTCTGGCAAACAATGCTGGGCCGTGGTGTCTTGTCACACACGCCAAATTCACACGGGGGGGGGGGGGGGCAGGGGGGGGGGGGGGCAGGGGANNGGGGGGGGGGGCGGGTGGGAGGGGAAGCAGGGAAGGGGTGGAGAGCTCTGTTACGTAGAGTGTCGTCCAGCCTTCCTTCCTGTGGCCACGGGCTGAGGGTATATAAACAGTGGAGCTATAATTATCTGGGGTGGTGAGCAGTGCACCCAACTGCTGGCTGCCATGGGCACAGCTGGGGACAGCAGTGCAGAGCTCCCAGGGCTGGCACCCAGCTCCACTGCTGCCCATCACAGCTCCTCCAGTCTGCCACCCTTGAGTCACATCCTCTGTCCTGTGGCTGCAGATTCCTTGCTCCAGTGCTGGCTTTTGCCATTCACCTCTCCTGGGAGTCTCAGCCCCAGCACAGCACACTGCAGAAGAGCTCCTGGCTGAGTCCCAGGAGCTTGGGAGGGCTGGCAGGTTTCATCTCCTGCTGCTCCATCCCATCTCTCACCCTGCCGAGCACCAGCTGAGAACAGCCTTCAGCCAGGGTCAGACTGGGGATCCAGAGTGCTTCATCACAGATTGGGACAGCAGGGACACGTCTGATGATGGGACACCAGCAGTTTGGGATAGACCATGTTCCCTTGCAAGGGAGAAGGGGATGAAGGATCATGTGCAGGAGGCTTTGTTTGCGGTAGCTGCAGGCACAGACATGGTCCCTGTGGAAGGTCTGCAGCAGGGTCAGGGTGAGGAGGAGCCCCTGCTCAGTGCAGTGGCCATTCTGCTGCTGGCAGGGCAGCCCATGCTCCTGCTAAGCAGCTTGGGAAGCCAGCCAGCACCTGCAGCCCCATCTCACCTGCCCTGCTCCTCCTCTCCTGCGGGGAAGGACAAACCTGGGATTAGCTGTTCCTAACACATTCCAGATACTTACCTCCCAGGATTCCCTCTCTGAAGGACTTTGTTGATGAAAGACACAAACCTGGAACAGACCGTTTGGCTGATGAAAGACACAGTGGAAGTTGCCAGCAGAGCAAGTTCCCCATGTGCTTGCATCAGGCTCCCAGGTTTCGCTGGGGTGAGGCATGGCCAGCACCCCGTGCCCAGCTATGCTCCTGTTTGTGTCATGGACCTCCTGTCCCAAAAAGGGATGAGGAAGCAGCTGCTGCCATTTGTCCTTCTGGGGAGACTGGCAGGGGAGCTGGAGAGCACAGCTGCATTCCCTGGGAACCCTAAGAACAGGCTGCTCTCCTGAGCTGCCCTGGGGACAGTGGGAACAGACAGGGGGTTTGGCCCAGGGCCGTGCAGGGTCTGTGGGTGGAGGGTAGGATTTGAGGAGGGTGCTGAAGCTGGGGTGGCTCTGAGGGAACTGTGCTGCAGGCAAGAGCATCACCCTGCAGCACCAGCACAGGTTCACCTGTCCAGGTGGACACCTACCCACGCAGGCCGAACAAAGACTTCTCCGTGAGCACAGGCAGAGGGTGAACCCCTCCCACTGCAGGGATGCAATCCTGGAATCACCCCTGAAGATGCTCATGCAGACTCCACTTTCTGAGCTGACTCACAGTCTGCTTCCATCCTGGAACACGCCATGCCTACGGCGTGCCTTTCCCAAGCAGCTGTGGTGGCGAGTGTTCCTTGTCAACAAGCCCTGCAGGTATCACACATCCCAGAGGAGCCGGGGCCCGTGGGGCCTGTATGAGCAGCTGGGGTGTACTGGGGTGCAGGCTGGGCTCGTAACCCACAGTGTCAGCAAACATTTGTCCTTTCCCTGCCCTGTGGAGAGGATGGGTCCCCAGGGCAGAGGTGACCTCCAGTTTGTGTGAGCAGCATGGCACTGAGGATGGGGACCTGTAGGTGGTCTTGGCAGAGGGGATCCCAGGCAGTCCTCATTTGACTGCCTTGGGCTTGGTTTAAAGGCGGGTTATCTCTAACCCAGTGAGAAGAGCTTCCCTGTGAGATCCCATCTCCTCCCTGGTAGGAGAGTTAGACTTTGAAGATCATTGTGGGTCCCTTCCAACTCAGGGTATTCTATAATTCTACTCCTTAAGAGCCTCTCTGTCCTCAAGGACCCGCCCCTATCACTCTCAGCCGAAGCTAGTCCCAGAGGGGGATGTGGATTGGGCCCCATCTCCGTGCCTCTCTTTTACTTGTGGGTTGTTTTTCCCCAGCACAAATACATCTGGGCTGGCTCATGGGCTCTGTTTTCTTCCCTGGCCAACAGGGAAGTTGTGCCACAACAACAGAGAGTTGTGCCAACAAAGCAAAGTTTTTTCCTTATCCCTCCCCTTCCTAATTGTTTCCGTATGGATCCAATTTCACCGTGTCCTGGAGCAGGCTTGGGTTCCCTCCTTACATAAAGTTAAAAACAAGGGCTGAGGCACCAGCTGTTGGCAGCAGAGCATGTCCTCCCCGCATTGTCCTTGGAGCACAGTGCACCCTTCCAGGTGCCTGAGACCTGTGGTTCTTCCTCAGGGAATGAGAGAAGGAGGAACACCCATGTTGGTGCAGCAGGGCCCCAGGCAGGGCTGAGAAGCCATGGCTGTGCCCTGTGATGTGCCCTGTGCCCTGATCAGCTGGCCACCACACCGCTGGCACTCCTGCCACCCCCTCCCTGTGCACCCTGTGTGGCTTCTCCTGGGACAGCCTCTGCTTGGGGCTCCTGTGGTGCCACCTCTCCCCACTGCAAGCTCTGTCTCTGCCCCACCACTGAGCTCAGATGGCCTGGCCATGCAATGGCCCTGGCAGCTCACCACATCCCAGAAGAGAAATAACAAGCTTCTTTGGAAAAGGCTTGAGGCTTTTTGTGTCTGGTCCCTTTTCTGTCTCATCCTCCTCCTGGCACACGCTGGGCCCTGGAGTGAATCCTCACAGAGGAGCAGCATCACCTGGCTGGGGGAACTGAGGGGGATTGCTGCACCAGCCCTCTGTATCCTGCATCCGGATGCACAGCAAGAGCCAGCTGCTGTCTCGTTGTTGGTGACATCGTGCCCTGCTTGGCCAGTTCTGATATGAGTGACATTGGAATGGTGATGCCAGGTGGGTGGCACCCCGGAGGAACGCCCCATGGCACCGCTGAGCAGCAGAGCCCCCCGGCATCGCCCCAGGTCACTCTGTGCCAGGGAGCCCAGCAGGTCTGAGTCCACTGCAGGCCAGGAGCTGGGTGCTGCTGCTGTGACTCAGTGGCTGCTGCCTCTCCTGCTCACCTGCAGCACTCAGAGGCACCAGGATGGCTGCAGGGTGCTGAGGCCCTTCTGATGTGTAGCTTGAGGGGCCACATGGCATAAATCACATCAGCGAGAGATGGGACAGAGGAGGGCTTTTGGGATGGAGCAGGGATTTGGTGATCGGCAGAGCTGCGGAAAGCAGCCGGCTCCTGTCCCCCTGGCTGCCCTGTGCCATCCAGCCTCAACAGAGGTCAGCCAGTGCTCCCAGCACTGTGTCTGGGGTGGCTCTGGCATGACCTGACTCCAGGCAACCCCAGTCCTGTGTCTTGGGCTGTGCTTGGTGACTGCAGAGCTGGGGATGCTCCTGACTCACAAAGGCCTTTCTGTCTGAGGAGGGCTCACACCATGACTGTCCCTGTCCCAGATTCAATGCCATTGCACACACTGCTCATCTTTCCAGGACAGTGAAGGGGCCTTTGTGTGCCAGCACAGTGGCTCTGTCCCCATGCAGAGTCTGCCCCTCACTCCTTGGATCACACTGCTTTGTTTGCCCTGGGTTTGGCCAGACCATGAAGTATCTTCTCACGTGTATCTATCTTCCTGGCAGAGCTGTCTGGCCTGGCACTGCCAGGCAGGGAGAGACCCTTGCTGGCTGTCACCTCTGCTGGTAGGACCTCTGTCTGCATCCATGCAGTGATGTGTCCCCCGTGTCCCCACAGCACCATGGGGCTATGCCTCTGCCTGTGTCCATCCAGTGGTGTAGGTTGGGGCACAATGGCCGTGCTGCTCAGGGGTGCAGACCTTGGGAGGTGTCCCTTTTAGGTGACACCTTTAGGTGTCACCTAAAGACTGTGGCAGGGCAGGGGGGACAGCGTGAGCCCTCAGGCTCTTGGGCTTCCTGGGCATGGAGAGGTGGTGGAAGAATTGTGCCTCTCAACCCAGGAAAGCTTCATCAGCCCAGAGATGAGTTGGGGCAAGGGCCATGGGTGATGGTGGCTGTCTCAGGCCCCAGCTGCCCAGAGACCGTCTGCGGGATGTCCCTGGGGAGCCCAGAGAGTGCCAGCCCTGGGTATCTTTGAAGCCAGGCCTTGGTTTTCCCAAGGGAGGATCTGCCCTGAGCCAGGAGGTGCAGAACCACCCACCCCAGCAGCATCACGGGGCCGGGATTGTCCCCAGCGTGTAGGGTGCATGGAGAAGCCAGGAACTCGGAGCAAATGCAGTCAGAGATGATGGCAAGGGAGGGCTGGAGCACGAGGCACAACAGGAGAGCAGGCTTGGGAGAAGGCCAACGCACAGGTTCGTGCTAGTAGCAGAGGCTGTGAGCAAAGGAAATCTCCTTTAATTGCTTAGTTTGTTCTGGCTTGGCTAAAGGACAAGGATCTGAAGGTTTCCCGTGAGCACCATCACTGGCCCCAGTCCATGGTGTCCACCTGGGGCAGAGCCCTGTGGGGCTGGAGCCAAGTGGGACCATGGTGGGTGCAAAGCTGTGTCTGGACACCCTGAGCCCGCAGAGACGTGCTGCCTGTATCTGGATCACAGGGATCACACACCCCGTGAGAGCGTGCACGCGCACGTGTGCGCACACATGCCTTGTGCACGTAGCCCAATCCCACGGGATCTGAATGCCAGCATGAGAGTGGGTGTGGGTGTTTGTGCAAGCACGCTTCTGGGCATGGCTCAGCTCTGCGCAGCTCGCAGCGAGCGCTGCAAGGCTGTTCTCTCCTCTGTTATTCCTTGACTGTTGTTTTTTCTCCTCATCCCCAGCATTTAATCATTTCACACCCTGGGAACATCACTGCTTTTCCTGGCAGCCACACTGGTGCCCTGTGTGGGATGGGGGATGTGTGGAGCTGCAGGCACGTGGTCTCAGTGTTGTATGCATTCTGTTGCTGAGGCTCTGTGACACGATGTGTGTGCTGGTTTGGAAATGTCCATCTGATGGAGCCGTACGCCAAGACCTGGGCCAGGGGACCCTGTGTCGTGGGCAGCACAGCTTTGCTGTGGCCAGGGCTGGAACCCCGGCCCTTGAATGCAACGCCCCTGTCAGATGGGCAGGGCAGGATGAGGGAGCTGGGATGCCACCCGTCTTTTGAACACTGCACCAAGCAGGAGAAAAGTCTCTTTCCCAATATCAGCCACATGCCGCTGTTTTCCAGTGGGAGAGAAAACCACTGCACATGTGTGTGCCAGCACATGCCTCAGCCCAGCTCACTCCGTGCCCCCTGATCCTCCCATGGCCCCAGGCCGCAGCAGCACGTGTCCTCACAGGTCACCTCAGCCATCAGGACGTGTCCAGCTGCATCTCCGTGACTGATGGGGCACGAACAGACACCCTGCTCATCCTGACTGCCCCTCTTTGGGGGCATCCCGCCGCCCTGCAGCACCTGTTTTCTCCCACCCCTCCTGCCTCTTTCTTAAGGCTTCAACAGGCAAAAGCATCCACCTACCCTGCACCTCCCCTCCCTCTCCAAATCCCAGCTATTCTTCCTCTTGTTTTCAGCCAGATACTATCCTGGAGTTAAAAATAACAAGGAATTTACAGCCCTCGACCTTGAACTTGGCCAAGCGCTTCCACAGAGTGGAGTGCTTCCACTTTGTGCAGTGTCAGCAGAGTGCTTGATGGCTCATCCTGGGTTTTCCTCCATCTCCACAAGTCTTTTCCCCGGGGCACAGCATTGGGATGCTGTCCAGACTGGCACCAGCTGAGAGAGATGCTGTGAGCTGGTCATGTAAGAGGGTTGGGGCTTGCCACAGGCACGGGAGCTGGGTGGGGCGTGATCCTGGGAGTTCAAGTCCCCGGGGTGTGATGGGATTTTGGGTTTTTGTCACATCTTTTCTCATTCTCTCTAACGACATTTCCTTTGCTGATGTTATTAGCATGGATTTAGAAAGGTTCCCAGATTTTCTCCTCCATAATTGGGAACACAGGAAACTCACAGGAAACTCGTTTTGATGTCACTGTCTTTAAAAGGAAAACTGAGATTGTCACGTAATGCTGGGGCTCCTGCAGCCACAGCCCTCAGCACGGACCCCTAGCCCACGTTTGCAGGTCATTGCTATTTCAGGGACATGACGAGTGTCCCTTCACGTGCCTCTCTCGTGGGGCAGACCTGCTCTGACTCTGTCAGGATGCTGTCACAAGGGGGGTGTGATGGAAACAGGGAGGTGCCACAGCTCCACCGCCCCTGTGGGACACAGATGCACCTGGAAATGCAGCAGTGGGTGTGAGACATCCAGACCCCTCACTCTGCCCTTTCTCCCACAAAAAGAGGTTGTGTACCATGGGCTGTGTACCCACCCATACGGGTGGGATATGGTGGAGTGTGACCCAGCCTTCCCCTTCCCATGGTAATCCCAGTCCTGATGAAGGGCTCTGCCAGGTCCCCCAGGAACCTGTCCCCGCTGTAGGGAAGGACTGGTTCCTACTGTACAAGGGAAAGCATGTGAGGCTGTGCCATCCTCTCCCTGCCCCAAATTAGCACGCAGCCCACTTGATTGCTTTCCTGTGGGATGAGTTTGGAGAGTGTCCATCATTTGAAGAAGTAACACCCTGATGTTACTGCAGACTGGTGGCACAATCTTTGCTGTGACAGGGCAGCCCAGAGCCCCTCGGCAGCTTGCTGTGGGCTGGGCCAGCACAACCTACCGTGCTCTGGCTGGAGATGGGAACACAAAGCTGTTGTCTGCAGGTGCTGCTCGTGGCCGCCCTGCTGTTCACCGTTTGGCTGCCGGTGTCCCAGCTGCCCATGCTGGTGTCAGCCTCGTGCTGAGTCCACTCTGTGGCCGCAGGTGCCAGTGGGTCCCCAGAAAACTGGGCCTGCTCTCACCTGGCTTCAGCCAACAGCAGCTGGCATCCCAAGGGGTGGCTGCTAAATTGTCCCTGTTCTTGTCAGCTGTGGCTGCTTCCACTGCCTGCTGTCTTCTTCCCCACTCGGCCTGGGGAGGCCAGGAGAGGGGAGCTGGAGGAGTCTGACTGCTCTGGGTGTGGAATGCCACAGAGTCTGGGGATGTGGCACCAAGGTACCAAGCAGCTCCCAGCATTCTGCAGCACGGCCAGGTGTGCTGGGCAGGGCAGAGGGCTGCGGGGAGGCATCAGGCAGTGCTGCTGGTGTTGCTCAGGGGACACTGCCCAGGTACTTTTTGCCTGTGTTGTTTCCCAGAGCAGGGGCAGAAAGGTTTGGCTCATGGGGAGGGAGCCCACAGGGAGTGGGAATGATTCATCAACTGAATGAAGCAGATTTATGAGGTTATTTCTCAAACGTGTGTGTCATGCCATCCTGGCTTGGCTGCACCACAGCACTGCTGCCAGGGCAGAGCCTGCCAGACCACAGCCCTTCCAGCAAAACAACTCTAGTGGACAATAAAACTGGGATAAACACGGCAGCACCGGCTTGGCCTGCACAGGAGGCTACGCATCCACACTTCCCAAGGCCAAGGCTGCTGCTATTTGCAGTCACTGAGGAGTCCTGGGCAGGGGGAGGAAGCAGGGACACACCAGGGCTCAAGGCACTGTGGTTGGGGATTTCAAGCTGGAGAGCAACTTACCAGGGAAAAGGTGCAACCTCTCCTTGTTCCCTTGTCTTGCAACATCTGAGTTGCCCTACCAGGAGCTGGGGGCCAGTGTTCTGCAGAACAGATGTCCCACTTGGACATGCCATTGGGGCCACAAATCATCCAGGAAGGATGCACTGCTAGAGCTGTGGTGTCTGTGAGAGGCTCGAGACTGACTGGGATCATGTCAGTCCATGGGCCCCAACGGGGACAGTGGGAAGAACTCAGGAGGCACAGTGCCTGTGGTTGGGGACCCACAGCTGGGATTGTGCTTGGGTTATTCCAAGGAGTATCCATGCCTGAGTAAAGCACACTGTTTGAGGATGGTCCAAAGGAAACCCTCATCCATTCCTTTGGATGCTCCAAAGGAGACCCCAGGCAATATTTCCCAGGTTCAGTTTTCTACCTGCCCTACCTCTTAGCCATGAGGGTTAAACTCAGGTGTGCATCCAGCCTCTCCTTGCAGGTGCTGAGATTTTCCCATTACCAATGAGCTTCCCCAGAAAACATCACCTCTCCACTTGGATGGAACTTTGGCATCCTCCCTGCGGTGCCCACCACGCCCCGGGGCCACCATGGCCAGCTCTGTGGCACCCCCAAAGCAGGGACAAGCCTGTCTTGCTAAATGAGCAGAAAATGAATCCTAGGACATTCCTGCCTGAGATGAATTTAAAATCTACTAAAGGAGGTTACAACCTTCCAAGAAATGTGTCTCTGGGAAGCTGCCCAGTGGGAAAGAGGACAGACCCAGAACGTCCCAGCAGTGAGGGAAGATTGAAAACAACCTAGGAATAAAAAAATGACTATATATATAAACACGCCAGGCAGAAAAGCCAGCGCCTCAGCCTGTGTTCTTTGGTTGTTGTTGTTGTTTCTAAAGCTTTGATTTGGAAACTTGCTGCTATTTATAGCCCTCCCCTTTCCCAGCAGTGGTTGCTGTGCTGATCCCTTCCAGATGCTGGTTCCTCACTGACCTGTGCTGGGGGGGGCTATGGGGAGCTGGGGATAATTTTGCAGCATTGCAAAACTGGGGATACGCAGGGGAGGGGTGAACAGTCTCAGCACCCGTGTGAGGGTGGCTTCATGTCAGGAGTGAACCCACATGCAGGCACCAAGGCTGCTCGGCTGCAAGAGCAGCTGCTGGGGAAAGATTTCTCCTGGATCCATTCTCCAAAAAGATGGAGGAATCCCCTATCATACAGCCCTGAGGAACCCCAACATTCCTGCAGAGCTTGGATGTGCCCTTGGCAGCTCCCTGTGTGGACAGCCCCAGTCCCTGGGACATCCCTGTGACATCAACATCTCTGTCTACCCCTGTCAACATCTCTCCCCACCTCAGAAGGTTGAATGAGTTGTAGGAATCCCATGGAAAATATGAGTCTGGGCTTCCCTGCCTATGAGGGAGGTTTGGTGGTGACTCAGCGGCCAGTAACCAGGGCAGCAGCATACAAACAGGCAGTATGGAGCACAAGGAGGGGGCAAGGGGATCCTGGATGGAGTAGGAGGTGTGCTGGAGACTCAGGGGAGCTAGAATTGGTCCCTGGCTCCTTGGCTGGTGATAAAGAGGCTCAGGGAATCTTTGCGGCTCCATAATGAGGTGGGGATTCAGGGCTTGCTTGAGAACCACCCAGGAGTAGGTACTCTGTGTCTCAAGGGAGCAAAACAAAGGTTTCTGGGAGCCTGATGCTGCTGTGTCCTGGTGTGGGCACAGTGGGGCTTCCCTAGGACAGTCCAGGCCCTCCCAGCTGAGATGCTGCAGCCCAGGGCGGGTCTGGAAGCAGCTGTTCCTTTGTCTGGGTGCTCTCAGTGGGTGGCAATGGGCAGCAATAGGGCAGCCCATTTTTCTTTGCCTTCTCAAGAAAACTGTTCCTGAAAAGCATCACAGAACAGCTCTGGTCTTACCTCTGCCAGGATTCCCCAGTTCAAGAAGAGATCAGTTTTAGAACACCTTCAGCAGGTTCTGGGTCTGCGTGCTGGGTCGAGCAGAGACATGCTGGGGTGCCTGGCCATGGGGGAGACTCTCCCAGGAGTGCTCCTGTGCATCCAGCTCTGCAAAGGAGATGTGGGGACAGCCCAGCATGGAGACTGGCCTGGTGCTGGAGCTAGGGGAGCTGGGGAGTCCTCTGGCAGAGCAGAGCCTGGGACAGAGAACTGGAAACAGGGAGATTTATGTAATCTGAGTTTAATAGAGGGGGGTTAACATTCTCCGGAGATGCTGTGAGCATTTCAGAATGGCTGATCCTGGGGAGGCACTATTTGTACCCGGCTTCCCCCAGACCCACTCTCATGACCCCACTCCCCTGGCTCGTGATCCCTGGATGCCTCCAGCTTGACATCTCCCCTGGATGGTTTGGCAGTGAATCAGGATTAACCTGAGGGCGCTGGGAAATATTTAATTTGTGAATAGGATGCTTCAGGGCAGCAGCATCCTGGTCCTTGCTGGATGCCCTGGTGTGCCCGGGATGGAAAGGGAAGGAGGCAGAGGGAGCCTGTGTGAAGGTGGCTCTGGCTTGAGTCACTGTCCCTCGCACAGCTGGGGACACCACATCTCCGGGCCTGAACGTGCTAATCGTGACCCAGGCTCCACATCCTGCTGCCTGATGGGTGCTCTAGGAAAGCCAGAGATGCCCGGGCTTGGTGAGAAGGGGAGGGGACGCCGGGGGCCAGGCGGGGCTGGGGCCGGTGGCCAGCTCTGAGTCACGGCCCCGCTCACCGTCGGCCGGCCGGCTGATGACGTCGTGTCACCCGATTTTGTGGGAGGAAGCAGCAAGAGCTGAGCTGTCGCCACAGCAACAGCTGTTTTTCTGCACGCCTGGGGAAACGATGATCGGGTGGGATGTACGGTTTTGGGCTGGTCCCTCTGCTTGCTCACCCCTAGCCCTGCACACACTCCTACGTCTTCCTTCGGGTACTAGCTGGGCTGAGTGGGCAGCGATATTTTAGGGCTTTTGGAGCTATTTTGGGCCGTGCTGTGAGACACCGTGGGCAGGGCGAAGTGACAGGTTTTGATTCCTGCTTCCAGAGCAGCGGCTGGATTGGGGATGGGGGTGGCCGGGGCGGGGCAGGGTGGGGAGAAGCCCTGGGATGGCCGAAGAGAGCAACCAAAGGGGAACCCGGGAGGTGTTGTGGCCAGGAGGGCTGGGAAGATGCCCATGGCCGTCAGCATGGGGGGGATGCTGGGGAGGCTCCCCAGCCGCCCAGGAATGCGGCTCTGGTGCGAGGGCTGCGGGATCAGCTGCTGGAGAGCAGCAACTCGTTGCTCAGCCCCGGGGATTTTTGTACTGTGTTTTCTGAGCTGCTATTTCAGGCAGGCCAACAAGTGGGTTGTTTTCTGAGAAACCCTCTGGCTGCACCAGGCAGGCATGTGCAGGGACGGTGCTGTCCGGCAGCTGGGAGAGCCGGCAGCGGGGCGGGGGCACAGCCGGAGCAGCGGCCAGGGGCTGCACAGCTTCAGCGTTAAGGACAAAAGGAACTGCTGGGCTGATCCTGCAAGGAGGGGGTAAAACAGCCTGGAATGACCCCCTCTGGAGCGGCTCGCCTGGGTCTGTTTCTGCCTCTCCGAGTGAGCCTGAGCACATCCCTCGCCAGGGCTCCCTGTGCTCGGCGGGCCAGCAGCCTCCCAGTCCAAAAGCAGAAGTTGTCGCTGGGCAGGCGGCCCGGGGACAGCAGCGGGGACAGCGGCAGCCGCACGTGGGGCACGCTGGGCAGCGCAGGGCCGCCACGCCGCCGGCCGCATGCTCCTACCTCTCCCACCCATCTCAGTAAACAAGTCCCGGGAACAGAGATCTGAGTCATCCACCAGCTCAAAAACACCCAAACATGGTCATGGCCAAGCAGCAGCTCCTCCGTGGGCCAGAGCCCGGCGGGGCAGGCGCGGCAGGGGCTGCAGCAGTGGTGCGGTGCCCGGGCGCGGTGGGGCTCTGCGGGACCCTGCGGTGAGGATGCAGCAGCCCTTCCCGGGACGCATCCAGACAGAGTCATCGGTGGCACAGCCAGAGGCTTGGGGCTCTCTGTCATCCCATGGCCGTGACGTGCCCAGCTGGGCACAAACCGGGACGGCCCAATCCTGCCAGCACTGCTGCCGCACACAGCCCCAGGCATGTGGTGTGCGTCAGCCCCTGCAACGCCGGTGGCACCTTCCGAATCTGCTCCCTGTCCAGGGAACGACGTGACAGAAATGGGAATGTTACATCTATGGCAAACGCCTAAAGAGACCAGTTTAAATAAAAAAATAAGTCCTATTCGGCATGACTGCATTTGGCAGCAGTACAACATTGCTGGGGACGGAAGCTTTTTGGGTGTCCCAAGGCACCTCGACCTGGAGACCCAGAGTTCACAGAGGTCAGAGCAAGGTAGGAGTGGGTCCGGAGTGGGATCCAGCTGGCTGTCTCCACCTTCTAAAAATACAAGGCACAGCACATCTCGGCTTTCAGCCCAGGGGCCCTCCCCACCAGACTCCTTCCATGCCAATGAGGCATCATCTGTGGGATCTGTTAGACCTGAAAATTGGGAGATTCCCAAAAGAAACAGTTCACAGAAGCACCGTGCCTCTTTCCAGGTTTACGGTTCATTAAAAATAATCAGTCCCGCCTGATGCAAAAATTAGGCTTGAAACAGGAAGAAAATATTTTATATTTGATGTGTCTGGGAGTTGATCCTCCCTGGAAGTGGTTTGGGCTGGAAAGCCCCTTCAACTTCTTCCTCAGCCTGCCCAGGCCCCAGTGCCTTGGTCAGTACATGTGGGGACATGTGTTCCCCATGTCCACGTGGTTTCTCACCAAGACATCTGGATGGGATGAGGGGGATTCAGGTGAGGCAGATTTTGAGGGCTGCAGACCCAGTTCCAGAAAATGCCCTACCTCACAGCTGGTGGCAGAAGGTGTGAAAGAAAGGTGAGCAGAGCCAGGCTGAGCAGGGCAGCTTGCAAGCTTGTGGGAGGAGGAGGAGGAGGAGGAAGCTGAAGGCTGAGCCCTGGCAGTGTAACCTGCCAGTGATGGGACCATCTGAGGATTGGGATGCAGTGAGATAGGCTGGAAGCAGGGGTACCGGGCCAGCCTCAGGGTTTGGTTTCTTACCTCAGCCTTCCCCATGAGCTCCGTCTGTCCTGCTGCCCTGTGGAGGTAGGAAGGGAAAGGCATTTTTGGCCTGATGCCCCCTTGTCATTGTGACAGGAGCAGCAGGCAGAGAGCAGATGTGCTTATACAGAGCACTGTGCCTGGCTGCTGGCTCCTGGATGCTGCAGGGCTGAGCACACTGTGGTGACTGGCCTGTGGCTCAGGTGGGAGTCAGATGGCCAGAGACCTCCAAGCTCTCTCTGGGCCATGAAGCTCTGTCACCTTCCCACTCCCACCTGCGGGCCCCTCTTGGGTGGTGGCAGGGGTGCAGGGGCTGGTTCTTCCAGCCCTAAGCAGAAGTTGGTGACCCCAAGCCATGGGGCACAGATGCAGCCCAAGGGTGGGCACACTGGCTGCCAGATCCAGGCCCTGGTTAGACACCCACCTCCTGGAGGGGCAATTTGTCTTCTTGCCTGAGTTCCTGCAGCTCTGGAAGGTCTATCCTGGTCCCAAGCCAGTGACTGGATTAATTAGTATTGTGGCATTCCCGTGCTGCAGCAGTGCTGTTTGCAGCAGCCTCTGGCTGCCTAATCACACCCAGTGTGTGTGCAGAGTGACCCTTGCCCCTGCCCTGGCCAGCTCTGCCACGGTGCCTGTGGGTCACCTGCCAGCAGAGCTTTTGTGGGGAGCAGACAGAGGGGAGCAGAGTCAGGTCACAGCTGTTAAAATTACAATTTCCTTCTCTGTTTCCCCAGTAGAGGAATTCTGAGGGGGCACAGCCTCAGTGGTTCAGGTGCTGCTGGGATGCTCCACAGAGCCGAGGCACAGGGTGTGCTCACATCCCCACACAGGTGGTCCTTGCCCTAGGCATGGTGCCACAGCCACGCAGGACTGCATGGATTGCAGGCAGACCTGCTGCTGCCACAAACCCCTTAGCATAATCCAGGCCTGGCTTGAAGCAGGGATTTGCTCCTGGGCTGAGAAGGACCTTCCTCCACTCGGTGCAGTGATACGGTGGCTTTGGCAGGAGAGCTGTGAACTCTGTCACAGCAGCACTGGACGTGGGAAGACACAGCTGGGGCTGCCAGAAATGCTGCAGGGTGCTCTTGGGGTACCCAACCCTGTGAGAAACAGGAGCAGCCCTGCTCCCCCATGGCATCCTGAAGGAAGCAGGGTGCCCTTGCTGGGTGCAGGTTGTCTGTGGTGGGTGCCCATGGGTGCTGGGTGCTTCTCTAAGTGTGAAATTATAGAAGAGTGAGCAGTTACAGGAAGCTGGGGAGTGTTTTCCTTTGTCCAGGACATCTGGTAAGCTTTTGGGTAATATTGGCTCCCAGGCACTGCTCTGCCACCCCAGGAGTTTTGGCACCCCTGTTTCACTACCTGGTAGAGCTGGGGGCTCCACGTGTGCAGCAGAATTCCTCCAGGACCTGGAGGCTGAGAAAGATCAGGTGACATGGAGGGAGAGAGGTGGGCAGCATCCCTGCTCCGACCTCCTGAAGGAGCAAAGCCCAGGCACTGCCAGTGCTGGGCCGGGCTCCAGCACTTTGGGCTCTGCTCTCTGGCAGCGCCAGCTCTGGCTGGAGAGGTGCTGGCACCAGACTGCTGTCCCAGGGTAATCCCAGGCTCTCTGCAGCCCACAGCCCAGACCTGCTTGCTGCTCCAACCCTTAATTCCCTAACAATCCCTCCATTAATAGTGGCCTTTTCTGGGGTGGGAGGAGAGCTGAAAAGCCACGTGGGCTTGTCCCGTGAGCAGGGCATCCTTCCTGGCAGTGGCAGAGTTTTGAGCAGTGACACCAGCTCTGGCTGTACCCCAAATGACAACACGCCAGGCCCTGGGGACAGAGTGAGCTGGTCCCTGGCAGGGACTGACCTGGGGAAGCGGCACAGTCCTGAGATCAGCAGGAGCTTTGGAGCTGTCAGCTTGCCTCCAGATCCATCTGTCCTCCTCAGTCTGGACACCTGCAGGCAATAGAGCACAGTCCCGGGCTGCGGGGCCCCTGGAGGGAGGGGCAGACTGCTGTGGATGCCCTCAGAGAGGGACAGACTGCATTGGCTAAGGCTTTTCCTGCCCTGGGGCATCACTTTCCCACTGCAGTGACAATGACGATGATGCCAGCAGTGATGCAACGGCAGCCAGCAGTAGCTGTTGCTGTTATTGTAATCACAGTAATAACAACAATAACAATAATTACCCATCTGAGGAGCCTGCGGCCTCTGCTGCTCAGTGCTTTGCCATTCAGGCTCTTTGTCTGGGTCCTGGCCCTGCTCCCCTTGGTTCCTGAAGCCCTGGGCTGTGGAGGGACCAGACTCTGGATGGTGTCAGCACCGAGGATTTATGCCCCATGTCTGCCACGTGGCCCAAATTCCCAAAGTGCAGTTGCAGCAGCCAAACTGCTCACGCCCTGCTGCCTGCAGCACGATCTTACCTGCACCTCTCGAGCCTTCAGCCACCCCAAAGGCTGCCTGGGGGCCATGAGGCTCTGGTCCCACTGAGCGTGGAGCCAGGCATGTGCTTTAAAGCAGGTGTACGTGTGTGTCAGTGCCATGGGTGCAGGGCTGAGGGGGTGTCCCTGTGTGAGTGCAGTGTCCCACAGTGCTGGTGACACCAGGGCCAGCAGCAGCACCACCACTGCCATTGCCACTCCGGCTCTCTCTGCCAGGTGGCCCAAGCCCACGTCTCACATGCCCCCAGAGTTGTCCCTGCACCACTGGCCAACACAGGGACCCTGGTGTTTGTCTGAGCACTGTCCCACTGAGCCCAGGACACCTTTGGGTGTCTCCCTGGAGTCACACCCCAGAAGGTTTCTGCATCCTCCTGTTAGACAGCACAGGTCCCTGCCACTGTGCTGTCTGTCCATCCGTTTTGGGCTTTTGGGAGGGCAGCTCCTGTGCCCTGGGGTGACTGGCTCAGCCCACTCAAGGCTCCCCTCACTCCTGGCCATCAGTGCAGGCTGTGCTCGTGAGCCTTGCTCTGGCCCCTCCAGTGTCCCTGTCCCTACTTCCCCCCAGCCACTCTGAGAACCTGTTACGTGCCGGAGCTGAGCTCTGGTGCATGGAAGGGGCTGCTCAGAGAGGAAAGGCACCTGTCTCCCTGTCCCCAGCCCCATGGGGGCCCCGGCCCTGCCTGCCCATCATCCCTGTTTGTGCCTGGCCAGAGCGGAGGGAAGCTGAGGCAAGAAGGGCTTTGATGTGCTGCTCTGCTTGGTGCCACAGCTTCTGGGCACAGCGGGCTGGCACCAGCGGGGCCTGGGCCAGGCGGCAGCTTCAGAGGTGCCTCTGGCTCACATCCCAGCGTGGCGCTGCCTTGTTTGTGCCTGGTGGGGCCAGGACAGTCCCCAGCGCTCGGCTCCTGCTGGGATATGTTCCCAATAAGGCTTACGGAGAGCAGCAGGGCCAGTGGAGGCACTGCCCCGGGAGATCAGGCCACGTGTTTCACAAGAGAGCAGGTGCTGCCCCGGGATGGGGAGGGCACCAGGGGGACAGGGAGACCCTGGGGGTGGCCCAAGAGGCCGGGCAACTACAAAGCCTCCGGCTCCTGCATCGCTGGAGCCATCCAAGAAATTGTTTTAATTGGGAGCCTCCATGGAGGAAGCTGGTCCCAGCTGGAAGCCACGGCGGCTGAGCTGCGGCCGCAGTGCCCACGGTGCCTTCCTGCTGCCAGGCACAGGGCAGGGGCTGCTGCGGCGGCCGCGTGAGCCCAGCGCAGGGCAGGGCGCAGGGGCTGCTGCGCTGCTCTGGGGCTGCTGCGCTGCTCTGGGGCTGCTGCTGGGACAGACACAGCCTGCAGAGACCCAGGGCAAGCTCTCCTGCCCTCTTCTCTCTCTGCAGCTGTCCCTAGGCTGATGGAGCCCCTTCACACCGAGATGGGGTGGCACTGCAGCTTGGACCTTAGCGGGACAGAGATGACAAGGCCCTGCATGCCCTGTGCTCACACCCACTCGCCCTGCACAAGTCCCTGTGTGTCCCACGGGTGTTCCCAGCCTGGCAGTCACCTCGCTGAGGGAGGCCAGACAGACAGAGCCTAGCCTGGACTCTGCCTTTACCCCTGCCTTCCCTGAGCCTCGAACCTTCCACAGTCCAAAGGTTCCCTCCTGGAGAATGAATAACAGGCTGCTGGCAAGGCTGCGGCCACCAGCCCCGTGCCTGGCAGTGGCCAACCCCTGCCTGCCCTCCCACCGTGGGACCCTCTCCCCAGGGCACCAACCCAGCTGCAATGCCCCTGCCACCATACCACCTTTGTCACCCACGGTCAGCCCAGGGCAGCTGAGGGCCTCCAGCACCCACAGACAAACCTGCCTGCATCACCCTGGCTCAAGCACCCTTGGGGGCTTCTCCCAGGAGAACGGGGCTCTTGAGGAGCAGCAGCAGCTCTGCTGTGATGACACTTCTACCAGACTTTGCTCATTAAAAATGGGGCCACACTGATGTTCCATGTTCCAGAGCACAGCAGGTCAGGAGTCCCAGTTCATGCCTCTAGGACCTTTGGGACAAGAAGTTTATCTGTTTGGCTCAGAAGTGGCCAAGGACCATCTTTAACTTTGCCAGTGTGTCTTTTGCTGTGGGCACAAAAGAATTACTGGATTGACTGAGAGGAGAGTGCAGGAAGGTTGAGGGGGAAGTTTCTCCAGGGGTGGAGGGGAAAGACTGGAAGTGTTGTGCTGCTTTGCACTGTGCAAATACAAACAGAGCCCACCCATCCTCCAGGAGAGCAGTGGCTTCTTGAAGCCCACCTCTTGCTATCTCTTCCAAGCCCTGGGTACCCCTGGTGCCTGCTGCTGTGAGCCCTTCACCTGAGGTCCCCTTCTCTGAAATGCCAGGGAGGCTCCACAGCAAAAAGCAAAGACCAAAAAATCCCTCCAGTTTGTGATCCCAGAGCTGGGAGATCTCCGGCCATGAGGACAAGCCCCAGCCCCACGGGGTTGGAGCTGCAGCAGCTGCACCAGGCAGGGCGGCGTGGGGCAGAGCAGGGCTCAGACACAACAGATGCACTCGAGCACTGTGTGAGCAGCTGGAGTGATCTCCTGCCAGGGCTCTGATCTTGGGCGCAGCACCCTCTGACCCCTCTGGGCCAGCGTCTCCAGTGGGAGCAGAGGGGCCATCACAGCTGACCCTCAGTGGCAATGAGATCTTGGTTTTCCAGGGGCAGGGAGGGGGCTGGGGCCTTCAGGGGTTCTGGTCTGTCCCTCTGCAGCAGACCACACCAGCTGGCAGTGGGGTGGCCCCGCACACCTCGGCTGTGTCAGCAAAAAGCTGTGCAGACATTGTCGGGACCTGGCACCCTGCCCTGGCCAGCACAGCCAGTGTTTGCCTGGGGATGTCATTCCTGCTCTGTTACTGTCCTGCTGGCTCTTGGGTAACCTCCATCCTGGGTAATCATTGACTGGGCTGGGAAGGCTGGCAGGAGAGACCTCAAATACCAGGGAGACCCGAGTGCTGAGCTCAGGGGAAAATGTCCATGTCAGTGTCTGTAAGCCTGGCACAGGGCTGCCCCAGTGTCACTCACACCAAAAGTGCCTCAGCATGGCCTGCAGGCAGCCCTGGGCTCAAGTGGCAGTGGGATGTGGAGGAATAGGACGGGGAGCTGAGCCTTGCCATGGGTGCAGGTCAACCCTTGTCCTTCTGTTCTGCCCTCTGTTCTGGGGGCCAGGCAGTGTGGGCAGCTGCCTCTGCAGGCAGGGCACCAGGCAGGGAGCTGGGGACTGAGCCTGGCCATGGGCAGCCCCCAGGGGGTCAGGTCCAAGCCACAGGACAAGCCACTCATTTGCAGAGCCTTCTCCAGTGGAGACAACCCCTTCCTGACTGGTGTCCTCCTGTAAGTCCCAGCAAAGTCTGGAGCCTGGCGCCCGGATTTCCCACACTGATTTTCCTGGGGATTATGCTGTTTCTAATGATCAATTAAAGCAAATTGGCCAGGTCCCCCAGGCCCCTAAATCCCAGTTAATCCCTGGCACCTTCTACAACGCCAAGTGCTCATTCATTAAGTGGCAGTCCCATGGGGAAGTGTTTGCTCCAAGCGTGGCTCTTCCCACATGAAACCTTCCGGGTCTGGGTTGTTTGTCTGGTTTCGAGAACTTGCTGTTTCTAATTGAGTTGTTTATCCTGGTGCTGTTTGCTCTGAACCAATCTCCCTTTCTTGGCTGGAATGAGGAAGTTCACTTTCTCGGGAACATTTTACTCCTTAGCTGCCTCCTTATCGCCACTAATGATCCCATTAACCTCGTAAGAGCTGTTGCACTGGCTCTGGCATGGACAGGCAGGAGGCATCTCGGGTTGTTTGTGTCTTTTGCACTCTTGTCACCCTCCTGCATGACCCAGCTGTTTTCCACCTGCCTCAGCAACTTTTGTCTTTGGTGCTGTCATTCGACATTATCTCCTGCTTTTCCCTAATACACATTCCGTCTCCTTCCCTCTTCTCTCCTACTCTAAGCTTGTCTCCTTGGGGCTGTTTGACCTTGTTTCTACCTGGGAAGCTGAAGTCCTTTTGCCACAGCAGGTCCCACAGCTGTCCCAGCCCTGGGGAGTGTCTATGCAGAGGATTACACACAAAGCCACCTCACCACAGGTTCAAAGCTGTGGCTCCCTGTGTGCTGACCCATGGCAGAATGTGGGCAGATGGCTCCTCACTGGGCTCCCCTTTCTCCAGCTGGGTGGGGGTGAAAGGGCAGCCAGCATGTCTGGCTCCCAGGAGCATGACACCCCTGTGCCACAAGCAGGGACCTGCAAGGACAGCTGGACCCAGCCAGACTGAAGAGTCGTAGAATCGTAGAATCCCAGAATGGTTTGAGTTTGAGTTTGACCTCTAAAGGTCATCTATTCCACCCTCCTGCAATGGGCAGGGACACCTTCCACTATCCCAGGTTGCTTCAAGGTTGGTCCAGCCTGGCCTTGAGCACTTCCAGGGATCCAGGGACAGCCACAGCTGCTCTGGGAAACCTGTGCCAGGGCCTCACCATCCTCATAGTGGATGAAAAAACTGCTTTCCTGTATCCAATCTAACTCTGTCCCCCTTGTCCAATTGCAACAGGCCCTGCTGACAGGTTTTTCCCCCCACAGAACTTGACCAGGCTGGGGACACAGCTGCAGCCCATGGCCCCCAAACCATGGCATTATTTTCATTTTTTTTCCAATGGGAAAACCCATCCTTCAGCACAGGAGGATGCAGGAAGGATACCTGAGGACTGATAGAATGAGCCAGCTGCTGCCCTGAGGCATCCCCAGCAGTACTCAGGGCAGGGAGAGGTGCTGTGCCAAGGGCAGCTGGAGGCAGGGAGGTCTCGGCAGGAGTGTGGAGCACCCTGTGTGCTCAGCACTCTGGGGTGGCTGCGGTCTGGCTGCCAGGAGACGGCCTGCTGTTTGTTTCACTTCCTGATACCAACAAACGCCTGTGGCTGGGTGTCAGGGCAGGGTGCCGGGGACACAGACCGCAGGGAACGCTGCGTACGCACCTGAGCAGCCCTGCCCCGGCCCCCAGCCCGGCACCGAGCCCTGGGCACACGCAGCCCCTGCCCTCTGGGGCCAGCGGGGCTCGCTCTGGCAGGTCCCCATCCCACTGGGGCTGTCGGGGGACAGGGCTTGGCAGCGATCCTGGGAGCGGGGACAGCCCCGTGACCTCTCATGGGGCCAAAAGCCCTGAGGGGGCTGGCGGCTGGCACTGCTGGGTCCTGTCTCAGCCCTGAGCAGAGGGCACAGGCCTGGGCTGGCTCCCCAGTTATGTAAGGGTGGCACCAGGACAGCAACAGCTGCTCTGCAGGGACTGCCTGTGCCATTTGGGACGTGCTGCCGGTGCCAGCCCTGCCGGCAGCTCCTGGCACGCACCTGTGCTGGGAACAGCTCCCTTCCCTCTGCCTGGGCCCGGGCCTGCCCAGCAGGACTGACACCTCCTGCCCAGCTGGGACTGCTTGGAGGCACGCTGGGGTCTCAGCCTAGCCCTGCCTTGGAAAAAGCCCCTTCCCAGGGGAGACTGAGGCACGGGAGAAGGGTTGGTGATTTGGGGAAGGAGACAGGCTAGACAAGGACCCTCAGCTCTGAGCCGCCTCTGGACCCAGGTGCAGCCCCAAATGGGGTGCACCCCCTCTGTGCACCCCACCCACCCTGCTGCAGGGTTCTTGGGGGACAGGCTCTGCACGCTTGCCCTGTTGCTGGTGCATCCTCATGCTTGCATCTCTCTCTCCAGCTGCCCCCCATGGGGGGAGTCCCAGGACTCATCTTGTGCAGGTGTCCTGGGAGGCTGCTGCACAGAGCCCAAGCACCCTGGCTGCCTGTGTAGGCTCCAGCTGGTTCTTGCTCTCACCATGCACCAACCCCCATGGCACTGAGCTGTGGCTTGCTCAGGGCTGGCACCACGGCTTGTGCCACTCTCCACTGGGAGCCTCCGCTGTGCTGCACGGCTTCCCCTTCTGAGGGGGTCCCCAGGCCTGCAAGTGGCCCTGGGCAGCTGTGGTGGGCTGACCTGGATCCAGGGGGGTGCTGGGCACCAAGGACTGCGTGGAAAATCCCACGCATGCATCTTTCTGCAAGTCTCCCGCGGGGCTGGGCTGGGCTGGGACATGGTGTTCGGTTCGAGGAGCAGGGAGGCACAGTCTTTGAGGCGCAGGGAGGGATGTTGCATAAGGTCCTTCTGCCTGGCTGGAGTGGAATCTCCCCAGGAGAACCTGGTGAAGGAGCGAGAACACGCAGGGCTGTGGGTGTCTCCCCTATATCCTGACCCTCAGATCCTGCTGCCCTCCCTGTGCTGCTCCAAACCCCCTCCCCAGGCTGCTCCTCACCTGTGCTCACTGCACCAAGCATCACCAGCACTGGTTTCCCACCCTCTGCGGCAACACGCACCCCCTGGGCCCCTTTCTGTGTCGTGCCCCTGAGCTGAGCCAGTCGGGGTGGATCCAGGGCTGGGTTGGGGGACACTGGGGGCCGAGGGGAGGCTGGGTGCAGGGTGCTGGGGTTTGCATTAACCCGTGGGGCACCAGGCAGCTGGGAGCTCTACAAGGGCTGCCCTGTGCCATTGGCTGTCACCGTGTCACACCACGCTGCAGGACAGGAAAGGCTCTGCCTACCCGTGGGAGGAAGGCTGAGCTCTGAAGCAAGTGGTTTGGGGCGGGTGGTTGCCGTGAGCGGGTTTTGCCACTGCCTGTCCCCGTGTGCCTCTGTGCTGTGCAGAACCCTGGGGCTGTGGGGAGGGGACAGAGGACAGGGAGAGGCGGCAAACAGGACTCCCAACACCATCACTGCAGCCCTTGAAAGCAGCTGGACTGAGGGGTGCAATAAGAACAAACAGGGCACAGAACTCATTGCTGCAGGCCAAAGCTTCCCCAGTCCAGAGGGGCCAGAAGGATGGCCAGACCACTTCCCAGCACCCCCAACACCCACCGTAGTGACCTGGCCAGTGCAAGCACAGCTGGATCCAGCTGCCCTGGGAAACAGCCCTTCCTGGAGCAGCTGCAAGCCTGAGAGGCTGGCAGCACAGGGGTCTGCTGTGTGTGTGTCCCACGGGCTGCTGCAGTGCCTGTGTGTGCGAGGGATGTGTCTGTGCGCGGTAGGGGCACCTGAACCTGTTCACACACACGCAAGGAAGGTCATCACACACACGTACACACGAGGTACACGTGTGCCCTTGCACTGGAGTGCTTGCAGGGCTGCCTGCAGAAGGCTGCTGAGGGGTCACCGTGCTGGGACAGACAGGACAGGGAGGCAGAAGCCACCCAGTAACGATTTCAAGCCCCCGTGGCCTGTGTTTTGCTGTTTACCCGGCGTTTCCAGGGTGCCAACCACCCCCAGCTCCACTGTGACTCACACAGGGCTGGGGCTGAGCCGCCCTCACCACGGCAGAGACCTGAAACTGTGTGGAGCTGTGCTGCAGCGGCACAGAGTATGGCCACCTACCCGCTCCCCTGGCCCCAGGCACTGCTGGCCCAGGGATGGCTCCAGATGGCCCAGGAGTTGTGTCCTGATAGAAAACCCCGGGGGAGATACTGCACCTTGCTTCAAACAGCCTGCCAGCCTGGGGCTCTGCACAAACACCTCCAGGCTTTAACCTGCAGTAGCCACCAGCAATCCCAGAGATGGAGGCTTTGGGGTTTTTTTGCCCTCCCTTACATACCCCATGGGGTTGAATCAAAAGCTGGCTGTGCCCTAGAACAGGGTTGGGGCATCCTCTGCCCCTGTCCAGCACTGTTCAGTCCAGATCCTCTTACTCCCAAATAATGTTTCAAGATGGCCCAAAATGAAACACAAAACATTCCAAAACTATCCATGATGGCTGTGAAAACAAAAACACCAGAGGAAGAGCAGAGCTGGGGGTACATACAGCTCCACACAGCCTGAGAAAAGCCTCCTCCCTGCTTGTGCCCCCAAGTCTGCCCTGCACAGCTGTGGACACAGGGGACAGAGACCTGCAGGTTCACAGCACTTTTCCCTACCACAAACCCAGCCCCTGGGAAGGAGCTGCATGCTCACATCTCCAAAAACCCATCTTAGCTCAGCCAGGGCCATCTAGGGGGGACTGAACCCCCGTTCAAAGGTGGGGAACTGCCCGGTTTCCCCAGCTGGGGAACAGCACCAGCCCAGTATCCTCACCAGTCCCATCCCAGCAAGTCCCAGCCTCCCCCCTCTTCCCAGCCACAGACACAGTTTGGGGTGCAGGTATATATAAAAAGTAGAGTTTATTGCCATTTCTATCTAGATTTACACAACAGTGTCACCGCTTCTGACATCAAAAGCAATGTCCCGTCACGTCCCAGAGAACAGGCCAGGGACAGAGTGGAGCCCAGGAGCACGGGCTGGCTCCTCCACCCCAGTGGGTTAGAGCACAGCCTGGCTTGTGGCTCTGCCCAGTGGTCAGTACAGATCCTCCCAGTGTTGCCGCATGGTTCTGTCACGTGGGATGCCAGAGAGGAGTGAATCTGTCCCCTCCTTGGTGTCACAATAGCTGGCTGCCCACTGACAGCCGCTCACCGTTCCAGTCTGCCTTCGAATGCCCCGGCTGTTCAGATGGGCACAGCTGCCCCAGAATGGGCACCCCACAGCCTCAGGGGCACCTCTCATGCGCATGTTTATACACAGATACAGCTACAGAAGATGCCCAAACTAACAAAACAAGCTTTTTTTTTCCTTGTAATCCCCACACTGCTGTGCGTTCAGCTGTGGACCACGCTGCAGCTGCCACCCCCGGTGCTGCTCAGTCTGGGTCAGGTTCCAGCAGGCTCCTGGGCGGCTTGAGGGACATATCTGCTTCGCTCACTAAACATCGGTCTCCCTCCAGTGTCAGGCTTTGCCAGAAAGAGACACCCCCTGCAGAATGCAGCCATGGCCTTGGCTTGGCGTGTGCTCCTTCCAACCGCAGGTTACCATCATGGTGCCAAAGACTGCCCAGCTCTACTCTTCAGCAGAGCCCAGGACAGGTGCCACAGATCTCCTCCTGGCACCTGGTGGGCGGTTGGATGGGGAGGGGGGTCAGCTGCCCCTGTCTTCATTGCAGAAGAGCATCCTCATGAAGGAGACGGCCGCTGGCTCTGCGGGCTGGCCAGGGCTGCCGAAGGGCACGGCTCAGTGCCAGGGTCTGGCAGTCCTTCGTGTGAGATGAAGGCGGAAACGATTTTGCAGGAGATTAAGTAGAAAGAGTTCTGTGGCTCTGCCCACCCCGAGGACAGAGCCACCTTACACCGCAGAGCCCCCGGAGTGCTGGGCCGGGGCAGCCACCCCGGGGCTCTGCTCCTCAGGGCACAGCACCTCTGCTGGGAGCCGGGACTGGAACTTCTCCAGCTGCTCAGGGCTGGCCAGGGTCTTCAGGAGGCTGTTCTCACGCTCCAGCTGGGAGTTTTTCTCCAACAGTTCCTTGATTTGCTCTTTCAGGACCTCCACCTCCTCCCGCACAGCATACATCAGATGATTTTTCACAAGATCCTTCAAAAGGCCATGGAAGAGACCAATCAATGGAGAGTAATGCCCTGGGGGTTGCTCCCTCCCTTTCTCAAGTGCTGGGGAAAGTGCCAAATGCTGCAGAAGCTTTTCCCAAGGACTATCCCACCCCACCCCAGCCTTGGAACCCTGGCCAGGGCTCGGTGCGAACACAGTATAGCTCCCTCAGCCGCCATCTCTCTGGTATCTCAGCATCCAGAAGCACTCTCCAGTCCCCTCCCCTGCCCCGGGGCTTGGGGGGCTGGAGTTCCCGAGCACCCAGGGAACCCGGCTCGGTCAGCCCCAGACCCCCAAGTCCCCCTCCATGTGCACACTCGCTCCCTGCGCACTGCGGAGTGGCTGGAGCCAATGAGCTTCGCGGCGGTCGCAGACAAAGAGCAGCTCTGCCTGGCAGCGGAATGAGGAGCGGGGACCCCCGTGGGCAGAGGGACCCCCCTCCCTG
Source organism: Rhipidura dahli (assembly GCA_013399225.1). Classification (NCBI taxonomy): domain Eukaryota; kingdom Metazoa; phylum Chordata; class Aves; order Passeriformes; family Rhipiduridae; genus Rhipidura; species Rhipidura dahli. Next base: position 214,274 of record VXAC01003466.1, read on the forward strand.
GCTAGAGCACCCACCCGGGAGGGGGAAGCCCACCCCGGGCACAGCACCCGCGTGGTGACGGGGGAAGGTGCGGGGGGGCGCAGCGCTGCAGCTCACCATCGCCTGCTCGATCTTGTTGTCGATGGCCACCACGCTGGCTCCGGAGGCGCTGGAAGAGAGCGGAGAGGCCGGGGGTCAGCACCGAACATCTCCCTTCCACCGGGGTCCGTGCACCGCAACATCTCCCCCCGCTCAGTGCATCGGGGCGTCCCCCTCCCCAGGGGAATTCATTAATCCAGGCGCCAGTCGCTTGTGCCCTTCCCGCCCGGAGCAGCAACGCCCCCCCACCTCATCAATCGGGGGTCGCAGCGGGCCCCCCCCGAATCTCTGCGGCGAACGGCAGAGGCACCACGGCGCACCGGGGCTGCCCCTACCTGTTGTCGAGCTTCACGGAGACCACATCCCCCCCGAGCAGGGAGGAGAAGAAGGAGATGGAGAAGTTGTGGAGCTGGTAGACAGCCACCTCCATGGGGGACTGGTACATGCCGGTGCTCATGGCTGCGGGCGCAGGGACGCACACACTCAGACGGAGCCGAACGCACTGCGGGGGCCCCCGCACCGCCCCCGCTTATATCGGCGGCGCCCGCCCTGCGGGAGGAGCGAACGCGGCCGGGACCTCCCGCCGCCCCGCAGCGCCGCGCCGGGGGCTGCGCCGGTACTGCCCCCCGGTACTGCCCCCCGGTACAGCACACTGCCCCCGGCACGGCACAGTGCCCCCCGGTACTGCCCCCTGACCCCGTGTACTGCACCCCTCTGCAGCCCCTTCCAGCTGAACCAGAGCACGGCAGCGTCCCAGTGCAAGAACCCCGCGCTTCAGCACTGACCCCCCAGTCTGCACCCCGCCTCCACATCCCTGGTCTGTTGGAGGCACAGTCCTGGCACCCCCGGCACCCCCAGTACAACCCCCCACTGCCCATACGCCTCAGCATCCCCTTCCTGGGCTCCTGGGCACCCAGGACGGCGGTTCGGTGGGGGGGACACACGCACCCGCTTGGGGGCTCGCAGAAAGAGTGAACCCCGTCTGCATTTGGAGGTGCAGCCTGCAGGTCCCTCGCAGTGAGGCCCCGCGACTGTGAAGCGGGGGCAGGAGGAAAAGGGGAGCCACGGGCATTCAAAATAGAACCCGGGGTGCAAAATAGAAACGGGAGTGGAAAACAGAAACGGCCTGCTAAAAAACCGGGGCGCATAACAGAAACTGGGGCGCAAAACAAAACAAAAACAGGAGTGACAAACAACAGAAACGAGAGCGGAAAAACAACCCAGGCATAAAAAACAACCCCGGGAGGGGAAACGAAAACCTGAGTGCAGAACAAACCCGGGGTGCAGAACCAACCCAGCGCACAGAACACGCCCCGAGGTTGCAGAACAACAACTGCGGGGTGCAGAACAAACCCGGGGTACAGAACAACACCCTCGGGGTGCAGACCGGCCCCCGGGTACAGAACAAAATGGAGGTACAAAACGAACTCGGGGTATAGAGCAAAACAATCCCAGAGTGCAGAGCCAACCCGGGGTGCAGAACAACAAATCTACGGTGCAGAACAATGAGCTTGTGGTGCCGAACAAATTCGGGGTACAGAACACGCCCAGGCTGCAGAACAACAACCGCGGGATGCAGACCAAACCTGGGGTCCAGAACAAACTCGGGAGCACTAAACACCACCACCCCTGGGCTGCAGAACAGTCCGGGGTACAGAACAAACCAGGAGCACAGAACAACCACACCCTCGGGGAGCAGCACAACGACCCCGGGGTGCCGAGGAGAGCCGGGGAACAGAACCTTCGGGCGCCCGCAGCCCCGCCCGCTGTTGCATAACCCGGCACCGGGCGGCAGCACCGGGCCGGGAGCCCCCCCGCGGGCACGGGCGGCACTGCAGGGGCCGGCCCGGGTGGGCACGGCCCGGGGCGGGTGTGCCCGTGTCTGCGTGGAGCGGCTTCCCGGTGTGTGCACACGCGTGTGCAAGCCCCGGGGTCACGACGGGTCCTCCTCGCGTCCGCAGAGCGACTTACACAGAGAGCGAGTGGGTCTCCGCCGGGGCGTGGAAGCAGGGCCCCTAAAACACCCCCCGCATCCCGGAGGCTGGGGCGGCACTGCCCACGCGGTGCTGCCCCCACTGCCCTTGGCCGCCCACTTATCTCTGCCCTTTGGATCAGTGGCTGCCTGCTGCCCCTGACTCCCGGGGCTCATCACCCCTGCTGGCCATGGCGAGGCTGATGCTGGATGGCAGAGCCCACACGCAGCAGTGTCCAAGAAAGCGTCAGTGCTGGCAGGGCATGTGCACCGCAGGGATGCTGCAAAGGACAAACGCCCCAGTCCAGGGGGTGCTGAACGAGCCTGGCACTTGGCTGTTGGGAGAGGCCAAGCAGACCTGACTAGTGGGTGTGCTGCTGTGCCCCTTCCTGAAGTGGGGAGGAGGAGCAGTGTGGAATTTCCCCATCAGAAAGGGAAACTGAGGCACAGTGCAGCACGGCTGCTGCTGGGAGCGAGATCTAGCCAGGCAGCTCTCCACCAATCGCAACCCCCTCCCAGGGCAGGGTGAGAATGCTGTGCTGCCTGAGAACCGCAGCCGGGCATATGCGGGTGCCCCGGGACATGCGGGTTTGATGTGGGGATGTGAGAAAGCATTTTCTCCCTGGTGGGCCCACCTGGGACCTGTTGGGAGGATGATGCACATCCCCCTGTGTCAGCACCACTCCAGCCCATGCAACGCTGCTGAGCGGGGGCTGAGCAGGGTGCTGGCACTGCAGGATAGGCAGGGGTCTGTCCCCCAAGCCCCGGGGCTGGCCTGTGCTCTCCCCCTCACCCACACCAGGCCCTACTTACCAGTCCCTCCTTCTGAAGAGGCTTGGGGAGTACGGTGGGGGGAAGGCCATGCCACCCCGTGACCCCGTTCCGGCCCCTCTGTTCCCAGGGGCGATGCTGGCTCTGCCTGCGGCTGCGTCCCCCCAGCTTGCAGTGGCAGAGACAGCCTGGGTGTTGGCTGCATCCAGGGGCTCCAGCCACGGGGTAAACATGCAGGGGGATGACCTCAGCTGCACTCAATTGGCCCTTTCAAGGCCGATGGCCAGTGTGCCATCCCGAGTAGCGCGGGTGCCCCCCTCCCTGGGGACATGAAAGGCCTCTGTGTGCACTTGTCCCCAGAGTGGCTGCTGGTGGGCTTGGTGGCAGCCCCTGGAACACAGCTTTGTCCCCTTGCTGGGACAAGTCCAGACCACCCACACGAGGGGTCCCTTGACTCAGTTTCCCACTGTAGCTCATGAAGCGTGCTGGTTTCACTGTGCAGAAGAGATGGGGAGAGCATTTTCTCCCACAGCTGTGCCACCTTCTGTCTTCTGCAGAGAGGTGTTAGCAACAGGGAGATGGGGTGGGCAGACCCCGCCTGCCCCCAGCCCTTGCAGCTGTGCCTGTTTCCCCCATCCTGTGATGTGCCCCCCTGAGTCCTGGCTCAGCCTCCTTCCCAAAGGAAGCCCTAAATCATTAGTGGCAGGGACCAAGGGCTCCAGAACAGGCAGACCAGAGCCTGGCTGGGGGTCCTTGTCTCACAGCTTGAGGATCCCAGTCCCTGCCTAGTACCTTTCTGATGCAGCACTCAGGCACCAAGGACTGAGGAAAAACCAAAGAGTTCTGTAGCTGCTGGAGTGAAGCTGGAAAATGCTTTGGGGGGAGATTGCTTCAGCTCTGCCACCTCCAATATTTTTCCCATGAAGCTGGGTCTATTGCAAAAATAAACCGGAGTAAGTCACTGATTTCCCTGCAGTCCCTCTGGGTCTTTCCACCCATCCCTGCCCACGTTGCTGCTCAGGGCATGGGCTCCTCAGTCTGAGGCTGGGGAGGATGCTGTTGGCCTTTGAGAGATGCTCTGGAGGGGTGAAGAAGCAGAAGTTTATTTCCTGGCGCTCAGTAAATGAGGGAACCCTATGCAGCCTGTGGCCAGGGCAGGTCAGGCAGGGCAGGGGGCTGCAGCCCCCTTGCAGCCCCACACCCTCATGTGGGGACGGGGGTCCTGAACGTTTCGCTGGGCGCACACCCTCATGGCACACCTTGCAGCCCCTACAAGTGAGTCCTGCCCACACACACAGCACACCCACACCCCCTGCACACACTCGTGGCACAGGGGCACACCCTGCACGTGCTTGCACACATCGCCTGCTCACACACACATGCCAGCACTTGAGTTTAGTACCCGGAGCTGATGGTCTTGGGGGTCTTTCCCAACCTGAATGCCTCTGGGACCCTGTGACACACACTCTGTGTGCCAAACGAATGCTGCTGCTCCGTGTGCAGACGCGCGAGTGCAGCTGGCAGCCCCTGGACGCGCTGTCCCAACAGCTGACGCACGGCCCTGCCGCAGCCCTGGCGCCAGCGGCACGGCACAGGGCAGCTCCGCGTGCCCTGCGTAGCGGGAGGACACCCCCAGCCCACGGGTGTCACCTGCAGCCCTGCTGGCACCTCCACAGAGGGACTGCTCCCAGCCCTGTGTGTTCCCAGCCCTCCCTAGGGGCCCCTGTGAGCTGCCCCAATGCCCCCACAGCAGCAGGGTCCTACATGGGGCTCCAGCTGCACCCCAGGTGCTGGGGGGGGCCTTTCCTAGCACACCCCGGCCCTGGCCTTGCCAGGCTGCTGGCAGCTGCCTCCTCTCCCACACCACCTGCTCCTGCTCCTCCAAGCAGAGCAGGGTGGGCAGCACAGCCCCTTGCTCTCCCTAAAGAGCGGGGTGCCATGGGCTCACAGTTACCCTATGGCACCAGAGGCCAGGGTGATGGGCGCTTGGAGCAGGCTGGATGAGAGGGGCCAGTGCTGTGAACTTCATCCCCGAGGCGGCAGCACGGCAGCTCCTGCACCTACGCACAGAGACAGGAGGCTCATCAGGCCAGGCCCGGCTCGTGCCTGTGGTTATTTTGGTAACAGCGACAGCAGCCGCAATAGGGGCTAATTGTGACACTAATTGTTGTGCTCCCTGGGGGAAAAAAGCACCCGTGGCTGCCATCGAGCAGTGAGGAGAGGTGGTGACACCAGCCAATGATGATATCACCCCAGCAGTGGCCCTGCAGGACACCCCAAAGCTGCCAGCAGCCCCTCAGCCCTTACACAGCCTGTGCCTCAGCCCAGAAGATGCCAGCCTCCCCACTGGGTGACATTAAGTGACAACCCCCTCCTCAGCAATGGGCTTGGAGTTGTGCAGCCCCAAAAGGGCTCTGCCAGGCTGGAGCAAGGGCAGATAAGGAGCAGGATGAGGGAATTATCTCTTGTTGCCTGGCATCCCATACCTGCACAGGGCTGTGGGTCAGGGGACGTGCCCTCTCCCCACAGCCCTGGGGACAAGACGTGCTGTTGTCCCGAGCCCTGTGTGTTGGACCTGCAGCAGGCACTGCAGTGCCACACACCAAAGGATGCTCCTGTCCTGGCAGCAGCCGATGGAGCCGGAGGGGTGGTTGGGGCTTCAGGAGCAGCCCTGGCTCCCCAGACTTGGCTCTCCCCCTGCTCCAGGCTGTGCTCACGGCTCCGTGGCAGCGTTCCTGGCTTGCTCTCTCCCAAGGACTCAGCTCAATGGGAGGAAGGCCCTTCAGAGGGTCTGAGGCGTGGGAAATGTTTATAGCCTGGACTCAGAGACACTGGAGAGCAAACTGGGAAAGGCGCAGAGCCAAGGCTGCCCAGGCTGCTCTGCAGAGCCAGATCACCCTCTCCAAGGGTCAGAGCAGAGTGGGAGAGGAAAAGCTTCTGCTTGCAAACACACAGCTAAGAAAACTCTGCCTGTCACAGCCCAAAATTCTGCAACTGTGGCGGTGCCAGCCAAGGGACTGGGGATGCCAGTGGCAGGGCATCCTAGCCGTGCCCTGCAGGAACAGAGGGAAGTGTGGCTGGGGACACTGGTGATGGCTGGGGCCTGTGGGAGGCTGGCAGGAAGGGCTGGGCGTGGGACAGGGCTGAGGAGCTCCAGGTCTTGTCCAGCAGCTTTGTCCTTATTCTGGGAAAGAAGAGGCAATGCCAGGGGCTGCCCACAGGCAAAAAGGCCAGCTGGGTCATCTGCAATGCCAGTCCCAGCATCCAGAACAGCAACTGCCTGCCCTAGGGCACTGGCCTGGGGCTGTTCCTGTGCCAGTCCCAAGGGCTGTGGATCTAGCACTGCCAGAGCACACCAGTTGTCCAGATCTCAGTTTCGTCCTCCTTGAGATTCCCTGGTTGAGCTGCTCCCTGAGGCCTGGCACTACCCCCCAGCTCAGCTGGTGCCTTCCAGGAGCTCCTTGGGACATGCAGAAGCCTCATGCAACCAAGAGCCCTGTGACATGGGGACCCAGGTCATGCCCATCAGAGCCTTGGAGGGGTCATAAATCACCCAACCCAGGGCATGTGCTGCTCCAGAGCAGAGGGAAACCCCTCTTGGAATGCACCCCTGCCTGCGAAGCCGGTGCTGCTGGTCCCAGTCCCAAGCCAGGGGACACCAGCATCACATATGGCCTGCACTGAGGTGGTGGCCTCTGGCATGCTGGGGAAGCCCAGGGAGGGTTTCAGTGAGGGAAGGCTGACAGGGAACACGTCCTCCTTCCCTTCATGCCCAGGGGAGGCAGAATGAGCTCTGTGTCCATGGGCAGGGGACACAGGCGACCCACCCTGCCAGCCAGCAGGCACGGGCAGGGATTGTGGTGTGGGGACTCCTCCAACCTGTCAGGCTGGAGGCAGTGTGGGGTGGTGGAGGGAGCCCGGGCAGGCTCCTGTGTCCAGCTGTGGGGCTGCCTGCTTCCTCCGATAAAGGTACTTGGCTGTACTCCCAGTTCTGTTTTTTTCTAGCATGCAAGTGCACACCCTCGAGCCAGCCTGCTGAGAGCTGCAATTTTTCTTTAACTTTGTCACCAGACCCTCTTCTTCCTCCTTTGCCCCTAGCAGCAGTTGCCTCCCAGCAGCAGTGTGAGGAGGGGAGGTCAGAGAGGACCCAGTTCCAGCCAAGTTCTTCTCACCATGTAGGAAGCCCCCAGAGTCACAGCTTCCCCAGGCATGCAGGCGGAGGAGAGGAAGAGGAAAAAGGAATCATTTGGTTGTTACCAGCCCTGGATCATGTGGCCAAACATCCCACCTTGCCGGTGTTTGTCTCCACCAGCCCCGGGCTGCTGCCAACTCAGTGTGGGCACATGCCCTGCCAGGCGCCGTGGGGCACCCTTGCCCCTCACTGCTCCCCCCAAAGGGTCCCACAGCTGCCGAACACTGAGGTGAGGGTGCCAGGTATGGCACAGCTCAGTGAAAACCCTGCGGCTTTCTCTGAGCATCGTAGCTGGCTGTTGGGGGAGTGCAGCTGAACCCCACCATGCTGCCCGCTCTCATGGACCGGGGATGCCCAGCCCCAGGGAGGACGGCAGGCTGAACCCTTGGCAGAGCTTTAATCCACAAATCTGTCCGCAGAGCAAAGCGTTTCACACCCACGGGCTGGGGCTGGAGTCCTGTCATTGAACTCGCTGTTATCGCCTCCTGCTTACCCGCGCCCTGCCCTGGGGCTCCTGCCAGCCACGGCTCTGAACTCCAGTACTGTCCTTGCTTCTTAGCCCCAACTGGATCACCCCCAGATCCTGGCTGCCCTTTTCTGGTCCAGTTTCAGGGGAGCGGGGACAGGGCACAGGTGGTCGCGGCACTGAAGGGACCCCCGCAGCGCCCTTGAGCCCCACAGCAGGCGGGCGGGGGGCTGCCAGCCCGGGTTCTGCCTCCCCCAGCCCCTGCCCCGGCTTTGCAGGAATCCCCAGCCCGAGAGAGGAACCCCAAAGCAGGGCCTCTGGCATCCTCCACAAACAATCCCAGGCCCCTTTTCAGGCAGGAGCGGGCGCTCCGGAGCCCTGCTGGGCGCTGGCAGCTGCTGCCCTGCGGCGTGCGGGAGTGCCCGCTCGCTAATTGGGAGGCAGCTCGTTATGTAATGAGGACGGAGGCAGGGGAGCTGCGAGAGCTGTGCAGCGCACCCCACGCTACCCAAATCTGCTCTTCCAGCCCAGAATAAGCCCTGTTCATGGAACCCCTCAAGCCCTTCAGTGGTCCCTTTCACAGGTCCTGGGGCTCTCCTGCCCGGCCGAATGCTTGGGGGGAGCCCCAGCAGCCCCACAGTGCCCGAGGGACAGCCGGACCCCGCCGGGGGTGCGAACCCGGACAGAGCAGACCCGCTGGAGGCCGGGGGCAGAGGAGCTGTGCTCGGCTGGAGCATGAGCCAGCACCCGCAGGAGGTCAGGCAAGGACATGCAGAGAGGCACAGCTTCAGCAGAGATGGTTATTAATACCCCGCCTGGCCTTTGCAAGGAATCCCGGGCATTTCAAATCAGGGACCTTCGCTGAAACCCTGCCGTCCCTGACATTTCAGAACAATAACAATGTGAAAGACAATCGGTTGCTGGCAGGATTATACCTGTGGCACTGCCGTGGCTCTCTGCATGCCCGACCTCAGCAGCCAGCCCTCACCTTGCTTGTGACAACCCCTGGGGACAACCTGAGACCATCCCCTGCCTCCAAACCATCCAGAGCAGTCCTGCTCCATTTCACAAGCATACCACTGTGATGGTCTCACTTAAGGACATGGAAATGTCTTGTCCTGCCCCATGGCATCGGCCACCCTCTGCCAATCTGGCTGGCAACCCCAGGGAATCGTGGGCGGGGCTGGCAAGGACTGGATCCCACCCTGATCCTGGAGTCTGGGGAGCCCAGAGTTTCTTCTCTGCTGCCAGAGTCATTCTGCAGCAAGAGCCCCCCCAAATAGATATATATATGTATATATAGAACTCAGCACACAGACAGAGGATGATCTCCTGTCCCAAAGCCAGCCATGTGCAGCACCTGGATAAATATAACTCGGAGCTCATTTGCAAAGCATCGGGATGGGTCGTAGCCTCTCTCGCCTCTCCAGGCCTCTTCCCCGACACACACCCTAGGGTAAAGTTGATGATCTCAGCAGTCTTTTCCAAGCTAAAGGGTTCTTGTGATTCTCTGTTCTCTACCAAGAGGGTCTCAGTCCTTCCCAAGGGCAGGATCCACCTAGAGCCTCACTTGCCTTGGCAGTCCACATAAAGCACACGGACCCATGCACAGTCACGTCCCCTGGGCACACACAGAGCTGCCAGGCTCTGACAACATATATCCCAAGCCCTTCCAAGCCTTTTGGTCCCATGCAGGTCACAGCGCTCCCCCAAAGTACAGAGTCAGCTTTAACCCTCTTTGTGCTGGGCAGTGGCCAGGGAGGTGGTGTTGGGTCCCAGCAGAAACCATCCAGGATCAGGCCATGTCTCACCAGGAAGGAAAAGTGTGATGCTGGAGGGAGGGAGCATGATGCTGGGATCAGGGCAGAAGCCTGCAGCCTCCTTCAGCTCCAACCTCTTCCTCATCTTCACAGTTCAAAGCCAGAAAAAAATCCTGGCCAGCCTTTTCCCCATAGGGCCATGCTGTCATCCCTGCCTGACCTTGGGACACCTACCCCAAGCCTGCCCCAGCAGATGGGTAGTTCTGGAGAATCCCCAGGGAACCAAGAGGACAGGCTCCTGAGAAGCTGACGTTGGCATCACCAGACTGGATCAGCTGTGCCAGCCCCCTTGGCCATAGCCTTGTGGTCAGGGGAAAATGGTTCCCACCCAAGGGGCTGGAGGGGCTCTCCTGTGCTTCAGAGAATGTTGGGAATATCCTTCTGGAGGGAGCTGAGTCTTGCAGGAGCAGGCAGGGACAGGCACGGTGTATGGCTGCTGCTGCCAGCCCTGCCGAGCCACGCTGACCCCAGTGTGCTGTGGCAGAGCCCCTGCGAGCCTGGTCTGCAGGGACATGGCCCCCAAGCCTGCTGGGTCATGGAGTGGGGGTCCCAAGGTGCTGGGATGCCCATGGTGGAGACCACGGCAGGCTCAGCTGGCTGCCTGCCTGACATCTTCCCGACGGTGGGAGGATTTGGGTACACCAAGGTCAGCACCTCCCAGCAGTACAAGCTACTCCTGCCACTGAAACAAAATCTCCCCAGCACCTCGGTGGTGTGCAGGGCTTGCAACCAACGCTGCAGGCCACAGGTCAGGCCATGTGCAGCTCTGTCCTGCAGGAGCAAACCAAACAAAGCCCTGGTGCGTGGTTCTGGAGGGCAAGGGGGCTCTCCTGGCCCCCTCCCAGGCAGAGCTGTCCCAGGGCCAGAAGGAGGAGAGTAGGACAGCTTGGTCCCACACCCACACCTCTCTCATGCTCACACATGGCCCCTCTCCCCATCAATGTGTCCTTGTTGCTCCAGCCCACTCGACCAGCTGGAATGCTTGCCCTGGCCTTGCCACCCCAGGATGCCCTTTATGCCCTGGCTCCCCTCCTCCTGCATTGCTGCCGCAAAGTGACACCCGACGGACGGGAACAAGTGGTGCTGTGACACAAATGCCACCCTGGTACTGCTGCCCAGGCAGCTCTTGCTTGTTGGCCTGACCTTACAGTGGGAAAGGCAGTGCTGCCCTGCTTTGCCCAAACTCATGCTTCCCCCAGCCACTCACACAGAGCTTTCCTGCCTCCCTGTGACTCCCTTGGCTTGCCCAGGCCTGGGAGAAGGTGGCCCCCAGCTCCTTTCATGGCTCAGACCAAAGGACGGGTCCCTGCCTACCCTTTTGGGTGGAGCAGCCAGGCTGGCAGTGCCTGCAGATGATCTGGGTATGCAGAGGTATCCCTCAGAGCCCAAAGCAGGATGGGCACAGGCTGGCCAGGCTGCCAGGTGTTGCCCAGGAGAAGCTGGGCAGGAGTGCTGGCAAGCAGGCTGGCACAAACCTCCTCTCCCCACACAGAGCCAGGCAGGGCCCGCTTCCATCATGTGCCAGCACACACCCGGGGTGCTGTTCCCCCGCAGTGCTGACCTCCTCCCACGCCACCGGATCCCCCCACCCCCCTGGCCCAGGGAAAGGTGCCATGTGGCCACGGGCCTGCTCCCTCTGGCCCACACTCAATTGGGCTTGTGTCTGGCTCGGGGATGAGCAATCTTGGGATAAGGTTGGCATTACAGAGGGATGGCAAAGACCTTTCTGCCCACTTCATTGGCACCTGCAGGGAGAAGGTGTGCCCAGCCAGGGTGGCGGCAGCTGTCCTCCCTGTACGTGGTGCTTCCATGTGAACTTGGTCCCTTGGCACTGTTGAGATCTCCCTGGAGAGCAGTTTGTGATGCCCTGTGTGAGGACATGGCAGAGGCAGGCAGCCCCTTCCACACAGGATCCTGGGCACTCCTGGAACAGCAGGGCTTTCTGCAGGAGCATCAGCCCTGGAGGCAATTGGTCCAGAGCATCCCTTCCTTGTGCATCCCTGACAACATCCCTGCTCTGGGCAAAGGGTAGGGAGAGTCTGGCAGGGACCACCCAGCCAGAGAAACCCCCAGAGACAGGCTGGACATGCTGAAATGTGTGTTGTCTGAGATGCCCAGCACTGATCTGACCCTGACTGAGCTGTCTCCAGGCAGCCGCAGAGCCAGACTCAACTCTGGGTTCAGGATCTCGGGGATCCCGTGCTGAGCTGGACGTCGGCCATACACAAGGATGTGTACCCACGCAACTTTCCCCTCCTCCTGTGTTGCTGTAGGAGCACATCAACCAAAACAAGGGGCACCAAATGGTTTGGGTTCCCTGGTGCTAGCAGCAGGGTGTCCTTATCAGGCATGTTGTCGGGGTGTTCCTCTGGCACCCACAATCCTCTGCTGCGTATGCTATCTCCTCTTGGATGTGTTGGCTCATTCCCCAGAAGGAGAAAGTTCAGGCTGGAGCAAAACAACTGCAAACACAGGTGTGGGCACACCTGGCTCCAGCACCCGGCTCCCCCATGCTGTGCCACCGAGGGGTGAAGGGGGATCACCCAGGCAGCCTCCAGACCAAGGTGCCTGGACACCGGGTGTGATAGAGGGACACAGCTTTGCACCACACCATGGCACAGCCTGTCACTAACACAATGCCTGGAGCCTCTTGGGACACATCACACAACAGGACGTGGAAGACAAGCAGCAAGGAATGCTAAAGGGCACTGACAGGGAGAAATCCTTGGCCCCTGGCATCTCTGCTCACTCCCTACCTCACCAGGAGCACCACAGGCCCTGCTCCAGCAGGGATGAGTTTGAAAGCAGCCTGCTGTGCCCATATCAGTGGCCTCTGACCCATAGGCACTGTCACTGCCCCAGCGAGCAGCCCAGGTGCCTGGCTCTGACCCCAGCCCTGGCAGCCCGTGGGGACAGTGTCTCACTTCCCCCTTCACCGACGGTGCCAACTTGCTGCAGCCTCCCAGGGAGGAGGGGAACCTCTCGCTCCCGTTCCTTCCCAGCTGGGCAGGTTCTCTGCTCCCCGTACGGGCCAGGTACCGGTGCCTTGGCGGGTGTCCCAGCTCCTCCCTTCCCACCTGAGCGGCAGCTCGGTGTTATGTAAGTGCAGGAAGAGCGTCTCCGTCAAGGCCGGCTCGAGGCAGCAGCCTCTCGGCGTCAGACGCTGGCTGGGCGAGGGGGCGGGCACGCCGGGGTGGCTCACACGCGTGGGGCAGCCATGTGTGAGCCCACCCGCGCACAGCCCGGAGCGCGCCCACGGTGCATGTGCGTGTGGGGTGGGAAGGGGATGGCGAGGCGTCTCTGAACGCGTGGGTGCTGCTCCCCCTGCGCTTTACCCTCCCACGGCGGAGCAGCGAGCCCCAGAACCGCTGCCCGCCGTGCCAGCCATGCACACATCTGTACCTGTCGCACTGACGGACCACAGGTCCCCTCAGGGTAGTGGATGTGTCCCACCCGCTGAAGACACTAGCAGCCTCGGGCACCTGTGGCATTACTGGCCCAGCTCGGCTCTCCCAGGCCGAAGCGGGGAGAACCAGACCTGCTGGCCCCAGTACAGGCTGCTCCCCCACAGGGTGTCACCAGCTCTCTGTCACCAGAGCCAGCCCCACACAGCGCCAGTGCAGGACCTGAGACAGCTCTGTCCACTCCTCTGGGGCTGGGGAGCCTGCGGAGTGGTAGCTGCTGGGACCTCCTGTCCAGTCTCCTCTGTCCTCACTGCTAGAGGAGGGGAGCAGGGCAGACCCCGCGGTCCTGCCAGGGAATGGATGGGAGCAGCCCCCAGTATGCCCGGCTGTGGGGGCACAGGTAGCCCGGCCAGGGCAGCCCCGAGACCAGCTCGGGCAGGGCAGAGCCACTTTCCAGGGAGAAGAAGTACCAGTCCGGGCCAAACCTGTCTCCACTCCGGGGACGGCCAGGGGAGCTGCCGAAAGGGCAGGAGCTGGCACTGGGACTCTTGGGTTCCCTACCCAGGCTCTCACTGGCGCTCAAGATGGCTTTCGAGGCAGCACAGCTGCTTCCCAAGGAACCTGCTGCGCTCTCCAGGCAGGATGGGGCCGATGCCTGTCTGTCGCTGGACACGATCCATGCCCCTGCGGGCACTGTCTGTGTGGACAGAAGTAGCCAGGGAGATGAGCACAGAGTCCAGCGGCCAAGACACACAGCTGGGGGCTGTTGTCACTGCCCGGCAGACACAGGGCACCACAAGGCGGGCACGGCGGAGCAGAGCCACCCGAACCCGCACCCCGGGATGGGCTGGCACCACGTACGGACTCCGTGCCAGACGCGGCCACTCGTGCCTCTCCCCACCCAGATCCCACCGGCGCTGACAGCCCGAGCCTGGGGGTCACACAAGTCCCCCTCTCTTGCCAGCGCCACACCGCTCCCAGCTCCCAGCTCACTGCCCCAGGGCCCCCGGCGGCTCCCAGGCCCCCGGCGGTGACACACACCTGTGGAAGAGGAGGAGGATGGACAGCAGGGTCTGGTCGATGTTCCTGTTGCAGATTCCCTGGTTGAAGAGGTAGCAGGGGTCCCGCACGACGGGCTCCAGCGAGTCCTGGCGCATGATGGAGCTGAGCTTGTCGGTGTTGAGGTTCTGTCGGACCAGCTGCTCCCGCAGCTGCCGGAAGCTGCTCACGGTGGGGCTGCCCGGGTTGTTGTTCTCGCCCCCGGCCCCCTCCTCCAGCCCGCTCCGGTTGGCCAGGTCCAGGCAGCAGCTGCAGCAGTCCAGCCCCACGGGCGACCGGCACTCCTCCGCGGGCGACGAGGACATCCCGGGTGTCCCCGCGCCTGGCCACGGCGGCGCCGCCGGGGCCGTTCCCGGGGCCGCGGAGGGCGAGCGGNCTTCCCCGGCAGCGCCGAGCGCCCACCGCACGCGCGGACCCGGGAGAAGTTGGCGAGTTGTGACATGGGGTGATGTGGTGTGACAGAGGGCCACGGTGCCCCGTTCCCGGTGGGGACCCTCGCTCCGCTCTGTGCTTTCCGGGGGCGGCGTGGGGGCTCAGGAGGCTGGCGCTGCCCGCGGCATCACTCTCCGAAGCACTGACGCGGGCAGCCCGCGTGGCTCCGGAGACGGGGCTGGAAAGAAGAGAAAGGGGATGAAAGGCCCCAAGATGTGGGGAAAAGCCAGGAAGGATCTGGCTCCATTGCTGGGAACGTCTGGGAGCCGCCTCGCCCGGAGCCAAGCCAGGCATGGGTGGAACGCACGAAGCCTGGGGTCTATGGATGGGCGCGTTCAGACTCGCGGCAGGTGCCTAGGGCTCAGAGATAATGCGAGGGAAAATGGGGATTTCTAGGAGGAGAATTGGCTTCCCCGGCACTGTTGCGTCCCATGGTGAACATTTCTGCCACCAGTGACCCGCACTGGGGGGCTGGCGAAGAGTGACTGGGGCGTATGGTGCGGTCCTGGTGGTGCTGGGGCATGGGACAACACTTCAGAGAGGTGGGGATGACTGGGCTGGGACCATCGGAATGAGATTCGGGAAGGTGACAAGGTCCCGGCTTCGAAGCACCCGCAGAGATGGAGTGAGAGGGGGGCCGCGGGGCTGGGCTGCCATCGCTGCCGGTCAATGAGCCCCGGGGACCAGCCCGGGGAGCCCTCACTCTTCAGAGAGATAAACAACCGGGAGCTCGAGAGGAAGGGCTGGGCAAGGGTCCAAGAAAGCAGAGCTGCCGAGGGGAGGAGCAGGCAGGCTGGGGAAGCCCGCTACGGGCAGGCAGGACGGAGGGGCGGCAGGAGGGTCTGTACCGCGGGGTTGCAAAAAGGCTGGTGGAAGGAGCTGCAGGAAGCAGCGATCGGAGGATTGCAGCGTGTCTGAAGGGCGCGGGACTGATAAGAGATAAACCGGGTCAAAATCTGGCCGGGCAAAGTCAGCAGAGCACTGGAACAGTAGGGGTAGCGGTGGCAGCACAGTGCCCACCGGGGCTGTGAACAGGGCAGATGCTGTCACTGAAGGAGCCGCAGGAGTGGCCAACAAACATTCCTGTTCCCTGTTCAGCGTGAAGAAGGAAAATGCATCCCATGAGGATGAAGCAGTTTCCAGGCCATTAGTAACCAGGGGAGTCATGAGACAGCGGTCACCACAAATCCACAGCTGGGAGAGTGGCCACGGTGACCTCTGGCAGGGCTTCTCATGCCAGGCCCCATCGGACCTGCGGACCGGCAGGATCCGGCTCTCGGTGGAGGCGGCACCAGCGTGGGGTCCAGGTGTGGGCAGGGGGAACCGTCAGCCCTGGGACGATGCTGAAAACAGGTGAATTCCTGAAGAACAGACGACCCACAAGCTGCTCCAGGAGTGTTCCCTCCTTCTAGGCACTGGTGGATGCTGAGTGCTGTTTCTGAGCTCCTTCTTCAAGCCTTCTAGTGGGTGATGAGGGAGGGGAGGGGAATTGAGCGTTACCCATCTGCCCTGTGGCAGGGACTGTGAGGGGGGTCCCTGGTGACTCCACTGTTGCCAGGACTCACGGAAACAGGAGGGTGCTGAGATTTCTTCCATCCCCCCGGATTCAGAGCAGCTCCGAGCGATGCGGGCGGCGGGGGCTGAGCCCCACGCCGAGCGCCGCGGGCGGGTGGCCGGGGACCCGCGGGAGGCTGTCGCCATCGCGTGGGCACAGCGGGAAGGACACAGCGGGAAGGACACGCGCCGGGCTTGGCACCCCTTCCTCGGCCACGGCTCCCCCACTGGCTCTGCCCCGTGCCCGGGGGTCCTGCCCGGCCCCGACGGTGCTGGAGGTAGCTCTGGGTGCAGGTCGCTGACTCCTCCAGGCTTCTTGTGCCCTTTGGCTGTGCCCACGGCCCCTCCAGCTGCACCAGAGCCGCCACACAGGGCTTGGGGCTGCTCCCCGGCCATCAGCTCCTCGCTCTTCATCTGCAGCCGGCACACATCATGGGCTGCCACGTTATCACGTGCAAGCCACGATGAGCTTCCTAAAGCCCCAGATCCGGGAGCCACACGGTGGTTCAAGGTGATCAGCTGATGGCGGCAGCTGGAAAGTAGGTTTACTATGTTTAGCTCTGGCCTTTTTGGGTCCTGCTGTTCACGGGACTGGGACAGCACTAGTTTCTGCACAGCCACTTCCCTCAAGGGCACCCTCGTGCTCCACACCCAGACATGTCATTGCAGCCCTAAGCCACAACGGGCACAGGGTGGCATGCAGGGACAGCTTTGCCCCGAAGGGCATTGCACTCAAAGGGGCTCCCTCGGCTCTGAAAGGGATTCCCTACTCCTCCTGGCTGATACGCGGGGTGTTCTGCTCTCAGCTCAGGGCAGGGACTCCAGTCCTGCCCCGACTTCTCCTGAAGACCCCGGACAGGAAAGGGTAGTGGACTGGGAAGGAGAGAACAGGGGGAATGCGTGGGGCTGTGGGGGCCTGGGTTCAGTCAGCTCTGTGCCAGCCATGTCCCCAGCCATGTGCCATCTGTCTGTCCAGCGCCTGTCCAGGTCCTGCAGCCACAGCCCGTGTCCCCAGTGCTCACTTGGGGAGGCCCTTCTCTGTGGACTCTGGGAGAGAAGGTGCACCCTGTCCTGTTCTCAGGTGGCATCCAGATCACCTTATCTCCTCAAAGACCCTGCTGCAGCTGGGTCAGCGCCAGGCAGGGCCCAGGGTGCAATCTGCCCATCCTGCCTTGCCTGTTCCTTCCCCCCTGGTACTGTGGTGGGAGCTGGCTCATGCCACGGGGCCATCTGCTCCTGGGGAGCCTGCCAGAGCCAGGCCCCTGCCAGGCGACCCCCCCTGCGCCTCCACGGGTGCTAAGAATAACCAGCACCGTCAGCAGCCGTGGTATTTGCAGGCAGCGCCGGTGCCACCCCCGTGCCAGCCTGCTGGGCACAGGATCCATCTGCTGCCTGACGTAAGCCACCAGCCACGGGGGGAGATGGGTGGGCAGTCTTGGGGGGCCACGTGTGGCTGTGAGGAGGGGTCCTGTCGCCCCCCGCCTGAACAGCAGCCAGGATGTTCTGGTGGGACACGGAGGCACTGCTTCCCAGCCCCCAGCACGGGGACCTGGGGAGCTGCCTGCCTTTCTTTTGTCCTGCTTTTCCCAGTGTTCCACAAACAGACACCCTGTCCCCAGTTCTGCAGCACCCCTGGGAGATCGGGCAGCCCCCGGGCTGGTGGCTGTAGCTCTGCCTTGCTGCCTGCAGAGGGATGGGGACCCAGCAGGCTCAGTCCCCCGGGATGGGGTCTCCATTCAGGGAGACGAGCCGCCCCAGAGCGGTGCTGGGCAGGCGGGGCAGCTGAGCTGCTGCAGGGAATACACGAGGTGGTGGGAGCCATCTCTCCTCCCTGCAATGGGCTCCAGGGGACACGAACCCCCAGCCACCTGTGTGCCTGCACGTGTGTGTGTGTGTGTGTGTGTGCGCTTCGCTTCCTCATCCTCACCTCTGTGGGGCTTCTCTGTGCTCCAGCTGGTGTTGGCAGCCACGGCAAGTACCAGGAGTGTCTTATTTTTGGTGGCATTTGACAGAATGTGCAAATACTCAATGAGACATTACATCTTTCTCCTGAAACTTGTGAGCTGCCTCCTCACGGCAATAAACTCCAGTTTTGAACATTTTGAACTGTAAGAAGCACTTTTGGCTGTGAGTCCCTCTTTGCAGCCATTTTGGAGGGAAACATTTTGTCCAGATGAAAAGGCCCGAGTAGAAGGAGGTTTATGCACACCAAGAGGCAGCAGATGGATCACAGCCCCATCAGTGCTGCCATTTTTCCTCGTATCTCCTGGCAGAAGATGTGTCAGCCGTGCTGGGATTTTCCCAAGTTGGTAGTTCAAGGCACATGTTGACGTGAGGCGGGAGGTGGCCAAAACCTGTTCTTTATTTGCCTGTGACTTGAAGCCACACACCCGTTCACAGGGCTGTGCAAACCCTATGAGGATGATCACAGCATCCTAGACTCATGGAATGGTTTGGATTGAAAGGGACTTCAAAGCCCATCCAGTTCCATCCCCTGCCGTGGGCAGGGACACCTCCCACTGTCCTAGGGTGCTCCAAGCCCCGTCCAGCCTGGCCTTGGGCACTGCCAGGGATGGGACAGTGACAGCTTCTCTGGGAACCTGTGCCAGGGCCTCATCACCTACACAGGGATGAGGTTCTTCCTAATATCCAAACTTAATCTACTACCTTTCACTTTAAAGCCATTTTCCCTTGTCCCATGTAGGCCTAGAGTGTGTCTGGACACCCTTTTGGTCTCTGTGGCTGGTGAGAGCCAGTGGGCTGCAGATATCTTTGCATGGAGTGACCCAAGAGCACAATGGACTCCTCTGGCTCCTCCTGGCTGGGTACCAAGCAGGTCTCTGTCTCTGAGACTTGTCTGGGGGGATTTTGGAGATACCACTCCACTCAGACCCTTCCCTCAGCCCATTTCTTCTGCCCAGCCTCCTGTGCCTGTCCTCAGATTCCCATGGTGGGCGTACAGCAGGTAGGCAGCCTTGGAGACCTTCTTGCCCTGGAGATCTGTGGCAGCGTCTCAAGGAGCAGTGCCTGATTCGCCTGTGGTCACCCTGGAGGACACAGGAGCTTCTCCTGCAGCCTCCATCTGCCCTGTACTCCTAGCATACTGGCACCAGCCAGGGATTGGTGTTTGCTCAAGGCTCAGCCCAAAAGAATCCCCTCCACCCTTCTCCTGGGGTCTGTGAGTGCCCCCATCCCTCACAGTCTCTCCTGTGAAGGTGGAAGAGCCGCAGCGTCAAAAGTTGCTGCTGGAGGAGGTGTGACACAGCAGCTGGGCTTCCAAAAACACCTAATTTGGGATGTTAAAAAATTATCATCCCTGCAAAGCAATTAATTTCCCTGGAAAGCCCCTGCAGTTTCAGGATTTTTTCTCCCCTACACTTTTGTTAATTTATGGGAGACATTGTAAGTGTTAATTTACAGGAGAGATTATAACTTATCACAAAGCAGAAGCAGAAAAGCCATGGTTATAATTTCCAATTCTGCCTTTAATTAACACTGGTGATGGGCTGCCCAGCTGTGGCATTGCCAGGAGCTGCCACACAGTAAATCCTGCCTGAAACACTCACTTGAGTGACTGCGGAAATGTGGGCTTAATAATTAATATGAATGAAGTTGCTTTATGTTCAGTTGAACAATTGAACAATTTAATCATGCTCAACACTTACCCAGCTGATGCCCAAGTGGGTGGACAAAGTCTTGCCCTTGCCAAATTTTGCATGGTCAAGGATGAAGATGGAGGCTGGTCAAGCTGTGGAGATGAGGTGAGCCTGTTGTGGATACAGGAATCAAACACAGACCTGTGGCTCCAGCTGCCTGCCTGAATATCCCTGGGTGATGGGGATCTGCGGGGACAGTCCTGCTCACAGCCTGGCCAGGGAAAGTCGACCTGTCACCTCCAGATCCTTACGTGCTGAGCTGGCATGGGGCAGTGCCATGGCAGAGTGGGGGCTCCCAGCAGCAGCGAGGGTGGGCAGAGCTCCGAGGTTACACAGAGGAGTTGTACTAATTAATGATGTCCCCGTGCTGTTTTTGGGGAGAGGACGAGTGGGGCTGCCTGTGCCACCAGTGCTGGGGCAGTCCCACGTCGGAGATGCCTACAGTCATACTGGGAGCAGAAACTGGCTGCCAGCCCCTTGGCTATGACACCGGAATGCTCACCTTGGAAGAGGGGTAGGAAGCAGGAGCTAGAGCATGGCACACACACTGAGACCTCCTCTGGAGGGCACATCCCAAAACCTGCATCCAGCTGCAGAGTTGCTGTGGAACCAGCTGTTCTCCAGTGATACCCACACGGCTGCCCTGCACTGTCGCCTGTCCACATCCTTCTGGGAGAGATGAGCTGGAACCCATAACACCCAGAAGGGACGGCAGGTGACACAGAGCCACACAGAGGGGACAGGGCAGGCGCTGTGAGTGTGGCTGTGCAAAGCGACGTGCTTGTGTTGTGTGTCCCCGCTCAGGGCGCAGCCACGGCCGCATGGGCGGAGAGGAACGCGCTCTGTGCGCAGCCACTGACACGCGTGTGTGAACAGCCACGGACACCAACGCGCGGGTTCCCCGTGCTGGGGCAGCCGGAGCCGAGTGTCCATCCCCGGCAGCAGCCACTGGATGGCAGCAGGTCCCGGCACAAGGAGCGGGGCTGGCGGGGCAGGCAGGGCTGATGGGGCTGGCGGGGCTGATGGGGCTGATGGGGCTGGCGGGGCTGATGGGGCTGATGGGGCTGGCGGGGCTGCCGGGGCTGGCGGCTGCCGGGCGCGGGGAGCGTGTCGGGACCAGTGACCGGGGTCTGCCCCTCGGGGCGGACGGGCTCATCC
Source organism: Rhipidura dahli (assembly GCA_013399225.1). Taxonomy (NCBI): domain Eukaryota; kingdom Metazoa; phylum Chordata; class Aves; order Passeriformes; family Rhipiduridae; genus Rhipidura; species Rhipidura dahli. The sequence continues at coordinate 234,836 of VXAC01003466.1, forward strand.
GGCAGCCGGGAGTGTCCCGGTGCCAGGGTGTCCTTTATGGAGATCTGAAGGTGAAGGATGACACTGGGCAGCGATAAAGTGGCAGAGCCAGAGAGCTGGGGCAGAGGCAAGGGGCAGCCCCGAGGCCGGGTCAGACGGGGTGGGACAGGTCCTGCCTGCTGCACAGCCCTGCGGTGCTGGACGCGTCCCCAGGGGCAGGGGCACAGCACCCACCTGCCCAAAGGCGAGGGGTATCACGGTATCCTAAGGGATAGAAGCATAGAATCATAATTTTTGTCGGCAAAGACATCTGAGGTCACTGAGTCCAACCATCAGCCCAGCACTGCCCTGGTGCTATTTGACCCACAAAGCCTCTTGAGCCTTTAATCCTAATTATTGAAGTGGAAATGAAAGCACGCTGGCTGCCATCCCTGTGATGGCCTCTTGTGCAAATCTTGCGGGGAGAAGGGCCCTAAGGAATTAATGTCTTCAGCAGATTCTGTAGCAAACAGCTTCTGATTCTACAGATGCTCCTTGCACAGGAGGGTGCCTCTGCGCAGGCATGAGCACAACACCACAGCCTGATCCAGGTGTTTCGCATCTCTCTGGCATTTCTGGACTTGGCAAGAGAAAATTGGGTCCCAGCCTGTTGGCAGCAGGAACCCAGAGGAACGTGGAGCTGCTCTGGAAACGCTTCCAGCGGATTAAGGATGCTGCTGGTTCAGCTGCAGAGGGCGCTTTGGATGGGAGAATGAAGGCTCTGTATCCATCGAAATGTCCTGGAGACGGTTCTGGGGCGATGAGGTGCTCCCACAACTGAGAAGGGTTAGGAAAGCACTCGGGGCAGCTGGAGCTGAGGACAAGGACGAGAAGGGGAGCATGGCACAGTCGGTCCTGCTGGCAGTGGGATCACTTGTTCCCGTGCTTTTGAAATCAGGAAGCCAGCCCCAGGGAGATGATGGGAAGGAAACCAGTGAGGGAGCAGCTCTGTGAGCCACTGGACCTTTGCAAAGGGCTTCTTGTTCCCACCTGGATTTCTGGTCCTGCTTGGACCGGGGAGGTGCTGTAGTTCTCCTTCTTGGGCGATGTCCCTAAGCCCCAACTGGGAATTAATGGGCTCATGAACGGAATGTGAGTCTGAGGGGATTAGAGAAGGCTGGGGAGAATGTCACCTCTAACAGCTGGCCTGGGAACCAGATACATGAGTGGCTGCAGGAAGGCAGTGGGGGGAGAGCTGGCAGAGTCCAGCCTGGCTGCAGCTGTGTGGGATTCACAAACACCCCCAAAGTGCTGATGAGGTAACTGGGGCACTGGTGGGATTGGCACATTGGTAGCACTATGGGGATCACAAATTCCAGGGTGAAGTAAACCAGGTAGCAACAGGCTGTGCTTGTGATGGGCTATTCAACCAGCTGGGCATTGCTCATCAGAAAGCTGGGGCAGAGCAAAAGAATAAACAGCATAAATATCTTAGGAATGAGGTAAAAGCGTGTTATACGCTTAATGTAATTAAGGTAAATTAGGCATTACATAATGGTGAGACATGGACAGGTAACGATGCCCTTCGGGCCTGTCTTGTGTGTGTGGCCTTTATGAGTAAGAGCTGCTGGGATCCCTCTGTGGCCTGGGTGGGTGCGAGAGGGGGAGCACCCACACCCCGAGTGATCGGACTTGTGCTCCCGAGCACGGCCTCTCTCACTCTCCAGCAGCCAGGCTGGATCTCCTCGGGGACAGGAATAGGCTCAGCACAAAGAGCAGGCGAGGCAAGATGCTTTCCTGTCAAAGCCTCATTATTCAAATTCAAGCTCCTCTTCAAAAAACAGAATGTCAAGAAACAGCACGGCTCCTGCATCAGTGGTCTCTTGGGAGAAATGTTAAAAGTGGGATCTTAAAGCATCCAGTTTTTGTAGCACAGGGAAGCCTTGGGTTGGCTGTGCCCTGGTGGATTCCCCAGGCTGACTTCAAAGGAGCCTCTCCCCCAACCCCCAGCTCATCACCAGCGTGGGGTTTCATCTGAGGAGCCAAACCCCAGGGGACAGAGGGGAGCCCCTTAGAAGCTGGGGGCCTGGGAGGCCTGGGAGAGGTGGTTTTGGTGTCAGCAGCACGTGCTGAAGCTCACGCTCAGCCCCTTCCATGGGGAATGCTGTGTTACAGCCTCTGCTGCCAGGCTGCCCTGAGCAGCACAGCGCTGCCTGGCCAAGGCACTGCCCCCAGGGTGGGCACCTGGGGAAGCTGGAAAGGACCTTCCTTACCCCAGAGAGCTTCTTTGCTTGAGCACTGCTTTGGGAGATGTGTGAGCTGGTGGTGGTCAGCATGAGCAGGGAGAGACAGCCCTGGTGCCAGTCCCTCTCCCTGTAAGGACATCCTGCCTGCTCCCTGGGGTAAAAATAGCTCTGCCTGTCTGCTGCAGCCTGCCTTGTGCTGGACATCTTGCAAGGCCTCAATTTAAACAATGAGGGACCTCAGATCACAGCCTGACACCAAATAAAGGACAAACCTTGGCTGAGCTGAGCTGTATGTCCACTGGCAGTGTCCAGCCCCCAGGAGGCTGCTGGGGACTGTGGGCATCGGGGACAGCAGGGACTGGGGCTGGCTCACAGGTGCATGGCTGTCTCCACAGGATGAGGATGAGGATGGAGATCCCAGACCCAGACTGGTGCTGGTGCTGTGGCTATCCCAGGGTTGGGTCTGGACTCAGCAGAGCTGTTAGCCACAGGAAAGGCCTTGTCCCCAGGCCTCTGCTCCCAAATTTCAGAGCTGCTGGCCTTTAAGCCAGCCCTTTCCCAGTGAAGGAAATCCCTTGGCACCCTGATCTTTAGCACAGCTTTGAGTGCTTGGGGGAGTACCTGGGGAGGAGGGTACCTGGCTGGGAAATGAAGGTGATTTTTCTGCTCTGTGGTCCTGTGGGCTCACATAAACCCATTTTAAATTCCCTGAGGGTATAGACACAGGAATGAGGGAGAAGGGCAGAATTCAGCCCTACCATCAGAAAAGGCTTGTGCTTGGATACACTGCCAAGCGTCCTCGGGGCTCTTCAGGGGTGGGAGCAACCTGCTTTTCCTTCTCCAGTGCTTCCTTTCCATTAGCATCAAGCTTCAGCAGTGTGCTGACACCATGAGCTTTGGCTGCTGCTGTCTGGGACATTCCTGAGTCCCTGTGAAGTCCTGCTAAGGCTGAGCTGGAGGGGACTTACTGGCAGAGCATAAGGACATGGACATAAGGTGACAGCAGACCTCTTGCTTGGTGGGGGCTGCCCTTGGTCAATGTTTGTTCAGCACAGATTGTTTTGTCCATTAATTGCTGCTGCATAACCAGGGCACACTCAGCATCAGGAGCATCCCACACAGGGGACCTCAGGTGATGCTGGTGGACATCACACACTGAGCACAGCCAGCCTGGTCCCTCCTGCCCCCGGGGATGCTGGTGCATGCTCTGGGCTTGCCTTCCCAGTCTAGGACTCCTCTGGGCTCTCCCACATCTTCTGGTGCTGAGGAGGGTGTCCTGTCTTTGCTGAAGCACGGGACAGACTCCCAGCCCCCTCTGCCTCGGAGCAGTCCCTCGCTGTTGTCACAGTGCCACCCTGGCGTCCCTCCTGCAGAGCTGCGTCCCCAGCTGTGTCCAGCTCTGGGGGCAGATGCCCCTCAGGGATGGGCTCAGGGGGAAGGAGATGGTGATGCTGGGAGGGAGGCACAGCTCGAGCTGCCTGTTGGACATCCCGGCACAGCCAGGACGTGGCACCAGCTCCCACCCCATCCTCTGGCTCTGCTCCAGCCATTGCTTACAGTGTAACTTTCAGGCTTTTAATTAAATGTCCATGAAACACCCATTTGAGATGCTTAAATTAAAGTGAGAGCTAATTAATTTTATGGGCCTTGGCCACGTCTGTTTCATTTCTGAGTTAATGCCTGGGCTGTGCTGGTGGAGGTGCAGAGAGCACGGCAGCCTCTGGCTCCTGGGACTGTCTAGACAGTGAGTGTGGCTCGTGGCCCTGTGTGGGGCTGGTGGCCCTGTGTGGGGCTGGTACCTCACCTTACCTCCTTGCCAGGCTGGCTCTCACTCCAGCCCAGCTGAGCAGGAGGAAATCAGGGCTGAGCTGTGTCTCTGCCCCAGCGGGTCCCGCAGTGCTGGGTCACATCCGAGCACCCCATCCCAGGGACAGGCTCTGCTGCACAGCTCTGCTCCTCTTTCCAGGGGCTGGCTCAGCGTGACATTGCCTCACCCTGCGTTTGTCAACCTTGCAAGAACCCTTTCCCCCACTTCAGAGCAGAATTAGGGCCAAAGATTTGCTTTCTCATTCTGGCCTCCCCATGGCCCCCAGCACCATTGCAGTGACCCCCATGGCTGTGGGAGCTTGGTGGAGCTTCTCCAGCAGCATCTGCTCGGCTTGGGGATGCTCAGAACTCTCTGCCCAGCCCTCCCATCCCAGGGTGTCCCAGATTATGGTCCCACTGGGAAAAACACGGAGGGGCAGCCAGCTTCCACCTGCTCCCCGCACCTGTGGGCCACATGGCCACCAAGGGACAGCAGTGGCACATGGCCACCAAGGGACAGCAGTGGCACATGGCAGAGCCCCTTGCTGCTGCGGGGAGGCCGGGAGCCAGGGCACGGGACCTGGAGAGCAAAGCTCCTGCCAGGAGCAGCCCCGGGCTGAGTTTGGTGGAATGAGGGAGAGAATTCCCTGCTGGAGCTGATGCTGCTCCTGAGGCATGGGGGAAGAGGGGGGTGTCTGTCTCTCCCATGCTTCAGATCCACTGGGAAGGGGTGGGTGGCTCTGGTGAAGGTCTGCAGGTCCTGGGGTCCAGCTGGGCCCCTCGTCACAGTGACCCCATCTCTGCAGAGCTGTGTGCACCGGTGCCTGCACCACAGGGAACACAGATGGGTTATTTCTGAGGGCCTGGCAGACCTGCAGTCTCCTGCTTTATGGCTGACTGTAAAGGGCCTGCTATAAACTGTGATTGAAAACATGAATCATCTCACTAATTAAACAGAGTTACTCCATGCCAGGAAATCTGTCTCTTTTGTCAGGATCTTTGTTTTTAACTGGGCATAAATCTCAGGCAAAGCTGAAGATTGGCTCCTGGACCCTTTATCACCAAGTGGCAGTGATTTATCCTGTGATTTACCCTTGCACCAGAGAAGGAATAGAATTAATAAAAAATGCTCATTTCTAAGCCTGGAAATGTCTAAACACCCACCAGAGCAGCATTACCATTCCACAAACCAAGTGTGCTTTGGCTCTGAGAGCATCTTTCCAAGGCCAGCCTGGTCTGGTGGGGGAGATGAGGGCACTTTGGGCACTGCCTGGCAGGTTTGGTCAGTGGGGGCTGTGTGCTCCCCCCACACCAGCTGGGGAGGATGGACAAGGAGAGCCACAGCAGGACCTGTTTGTGCTTCAGGGCTCACAGAAGCCCAGGGCGGGCTCTTCCTGGTGGGGTCCTGTGGTGGGACCCCAGCTCCTGCCAGCCCCCAGCCCTAAGGCTGCGCCTGGTCCTGATAGGTCCCAGGAGCAGCCTCATCCCTGATTCCTGTGCCATTTGCTTGTGGTGCCTCACTGGTATTTACAGAAGGTTCCCAGGCAGTTACCTCACATCCTCCGAGCCGTGGGTCAACATTGACAGAGCCTGCAGGAACAGGGGAACAAGGCACCAGCAAATAGTGGCAAACAGTGCAACGTGTTCACCCAGGAAGATCCTCTGACCTGTATCAGCAGCATCTGCACAGGGCAAGAGAGAAGAGGGAGCAGCTCAGAGCAGTGGGTGCTGCAGCTGGAGCCAGATGTTCATGTTACTAAATGAGGAGGCAGAAACCCCAGCCCTGAAGCTCCTGCTCCTCAGCCTGCTCTCTCTGAGTGAATTTATTTGCATTCATGTCTTTGCTGCAGCTCAGCTGCATGCTCACAGTGCAGGATGGACGCAGCAATGCCAGCAGCAAGGACCATTCGGTGGCTGTGACTCTGGGATGACAGAAGAAGCTGCTTACAACTGGGGCTCTGGCACAGCTGTTGTGGAACACATCCCCAGCTTGGCTTTCCCACTGTAGATGTGGCCCCAAGGCCCTCATCTGGGTTTTCAGAGGGTACCAAGTAGGGATGTCACTGCCTCAGGACGGAGGGGTTCACCAGGATGCTGGTGGTCCATCCTCACACACTGCTGTGCCTGTGTCCATCGTTTCTCCTGCAGCTGGGATCTCTTCCTCACAGCCCAAAATCCCAGCTCCTCCCCACTTATGTTCTGCTGGCTTCTGGACACAAGCACTGGGGGGGAAGGATGGGGGCTTGTCATTGCCAAAATGCTGTTAAATTGGCTGCTCATGCTTCCTTCTGCAGCCCAGTACCCCTGAGCCACCCCAGTCCTGATGGAGTTTTCAGGGAAAGCCTGGAACCACCACCCAACCCCTCTTTGGGACCTGGGGAACATCTCCATTCCCATCTCAGAAGGGAGGTGGGGAGCAGCTCCCTCTTGTCGCTGCCCTGGGTGTGGCTGGGCACCTTCAGGCTCCTACTGGGGTCTTACTCGGCAGCCAGCACTGGAATCAGGGAAGGTTTGCACTCACACCCACGCCCCCCACATCCGCACGTACCGAGTGATCTGTGCTGTGGCACGCCGTGCCCAGTGCCAGGGACAAGCACGTCCTGCTGGGCAGGGGGACGGGCGTGTCTGGCTGCACAGCGTGGCTGACCCGGGGCTCTGCAGACCAGTTCCAGACATGCTGGGTTTGCTGTGAGTGTCTTTATCCAGCAGCAGCAAACACTGATGAGATAATTAGAGCTAAAACATGGAGTGCAGCAGGAGAGCAGTGCCCTGTGCTGCCGGGAGCTGTGATGTGTTTGGAGTTGCTCTTCCCACAGAACCAGGAAGGTCTCCTGCATATGTGCTGATATAAAACCTGCTCCCTGAGTGATTTTAAGCGAGTGACAGGAGGAAAACAACTTTATTACCTTGAAAAACCACCAGCTCTCATCACTTCTGCGGCAAAGCAGATGGGCACTGTCGAGAGTGAGAGCAGCTCAGGAGTGGGCAGTGGTTGGGGGAACTGGAGAGAGAGCTGGCAGTGCCCCGGGGCAGCAGAGCTGTCACCACCAGTGCAGGGAGCTGGGGGGCTCTGAGCTGTGCCTGGGCTCCCCAAAAAGCCCTTTCAACACCTTACTTTCTTTCAGCTGAACTACCCAATCTTCAGTCCAGAGTTTGTATCCCTGACAGATGTTTTCTCCTGCTTTAAACAAGGAATTTTCAGAACCTGATTGTATGGTGAAGAGCAGTAGATGAGAATATCCATGAGGGTACAAAAGGCCTGGGGAAGGGTGCAGATGCTGCTGGGAAGGTTTTTGGGGTGAGCAGACACTCAGGATTGCTCTGCCAGTGTTTTCAAGGCATCAACCACTTATCCACTAGATGCTCTGGGTCACCTGTGATGGCCCTGAAGGGCTCAGTTCTTGCCCCCAAAACGCACAGAGGGATTCACTGGGGAAAGTTTTAACAAACATTTTTGATTGTTTTAACAATTTCTTGTTGTCTGGGAGACCCAGCACAGCCAGCACATCAGAGCGTGTCCTGGCCAGAGCAGTCAGGCAACACGACCCACATTTTTTGTTGGCCACTACTGACAAAACAGCCCAAGAGACAGTTCAAAGGGTCACAGTCACCAGGGGGCCACTTGTGTTGCTCTAACATAGATCTGGGGCGAAAAGAGAGGTTTGGGACCCTGGGGGTGATGACACCCTAGTGTGCCAGTGAGGGCTGTGAGGGCTATGGGGCCCTGTGGGTCCAGGGATAAGTGCTGTGCATGGCTGGCAGTGAT
>VXAC01003467.1:0-12263 GCA_013399225.1 Rhipidura dahli
CCGCTGCAGCAAGGTACTGCCAGATTGTTCTGGGGTGAACCCAGACATTTTCTCCTCCAAAGGATCATGCTGCCTTCCAGCCTCCCCCTCAGTCTGTGCCTCTCTCTACACTGTGACTGAACTCCTGTCAGTCCCTGGGTACCTCTCACAGCACAGCTTTGTGCCTGGCCCTGGGTTCTACCTCAGAGGGACATGATGGGATGGGACTTTGACTAGGCTTGGCATTCACACAGGGATAGTGAGGGAGCATCATGTTCCCCAGGAAATGGGCCCAGCTGCCATTTCCCTGCCCCAGCTGTGGGGTCTGCAGACCTTCCCTGGCAGCCCCTCTTCCCCTCCCACCACCGTCCCCTCCCTGTCTCCCCACAGGCTGCTCTGAACATGCTGAGCAAGTGCCAGTCCCTGGCGTACCGGGAGCACGGCATCCTCTGCGTCGCTCTCCACCCCGGCTGGGTGCAAACCGACATGGGGGGTGGAGGATCATCTAAGGTAAGAGATCTGCTGTCCATGGTCTGGGAGAACCTCATCATTTGGGAATGCAGAGTTTGCTGGGATCTCATGCTGGGCTGTGTGAGAGCTCCTGGGCAGATACCCTGGAGGCACAGGAGGGAGGGAGAGGAGTGACTGGGAACTCTTCTTGTCCAGAGCAAGATCTTCTTGTCCAGATCATCTGTTTCAGGCCAGATCCTTGAGCACACAAGTGTTTCTCCCTCTCTCTCACAGCCTCCCCTGACTGTGGATGACAGTGTGAAAGGGATGCTGAAGGTGCTGTCCTCCCTCTCTGAGAAGGAGACTGGCACCTTCCTGGACTGGGAAGGGAAGGTCGTGCCCTGGTGAGATGCTGATTCACGATTCCGTCTGTGAGGACTTTTGTTGCTGCACTATGTTGTGCCTGTCCCTTAATAAATGTGTCCACAAACAGTAAGTAGCGCTGTGTGAGCCTGTCTGTTAACTATCACTGACAGAGTCCTCACTGGTGCTTTGAGAGTCCTTCTCAGTTATTTTCTCAATAACATTGAGCTAGGTTGGTGTGAACAGTTGTTCTTACCTAGCTGGGGACCTGGATGCCATCCTGATAGGAATTTGTCCCAGGACTCATCCCAGAGCTCTCCCTCAGAATGGCAGCACCACCTTACAATGATTTAGGCACTCCTCCCTTCCTCATTTGTCAGTTCAAAGTCCAAGCAGAGCACTGCTCATTGTTAGCTCCTTCACTATCTAAGTCAGGAAGATAAAGTCTTATGGGATCCTCCTGGCTTGCTTATGCCCTGCTGTGTTCCTCCAGCAGAGATCAAGGTAGTTAAAAACATCCGTGAAGACCAGGCCCTCAAATGGGAAATCTGCAAGTGCAGTCTTGAGCCCTCTCAGGGATGGGAACACTATTGTGTGTTCCTGTTAAATCCTGTCCCTACCTCTCTTATTGGCAGCTGTGCTTCCTGTTCCAAGCTGGTGTGTGGAGGTAGGACAGGCTCTTGGTGTTGGGTACATTTCCATGGGGCACACGTGGCACTGGAGGCTCCATGATGAGCAGAGATGTCCACAGGTCCTCTGGGACTCACCATGGGGCTGATGGAGTGGGGTGAGGGACCTAATGGGCACATGGGGCCTTGGAGTCCCTGGGGACACCAGGGATTCCCCACTGTGTGTGGAGGGATGGGGAGGAGGCCAGCAGTGGGATGGTACCCAGGAGGCTGTGGGCTGCCCAGGATGTGCAGCAGGGAGCTCTCACCCCCACTGAGTCTTTTCTGCTCCACCAGCACTGAGCCCAACCTGCACCAGGGCCAGGAACAGCAAATGCAGCTCTGGAGTCACCAAAGCACAGTTTTGAAGGCATGAAATTGGGGAGCAAACATGGAGAGAGATCATGATCAGGCAGAGAGGTGGCAGAGGGACTGTGGGGATGACGGATGACAGGGGCCAGGGACATTCTGGATTACTCAGACCTTCCTGACTGGATCCTTCCCACAGCACTACTCAGCTCCCCATGGAGATCCTTGTGCCATTTGTTGTATTTTTAACTGAATTCCCCCACATTTGTTATATCACATGCTTATAATGATAAAAAGTTAATTAATTCCTCACCTCTTATATCTTAGATTTAGCTGAAATTATTATAACCCTGACTTTGCTGTATTATAGGATGATGGCCCCACTGCATAAGGCTTCTCAACAGCGCTGTCTTTTGCAGCAGCCTCGTTTCCTGGGTGCCATCCCAGCACTGCCAGTGTTTTGCACAATTTAGGGCCCCATTCCAGATTCCCGAGGCTCCGAGCAGCAGCATCCATTTGTAGCCTCCTTAATAAAACAGGATTTGGTGGCCAGGCTGTGCTGGGTGTCCATGCCGGGGGAGGGGACAGTGCAGGCACTTTGCTCCCCGTGGTCCCAGCGTGTGGCAGGACCCAGCAGGTGGCAGGATCTCTTCTGCTGTGATCGTATAGTGGTCAGTACTCTGCGTTGTGGCCGCAGCAACCTCGGTTCGAATCCGAGTCACAGCAACTTTTGTCAAAAGCCGGGAGGGAGGTGGCTGTGCGGGGGTTGGTTTGCAGAGATGCCGCGCCCTTGGAGGGGACCACAAGCTTGGATGGTCCAAGAGTGACCAGACTCACACAAACAAAGATTTCCTGACCTGTAATCACTGTGCAGGGTCTCTCCAGTGAGGCTGAGGTGGAGCTTCTCCGTTTTCCAGTCATTTTCCAGGCAAACTTGAGAATTTAGGGGAATTTGCCCAGTCTTCCACGTGCCACTTCCTCGCGGTTTTGGAGGGAGAGGACCAGAAGATGCTGTGGCTGCTCTGCAGAGTGAGAGGAGGTGGGAGGCAGCAGCTTGCTCAGCTTCTGTCCCCCAGGGCATGAAGGATCTGCCACAGCAGAAGGAAGATCAGCCTGATGACAGCCCAGCTGCCAGCACTCCCTGCTCCAGGGGAACAGGATTTTGGTTGCAGGACCTCCAGGGATGTTTTCACAGCAGAGGCAAAACCCACCCAGAGCTGAGGGATGACCCTGACAAACTATAGGTCTGAGAGCTCGAGGTCTCATGGGCACCAAGAAGCAGGGGGAGATCTCTGGGTGCACCAGAAGATGCTTCAGCCTGGGGAAGCCTCTCAAACTGTTGCCTTTACCCTTCTGGAGCCTTAATGGCGTCACCCTGTTTTCTTGGACTTGGTGCCATCTCCTGACAGCCGTGCAGGACTCACTGTGGTCGGCAGCTTTCAAAAGAGAAGTGACATAAGGTGTGGCAGAGGCTGGCGGTGAGGAAGGCACCACCCAAGCAGTGGGTCTCAACTCACCACTGTGGGGGCATCTGAAAGCAGCAGAAGGCTGAAGCACTCGGGCAGATGGGTTCAGGCATCTGCAGGGCTGGTGCTTGGGAAAGGGAGAGGGAGGGGGTTTTTATTGCACAAAATTAATTTATTTTATAATTGTATCTTGTATCTTGTATCTTGATTGTATCTTATCCAGAGCAAGAAATGATGAAAAAAGATCATTGCACATTTACTTTTATGATTTGCAGTTTATAGGGCACTGCTTGCATGACTTCACACTCCTCCAACATTCCTTTACTGAAAACACATATCACTTTACTTAGGGAAAGCTCAAAAGGCATTTTTCCCTTCTAAGGATAATACAGAAGGAAGAGAAGGCAAACATCTGGAGAAGCTGCCCATTAGCAGCAGCAGTGCCTGCCCCACTTTTACCCAGCTGAGCAGCAGAAACACAAGGAAATACATAACTTCTCAATTCCTCTTTTCTTCCCACTCCCCTCCCCGCCCTAAAGTCAGTGTGAGGTGTAAGGCCACTAAACTTATCTGAAGAATAATTTAATATGCTTGAGCGACTGATGTATGCTCAGGGTGAAAAATGTAGAAAAAAGAATTACATAGGATAGGGGATGTTTTTCACCCCAAATTGCTTGATTTTCTGTTAAAAGATTTTCATTTTGCAAAAATATCCTGAAGTGTCAATACACCTACAGTGCAGTCCAGGGCTTGACTGAGACTGTAGTAGCCTCACAAGTCACTGCAGCCTCTGCTCCCACATGAACTGTATTCCCGTAAAGCCATGCAGGTCTCTGCTGGGAAACTTCCACTTTTTACCCTCCCAGTGAAAAAAGGTGTCCCAATGTTCAGCTGGAGCCTCCTGTGATCCAGTGTGTGCCCATGGCCTCTGGTCCTGGCGCTGGGCACCGCTGAACAGAGCCTGGCTTTGGGAGAGATGCTCCCGTCCCTTCAGGACCTTCACGGAGGTCGTCATGCAGAAAAAGCAGTTGCCAGCAGGAACCCAAACTTTGGGAACACTGCTTGAAGTCAGCTGGGAAACCCGAGCGCCCTTCAGAGCGCCCTTCAATACAGGAGGGAGCAGTGGAGACCTCAATCCCCTGCTTCTTCCCCGCCTCAGCTGCCCAGGAGGGACGGTCCCGGCAGGAAGAGGTGCCGCTCCTGCCCGTGGGCTCCTAAAGGATAAAAACACCGCCTGAACAGGGGCTTGAACCCTGGACCCTCAGATTAAAAGTCTGATGCTCTCCCAACTGAGCTATCCAGGCCCACATTTGGGAAGAGGGGGGCGTGTCTGTGCCACCCGGGGGGGACCCCGCTTTGCTGCAGCACTGCAGGGACAATGTGCGGACCCGCTTTGATGTTTTCCACCCCCANGCATATACCGGGCTTGGATGGGCACCTACAGGTGCCACCCCATGTATTCTATTGCCCTTCCTCCCCATTCCTCAGGAAGGGGCCTCTCTGCCCCACGGGGAACCCACCCCATCAGCCAGCCCACCCACCAGTGCCCTCCAGCCCCACACATCCCTGTCCCACCTCACACTTCCCTGGGAGGACAAAGAAATTTTCCCTTCAGCAGAGGAGTATGATTTTGCTCCACCTCTTGAAGTGTTCAAGACCACATTGGATGGGGCTTGGAGCATCCTGATCTAGTGGGAGGTGTCCCTGCCCATAGAAGGGGTTTAAAATGAGATGAACTTTAAGGCTTCTTCCAGCCTGAGCATCTCTGATCCCTGAGGGTCCCCAGTACCCAGTGCAGACTGGGACTGTCACAGAGAGTGCTTTCCAGGGGATACTGGAGAATGCTGCATGGGGCAGCCTGGGCAGGGAGTCAAGGGGCAGGGACAGTGCCCAGGATGGCACTGGGGAATGTGGCACTGCCACGTGGCACAAGGAGCTCCCCAGATGTGACTTTACCTATCCCAACCCCTCTATCTCCCAGATACCTGGGGTCCACCTGGCCACGCTGGCAGCACCAGCATCCCCTGCCAGAGGCAGGAGGAGTGGAGAGGGGCTGTATTCACCGAGGCAGCGAGGGAGCAGCCCTGGGCAGCCCTGGGGGGTTACCCCTGGAGAACCGTGCAGGAGCAAGGGCGTGGCAGTCACCTCCCCAGCACACAGCAAAGGGACACCGAGGCACCGGGAAGCTGCTCAACGTGCAGCACCCCCGAGCAGGGCTCTCGGGACAGAAAGAATCCCTGGGCACCCCAGGACTGGTTGTGACGGGCCATGGCTTGTCCATAAGGCCAGTCCTTCGTCCCTCCCCGTCCCTCCTCCTCATGGCCAGCCCCTTGCAGCTCTCCCCTCCCCTGCAGCCCGGGTGCCTCTTGGCTGGACCTGCGTAAAAATTATAAAAGGCTGTTTGGCTTGGAGCCGCCCGGAGGATCCCGGCCGAGCCTGCCATGGGGAGCAGCGGCGCCGGGCTTGCGCTGCTGACGCTGTCGCTGCTCCTGCAGCCCACGTCCCAGTTCTGGCTCTTCAACGTCCTCTTCCCACCCACCACCACCCCAGAAGCTCCCCCGACCAACAGCACGCCGCCCGTGGTGCTCGGTAAGGTCGCGCCAGCGCGGGCACCGTGCGGGGTATGGGTGGGCACCCCGGCTGCCATACAGCCCCCCGAAGCACACGGTGAGGTTTCGGCTGCGATGGTTCTTGGCTGTCTGGATGGGAGCCATCAAGTGAGGGTGTCACACGGCTTTCCAGTCCCCTCCCATTCACCGGGATAGGGACACAGGTCTGGCCGTGCCCAAGTAGAGCTTTTTGGAGCTGAGGGGACAGACTGGGCACCCCAGAACGCACATGGGTCTCTGATATCTCACACCTGGCCCACAGGGTGTTTTAGGGTTTGTTTGTGTCTGGGGAACTCTGCTGGCAGAGGGACAGGGGCTGCAGCACGACCCCTTCTGCCACTTCCCAGAGTGGCTGCCATTGGTGCAGTGGGTGCATCCACCACCTCTCACTTTCCTGAAGCCCACCCCATCTTGTGTCTTCTCCCATTCCCTGGTGATGGCTAAGTCATCCTCTGCTGCTGCATAAGAGGATCCATCTCACATCCCACCCAATGCCCACCCTGACGGGGGGCAAGCCAGCAGGAGTTTAAAGGAGATGGGGGGACATTGTCTAAGGGAGGTGGAAGCAGCCACCACCAGCTGGTGCCTCTGTGTTGCATGGCTCTGCCTTCCTTTGCCCCTGTGCCATCACCGGGCACTTGAGCTCAGGTTTTGCCATGAAAATTCTGCTGAAAAGAGTTGGGGTTTTCCTGCTTTGTCTTGAATCATGAGGAATTTCCCCTTAAAAAAAAAAGAGAAGAGAAAAAGCAGAAGATCCCTCCCTGCTGCAATGCTAAGGGCTGACCCTGTAAACTCCCTTCCCAGGGGCATCAGGGTGCAGCCATCCGTGTCCTGGGGCTGGTCAGAAGACCCGGGTCAGTGTCACCAGGTGCCTCTTTTTCGGATTACCTGTGATGGTCGGAGCATCTCCTTTTGTCCCCAGCACGACTCAGGCCGTGTCCCACGCCCAGCCAGACCCGGATGCCCCTCGAGCCGCTCGGAATCCAGAATAACCCATCCCCCTGGGCCGGGCGTCCCGGAAACCCCCAGTGCCCTTGGGACCACTGATAACCCCTCTGCCCTCACAGAACTCCCTTAATAATTACCTAATGTTCTCTGGAAGGGGAGGCAGAGCTCAGGGCTGTGTGCCAGGGGCAGGGGGGTGCTGGCTGTGCACCTTCAGGAGCCATCAGAGCTGCTCATGGTCCTGCTCCTCTCGCTGACCAGGGAAGTCCCTTCTGCCCAGTCCCTACCAGGGCTCTCCTACACCTGCCTGATCCCCATCCAGGTGCTTTGAAGACAGGATTAGAACCTCCCTGTACCCTGGGGACATGCCACAGACATGAAGGAGCTGTGAGGCAGGTTGAGGAAGGTAACTGCTCCATCTCCTTCCCCTCCTGCACGGCGCGAGGCATTGATGGTTCACACCAGCCCCAGCTGTGTATTGCAGGCAGGTCCTTGGACCTGCTAGGGCCTTGGGATTCGTCACCTGGTGCTCCCATTCCACCAGGTTCAGTGTCCCCTGCAGTCATTCACCTCTTGTCCTCACCCTCACAGTCAGTGCTGGCACCAGGAGCTGGCTCCTGGCCCCTGCACACAGCTGGGAAAGCTCTCCATGGTGTCTGATCCCAGCACAGGCACATAGATCAGGGTAGCAGCAGGATGGGTGTCCCATCCCTGCTGGGAGCCACACTGAAGCTCCCAGAGGCAGACCAAACACCCTGGTGACTGTCACTGTCCACTGAGGGAGGCCAGGGCACTCAAATGAACTTGTTTAAAGCTGTGCTGTGTTTCCTGCACACACTATTCCCACTCCATTTCCACAGAGTACAGTTCCACTCAGCACCAAACCATTTCAGAGACCTTGTTCAGCCTGTATGGAGGGTTTAAAGTTCAGGAAACTCTCCCTGGGAGCGCTGCATCCCTGAGCTGCCTGTTACACCAGGATGAGTTGTCAGGACTGCATTAGGAATGGGCAGCCCCAAGCTGCACCAATTCTTTCCCCAGGCTGCAGCAAGGAGAGGAAGGTGGAAACTCATCCAGGGAGGAGAAATAATCTAGGATACTTTGTGCTGGTGGGGACTCGCACTGCCTACCAAGGGTGGCAGCTCTGGGCATCACCCCATGGAAAGGCAGCTCTAAGTGGTCCCCAAGGATGAATTTGTAGCATTGTTTTCATGCTCACCCAGCATCTCAGCTCCAAGCACCCTCTCTTGTGTGGAGCAGGGTGTTCTCCAGGGATGCTGCTCCAGCAGGTGCCCAGCCATCCCCAGCCAGGCAACCCCAGAGCAGCACTGCCTGGGGGCTGGGGTAAGGGCCAGGTTGGGCAGCCCCACAAGGTCAGTGGGATGGGGTTTGTAACTGGCTCTGCTCTCCATCTGCGGTGCCCCCAGTGCCCGGGTGTCTTGGGAACCAGCTGGAAGCAAAGCTGGACAAGCCAGATGTGGTGAACTGGATGTGCTACCGCAAAACAGAGGATTATTTCACCATCTGGCTCAACCTCAACACCTTCCTGCCAGTGGGAGTTGACTGCTGGATCGATAACACCAGGTACCATCCAACCCTCCCCTGGGAGCTCCCCGGGGAAATGACCTACCAAGGATCTCCCTCCCCTCTCCTCCCCCTGGCCATGATCTAGCACACATACAAAGAAAGTGGGACAACCATGGGATTGTTTGGGAACACAAGTGACTGGCTACTGCTCTGAGCGTCTGTCCCTTTCCCATGTCCCTGCCATGCGCACAAGCCCAGGCAGACCACCCTGAGCACCCACTGGAGATGAGGCAGACCACCCAGGGCTGCAGGGTGAGGGGGCTGTGGCAGCTGGTTCTGTCAGAGCCTCCTGTCCTGGGATGCCAGGCGAGCAGCATGGACACTGGCTGCACTCCAGTGCCCCTCACATCCACACAAGGATTGGCAACAGCCAGGACCAAGCTGCTCCCCAGTGATCTCCACCCCAGCCCCATGCTCCCCATGGGGACATAGCTCTTCTGCCACCTCCTGTCCTGTCCCCACAGGGTGGTGTACAACCGAACCTCTCGGAAAATGTCCAATGCCCCAGGGGTGCACATCCGCGTGCCTGGCTTTGGCAAGACCTATTCTGTGGAATACCTGGATCAGAGCAAGCTGGCAGGTGAGAGGAGGAGAGGCCAGGGTGTCTGGGGATCCCACGTGCTCCCTGCAAACGGGGAGGTGTCCCCATGCGTCCAGCAGAGAGTGGTTCTGCAGAGAGCCCAGGGCACTGGGAGCGAGGGACATTAGCCTTGGGGACACACCCCTGCTGGCAGGGACCATCCTTGACCCCAGTACTCAATGGGATGCACAGAATCACTGCATCTGGTGGGAGCTACTGAGCTACCAGAGAACATTTTGGCCATGACCAGGACTCGAATGGAAAAAGTTTGACAAGAGAAGACCACAGACCTAATTCCCACTTGTTGCCTCTGCCCGCAGGTTACCTGCACACCATGGTGCAGAACCTGGTGAACAACGGCTACGTGAGGGACCAGACGGTTCGGGCAGCCCCCTACGACTGGAGGGTTGGACCCCGTAAGTCTGGGGCTTGTGGCCAGGCCCCCCATGCACAGAGGGAAGCAGGATGACCCTCATGCCATCATGCTCCCCTCTTGTCCACAGAGGAGCAGCCCGAATACTTCCAGAACCTGAAGGCGCTGATTGAGGAGATGCACGACGAGTACCAGAGACCTGTCTTCCTCATTGCACACAGCATGGGCAACCTGCACGTCCTCTACTTCCTGCTGCAGCAGACCCAAGCCTGGAAAGATCAGTACATTGGGGGGTTCATCTCCCTGGGTGCCCCCTGGGGAGGCTCTGTCAAGCCCCTGCGTATCCTGGCATCGGGTGGGTGACTCCTTGTGTGCAGCCGCCTCTTTGTTTTCTTTCTCTCCTGCAGAGATGGAAGGGTGGTGGTGGGCAGAGAAAGGGCAACAGTGATGAA
The DNA here is from genome assembly GCA_013399225.1 of Rhipidura dahli. Lineage (NCBI taxonomy): Eukaryota > Metazoa > Chordata > Aves > Passeriformes > Rhipiduridae > Rhipidura > Rhipidura dahli. Next base: position 9,782 of record VXAC01003467.1, read on the forward strand.
AGAGGTGGGGGACCCAGTTCCTGTTCAGCCTCTTTGCAGCCCAGAAAGCCACAGTCACTTGCCTAATGCTGACAGCCCAGAAAATCTACAAGTCACCAGCCCAAAAATGCATGAGGTTAAAAATCATGTGCTTGAGGGTTTTAACATCTGGCCCCTTAGCTTGGCATCATGCTTAAGTCACCTGCTAAAATTTTTCTCTGTTGCTACAAGAGCCAGAGATATTTTTAAGGTCATCTGAGGTCATTCCATGGGCTCAGGACTCCAGACATACCAAAAATGCCAAGGCTTGAAGGTAACATGCAAGTTGGCCACCCACTATTGGGTTCTGCTCTCTCCTGTCCCCGCAGGCAGGTGTTGAGGTGCCAGGGTTGCAGGAAATATTCAGGGCTGGGTTGATCTGTGCCATCACACATCCAGGTTTGTCTCCACTCAGCCCCTCTGAGCAGCTAGAGATGTGGAGAGAAGAGTTTGGAAGGCTGTTCTGGATATCTGCAACCAGCAGGGTGAGGAGAAGACATAAGGTTATGGGCAGGGTAGGGGTAAGGAGGGGAAGAGCTGAGCTGGAGAAAGCTGGGAGACAGTGATGAGTGACTGCAGGGAGGGCTGATCCCAGCCCAGCCACCCAAGGGCTCCGTCCGTGAGGGGACATTGCGGTGCTGTTTGTGACGAGCCCCGGTGTGTCCCACAGGTGACGAACAGGGCATCCCGCTCATGTCCAACATCAAACTCCGGGAAGAGCAGCGCATGACCACCACCAGTCCCTGGATGTTCCCCACGACCCTGGCCTGGCCTGAGAGCCACGTCTTCATCTCCACACCCTCCTACAACTACACCTACCGCGACTACCAGCGCTTCTTCACCGACGTCAACCTGGAGGATGGCTGGTACATGTGGGAGGACATGAAGGACTTGCTGAAGGATTTACCCCCTCCTGGAGTGGACACGTACTGCCTGTATGGCACGGGCTTCCCCACCGCAGAGACTTACATTTATGATGAGCGTTTCCCTTATGAGGACCCCGTGGACATAATTTATGGCGATGGGGATGACAGCGTCAACACACGCAGCTTGGAGCTGTGCAAGCGGTGGCGCGACCAGCAGAAGCAGAAGGTGTATGTCCAGGAGCTGCGAGGCGCCCACCACTTCAACATGGTCTTCAGCAACCGGACACTCAGTTATATCAATGAAATCCTGCTAGGGAGCCAGGAGGAGCAGGGGGAACCAGGGCAGGCGAGATCCGGCCCAGCGGCTGGTAAGCTGGGGAAGATCCTACGTCAACACAAGGTCCTTAAGGAGACTAAAAAGAACTGAAAGGAGTGAGGGCCAGCTTCCCTCCATGATGGTAGGCACCACAAACTGCCGTGCAGGGGAGCAAAGGACTTGGAGCTGAGTTTGGAAGGAAAGTGAGCAAGACCAACAGCTCAGGTGGATGGGCTGGCACCCACTTCCACAGTGATTGGTTCTTCTTTTGGGAATGGTGATTCATTTTACTTCAGAGGCTTGTCACTTCCCACTAGCGGGTGGATAATTAACCATGCTGCCAGCTCATTAACATCACACTCGTGAATTCCAGCGTATGCACAAGCCCTCGTCGCTAGCAAGCCATTTTTAGGCACTTTAGAGGCTGTGGACCCGCAGTGCTGTAGCTTCTGCTCACCTGGGACAGAGCGACTCACGTAACAAGAGCAGACTCTGACTTACCAGGTGGTCACAGAGGTAGCATGGGGGTGGCGCAGTAGGTATGGCTTACAGAGCAGCGAGCTAGGCTCCTTGGGCAAGACCAACTTGAAATCAGCAGATTTACAAAATAATAAACACACTTTGCTTCTGCATGCTGGGCCTGCCTTGTCCTTGAGAGCTGGGTGGTGAAACCAGCCATAACCAAAAAGTGAGATACTTGCTGCCTGCATCACCCCAGGAGATGGGGCTTTGGGAAAAACCACAGGGCCAGTGATGGGGCTGGTGATGCGACCAGGGCTGGCAACATGATGGGGGTGACAGTGTGGTTGGGGTTGGTGACATAACCAGGGTTGTCAATGCTGCTGGAGCCTGATGATGCAACTGGTGCTGGCAGACCAACTGGGATGGAAATATAACTGGCCTTGGAAATGCAACTGGGACTGGTGACGCAACTGGGGGATGGCGATGCAGCTGGGGCTGGTGACACAACTAGGGGTGGCGATGCAGCCAAGGCTGGAGATGCAAACAGGGTGGCGATGCAGCTTGCGACTGGCGATGCAGCCAGGGGTGGCAATACAAATGTGGGGACACAGCTGGGCTCGGCCATGCAACCAAGGCAGCAATGCAGCCGGGACAAACTGTGCAACCGGGACCGGCTGGGCCTGCGGGCCTGGAGATGCTGCCGTGGTTGGCGGTGCTGCCGGGCCAGGAGATGCTGCCGTGGTTGGCAGTGATGCCGCAGAAGCCCCGATCCCGCGGAGCGCAGCGCTCGGGGCCGGGCCCGGCTCAGCCGCCGCGGGGC
>VXAC01003467.1:12299-50878 GCA_013399225.1 Rhipidura dahli
CCCTGCCTGCTCGTGGCGCTGCGGCCGCGGAACGTGGAGGCGGAGCGGGCGCGGTTCTTCCGCGCCAGCTTCGCTTACGACCCGCAGTTCGAGTACGCGGAGCCGGTGCCCGCCGCCGTCCTGGACAAGTACGGGGCCGCCTCCGACCGCTTCGTGGCTCAGGTGAGGCGGGGCCGGGGAGGGATGCTCGGCCTGGAAGGAGGAGAAGGAGGGATCCCAGCTGGCCCGTGGGCTGGTGCGAGGGTGTGGGTATTCACATGCCACCGGGATGTCTCCGTGGTGGGGCTGGCCAGGGGATGGTGCATGGTCCTAGAATTCTGTAATGGCTTGGGTTAGAAGGGATTTTAAAGGCCATCTAATTACCCCACACACCCTGCCATGGACAGTGACATCTTCCAGTAGATCGGTTGCTCCAAGTCCCATCCAAGCTGGCCTTGAACATTTCCAGGGATGGGGCAGCCACAGCTTCTCTGGGCAACCTGTGCCAGTGCCTCACCACCCTCACAGGGAGCAATTTCTTCCTAATGTCCACCTTAAACCCACCCTCTGTCAATTTAATGCCATTCCCTTTTGTCCATTTGAATCGTTGCGTGCTTTCCTTCCCAGCTGCTGCCTGATCCCTCTCCCCTTAACACCTTTTGTATCCTGCCTTCAGCACACTCACCCTGTGATTTCTTAAACCTGTTTATAGTAACCTCACCTACCTGAAGCCATGGTTCCTGCTCCGTGGGTGACATGGGTCATGTTGGTACTGGGTGATGCTATCAGCATCCACCCACTTGGCAGGTTGGATGGGGCTTTGAGCAACCTGATCTAGTGGAAGGTGTCCCAGCCCATGGAGGGGGATTGGAACTAAATTATCTTAAATGTCTCTTTCCACCCAAACCAGTCTGTGTTTCTATGATCAGACTGGCTCCTGCTTGTGCTGGTGGCTGTGCTCCATCAGGGACACCTTGGTGGTATGTTTTCACACTTGCTGCTGTAGATCTAACAGTGAAGGAGCAGGAGCACATGGGCGACAGCATGGGAAGGGGTCCTTAGCCTGAATGACCTGGCAGCTAAGTCTGGCTCTTTTTTGGGAAGGCCTAAAGGTTGTCCAGTGTGGCAGCATCCTTAAGTTATCAGCAAATGTGGTCAGTAAAGATATTAATTGGTGTAGACTCCACTTAAGGAGTCTGTATTATTTTGCTTAACTGTTTCCATGGCTTATACCTTACTGAAACATTTCTGATTTGCTCTCTGCCATGGGGATGGCACTGAGAAAACACCTCCTGGTCATTCAACATGAGAAAAGAGGCAGGACTGTTCTTTCCGGGTGCTCTGCCCACAAACAAGCCTTTTGTGGACGCAGGAGTAGAGCTGCTCTGTGCCTTTGCCTCTTGCTTGGTGCTGGGAGCCTGGCCATGTCCCAAAACCTGTTTGCACCTGGGAGTGAGCATCCTGCCTCAGGGAAGAGCATCCTTTCTGCCACACAAACAAGTGAGCAGATAAAAAACACCTCTTATTCCAAATTCAGACTGGTATGTCAGAGGTGTTTCTTTGCACCTCTCAGTCCGAAGTTCCTTGTTCAAATAACAACTTCTTCACTGATTTATTTATTGGTTTGGTTTTTTTTTTTTAATGTTTACTTACTCCTGCATCACTGCCCGTGTCTCTGCCTGGATTATTATCGAGATGATTCAGGCCCTTTCTGTAAACAGCTTTCTAAGCAGTTTGTCATTTCCAGTGTGTGCCGTACCTCTGCCCCAGATAAACTGGTGCCAGCGAGGCTCTTGCAGGGGAGACATTCTGATGCCTGCAAAGACATTGCCAGCTTTTGGCATTTCCCTCCTGGGTTTTATTCTCTGAGTCTTGCAGTCAAATGAGTTGCTCAGGGCTCTTTCACACTGTGCTTTTTCCATTTGGTGCAGCTGGCTTGCAGCAGATTAGAAGATGGATAATTCAGATTATTTTTCTCTGGGCAGTGCTTTGAATGAATGGAATTAATGGTTTGTAACCACTGTGGATCGTGAAAGCTTTTGCAAGAGATATCAATTGCTGAGTGTTTCTTCCAATGTTTCTCCAAGTTTTCTGGTGACAGTCTGGTGGGACAGTATTCATGGCACTGTTCCTTTGCTCTTACCCTGCAGTAACCTCCTTCCAGTCTCTTTTATTTTGGGAAGCATTTTTCCTTGCCATCTAGCTCTTAGCTATAAACTTATTTTATTTTCAAAGACCTTCATTAATCATAAATAAATGAGATGTTTTGCTAAGTCAGCATCCTTGGACACAAGCAGACAAACCAACACGATCTCCCTGCATGTGCTCTGCATGTGCTTGGGGGGTAATTTTATTTTTTTAATAGAAAACTTAAATAAATCAGGAGGATTCTTCCAGCCCCACGGAGGCTCATTGTCCTGGAGATCACATCCCTGGTTTGTCATGTGAATTTGAGTGGCACCAGCACAGAGCTGGGGCTGGAGGATTTGTTATCCCACTGCATACGGTGGGTGCATGATTTGGGGATGCTCAGAACATTAAACTTGGAATCTCATCAGGAATTTCGCTCACCGGATGTGCTCTGAGGGCTGGGGAAGAGCTCTTTGGTCGACTTACTCCTGGGCACCAGCTGTGCTGGGTTTCTCTTGGCTCAGTGATTTGGGTCCCCTGGGAGGAGAGAGAGCAAGTGCCTGAGCAGAGGTGGGAGGATTAAAGGTCCTTTTTCTGCTGTGGTCAGTTGGAGGTACCTTGCAGTGCTGTAAAAATGAGCCTGATTATTCAGCAAAAAAAACCAAAACCCCCACACCAACCCCCCCAGAAAACAAAACTGACAGCAGAACTATGCACAGCTTCTTCTGGAAAGACACCATAAGTGATTTGAGAATTAAAACCAGCTGTCAAAACTGCCCAGGGAAGGAAAATCAGGACCTTCTGCAGGGATAGAGGACGTTGCTCACCAGATGCAGACCTAAAGCCCCTCTTAGGATCATGAATTGTTAAGATGGGTTAAGACCTGTAAGATCAAGTCCAGCTGTTACTTGGCATTATCAGCACTGCCAATCCCACCACTAAACCACCTCCCCAAGTGCCACATTTACATCTTTTAAATACCTCCAGGGATGGTGACTTCACCACTGCCCTGGGCAGCCTGTTCTAGTGCTTGACAACCCTTTCCATGAAGAAATTTTTCATAATATCCAACTTTAACCTCCCCTGGCACAACTTGAGCCATTTCCTCTTGTCTTATGGGGTGTTGGATGATTTGAGCACCAATACTGGTGGTGAGCACCCATCTCCTGATCCTGGGTAACTTTAGGGACTAGGGTGGGGCAGCATTTGGTCCTGGGCTAGGAAGCTTGGCAGCAGCCCAGCCAGATTTGCAGATGCAGTAAAACTGCTGGAAAACCTCCAGAATTGGTTGAAAGTCATCTGCTTTGGGATATGTACTAATACAATAGTAATATAATATTAATATACTCATATATATTCCAATGACAGGAGAAAATGTCCACAATGGAAGCACACTTTCTGGGGAGGAAATGTGCTAATAAATACTCATGTTTTATAGATGCTCCATAAATGTTAATGTGAATAATGGGACACGTGATGCTTTTGTTAGAAGGCTTCTAGGTGTGCAGCAGGCTGGTGGTGCTGAGACCCTGTTTGAAGCAGCATCACTGCAGAGGGTGATGCACAGCCTCGCTGCTGAGCTTGGAATTCAGCCCTGGAGTAAGAAATTCTGGGAGTAAAAAGCAGGCTGAGAAACTGGAGGTCTTTGTGCAAGCACTGGAGTTTGCAAGGAGAACTGAAAGCAGAAAAGATTGAAAATAATCATGGATTTAACCACGCCACAACGATGCAGTTTCACTTCTGCTTTGCCCCATTCCCTCAAAAGAAGCCTGCAAGGGTGACAAAAAGCAGAAAGAATATGCTGTGGGCTCATGCTGATTGTGTGAAGTGTCCTGTCCTGGTGTCCGCCTCCAGCCAGCTCAGTCTCCGTGGTTTTTTAGATCTTGCAAAAACCACATCACACTTTAGAGGCGTTAATCAGGGGTTATCTTCGCTGGGTTTGTTGCATGTGGGATTTTAGGGTGTATTTATAACTGGGGAGGTGTTTGTGCTTATGTTTGTACTTTCTGTGTGCCACAGGCCATCAGGATCATTCGTACTGTCCTGGAGAAGTACGGGACCTACGAGAGCTTCGAGGTCGCCACGGGCGGGAGGCTGCTAAGCAAGTGCCAGATCTGGTCCGTGATCCGAAAGTACATGCAGAAGGAAGGCTGTGTGGGAGAGGTAATCTGTGTCCCTCCTTTATCCCTTGTTAAATACAGGAAAATGTTTATTTTCTGATAAAAAGGACTCAAATTAAGAAATCTTTTGGGTACAAAGAGGAAACTTTTCTGCTCCGAGCCGTGGTGTCCTTTCACCTCCAGCTTCACCATACCCTGGCTTTAGGACATGGGTGCTGGTTCCCCACAAACTTCCTGTGATGTTTTCTGTGTGTATATCCCTTCTGTGCTTGAGAGAGAGGGAGGAGCTGCTGCTTGACTTCGTGGCCATGCCAGGAGCCTTTTGCCGTTTGCATGAGGCATCAGTTACCATCAGGAAATCATCTCTTGCTGTTGGCAGCGGGAGGGCAGACTTCTCCAACAGCTGCCTTAACCCACATGCTCAAAAGCAAAGCCAGGGGAAGAGATTTCCTGCTGCCCTGCAAGACATGCTGGGTTATGGTGCTTTGAAACCCCAGGCTCAGGTTTTAAGGCTGGGAAATACGTGGTTAAGATACATGTGGGATGGAGCCAGGGGAGAAGTTCAGCATCTCTTAACCTGGTTTCTCTGCACCCCCCACAGCATCCAGCATGGGACATCCCACAGCTGCCATTAAGGAGCTTTTTTTTCCCCTTATGCCAGCAAGGTGTGGGCAAAACACTTCCACTGTCCTGGGTTCAAGGTCTGAGAAGGATTTCTGGACCTGGCTTTGCGTGGGTTGGCTTGCAGGGCTCCCTGGGGCTGTTGGCTGCAGGGCAGGAACTGGGAAGTGCTGGCTGGTGTGGGGCTGCTTGGCCAGAATCTATTTCCTACCTCTCATTTTTCACCTCTGTCTCCAAAGAGGGTTCTTGATGAGCATTTCTTCAAAGCATCACCTCACCCAGTGGTACCCAGTGCATTCCATGCATGCAAAAACGGGAGTGAGTGGTCCCCTGAGGTTCCTCCTACCCAAGGACATTCCTCCTCAAGCACCCTTGGTTTGCCCTGATGCCTCGTGAGGGTGTTCCTGGGATGTGGATTTGGCACCTCGCTCCTCCTAAGCCTTTGCTTGGGACAGAAAGGATTTCTGCAGATGTTACTCTATAATTCTTCTGCCTTTGAGTGCCCATAACCAGTTCCAATGCCCAGCCAAGCAGCTGCCAGTCTTACAGACCTGCACGTACAACTTGCTAGTTGAGCTCTGTCTCTCAGGTTTATTAATTAATTAAATTCAGCTGTTCTCTTCTCCATTAATTGAGCTCTGGCTGGGCAGAAAGCCATCGATTTTCTTACATATTGGTGTACAACTGGCTTCCTTCCAGCCCATTGTAATCGTCCCTGTGCTCAGAGCTATGAGGAGTTGGACTCAATGAACCTTGTGGGTCCCTTCCAACTCAGGACATTCTGTGATTCAAGGCAGTGCAGGGTTCAGTCACTGTTTGCACATCGGTGTGGCTGTTTTATCTGGGACTTTTGATAAGTGCTTTTAAAACTGTGAAAGCATTGGTTTGTTCCTTTCTATCCATTGATAATTTTGCTGGATGTGTCTGGGGTAGGGAAGAGAGGAGGGTTTCACCTGCTCTCGATACAGCGATGTTGGCAGAGCTTGCTCCCTGTACAAGACCAAAACTTGTTGAAACTCTGCATCGCTGATAATCTCACACCCTGCTGAGGAACTGGGTGGTTTCAGGCGTGTATCTCCCTCCCTGTACCTGTATCTCTGATTCCTGACTTTCACAATCTGTGCCCTGTGTGTTCTGCCATGCCCTTTGCTTCCCTGATACGCACTAATCGTGATGGCTTGCTTAAAAGAGAAGAAACTCGTGTTGGGGTAGCATTAGCCCAGAGCACAAGCAGCTGCTGCATCCCTGCCCACAGGCAGTCCTGGCAGGCAGCGTGGCCAGGCTGGTGGCAGCCACTGCAGCTGCCCTTTGTCCCCAGCACCGAGCAGCAAAGGCAGGATCCCGCTTTCCAGCACCGCAGGCAGCGCGCTCCTGGGTGAGTGTTCATGCTGAAATTAACTTTGTGCCCTCAAAAGCTGCTTTGTTGGGGTCCGAGCTGCAGATCCTGAAGCTCTTCTGCTTTTCTTCTGACTCAGGACAGACATGATGCTGCCAGAGGTTTCCATATGGGTTTCAGTGGGCTCACAGCTTGCGGCAGAGAAACATCTGGCCCCACTGGTAAGTGCTGCATGGCAATCCCTGGGGTTGTGAAGTGGTGTCAGCCTAAACAGTGTCTCCTGGGATCCCATCAATGGTGTCCCTCTACCTCTGAGCTGCTTGCTCAGTGTCATAGGTCCTGCTTGAGTGCTCAGTGCCAGGTTGCTGGGGAGAGACAGGAACCTGTACCCCGGTGCCATGGGGACCACCAGAAGCCTTCCCTTGGTTCCTTGGGATGAGCTCTTTCTCCATCAGTGCATTCACAAAAGCTGAGTGGAAGCATGGCCCACAAGGATGCATTGGGGATGCTGCTCAGAATGAGAGAGGTCACAGAATGAGAGATGGTGCTGCTCCAGGAGCAGGATTTTGGCTGGAGTTGCAGCCCTGGTTTTATCTGCAAAGCTGGAGGGTCCCAAAACAAGGCAAGTGGTGCTGCTCAGCAGGAGGGGCTGTTGCAGCAGGAGAAGGGCTGCAGCGGGAAGTGTAAGAAGCTGTGGTCTCTGGCAATGCCCAGAGTCCTTTTCCATTGTTCCTGGATGGCTGGTTCTACACAAGGAGTCAGAGGTGAACTGGCAAGTCTCTGCTCAGCATTGGAGGGATTCCATTCCACGCTGGTATGTTTGAACCCAGGTAAGCAGTTGCACTGTAAGTATTTTATGCTTTTTGTTTGCCCAGCGGTGGACTCTGTTAGGCTGCACTTTTGGCTTTCATCATTAGTAATAATAATAATAATAATGATAATAAATCTGACTTAAAGCAAACCAATTCAGTCTCCTCTCTTTTTTTTTAGTAAGAGAATTGTCATGTAGTGACACGTACACGTGTTTCCATCCTGAAAAGTGTCAGCTGTGAAATAATAGATGGTTTATGGAGTTAATAGGTGTGTAGGGGATTTTGATTGCTGTCCTGAGGTTTGCCACTGCCAAACCTCTGATGCAAGAGTTCCCAAGGACGATGTCCTGTGGCGATGCTGCAGCTTCGAGTTGCGGCAGCTCTGAAGTCAGGTGGTCAGAAAGTGCTGTTTGGCTGGCACATTAACTCATGGAGGGCAGCTCTCTTGGCTCCAGCACCTGTGATAGCCAGGTTTCTCAAAACACCAGTTTTCCTGTATAAAGATACTGAGTAGTCCTGCACATGCAATGCCCATCCCTGCTGTGAATTGTGGCTAGCACACATGGTTCCTCCTGTGAGGGTGGACTGGCATGGACCCATCCTCACTGCTCATGTCTTGAAGCCTCAAATGGGAGAATCTGTGGAGGAGTTCATGAAAATGGAGCCAGAGCCTTGGATGCTTCAGGAGATGTTTCTTGGAGGGTGCAGAGCCATTGCAAAGCTGGTGCTGTTGGGTGTTCAGAGTGGGATTGTTTTGATGGCCAAAGTTACTGCCCCATCCCATTGCCAGGGGGGATGCAGAAGGGGGACCAGGCAGGTCTCCAGAGCATGTCCATCCTGTGTAGCCACAAAAGTGTGGGGACCCCCAGGAACAAGCCGGGGAGGTGATGCCAGAGCTAGAGGGATGCTGGAGGAGGCTGCCTGCTCCCCCCACAGTGCCTGCTCAGCATTGTTGGCTGTAAAGAGATTAAAAGAGCTACTTCATCCCTGCATGAGATCATCTCTCTCCTCTCATTATCCCCCCCACCCCAATGGCTCTTGCTGTCTGTCATTCCTCTGGGGAGCTACAGCACAATCCAGTGATGGTGCAGCAGTGCCAAATGGTGCCATCCATGGTGTCAGTGGATTTTTCTGACCATCTGCCACCATCTTGGCCTCTGCTGAGAGCCAAGGCCCTGCTGATGGCCATTGCCTCCTCCTTCTTCTGCAGGTGGTGGTGCAGCTCACCGATGACCTCCTGTCCCAAGCAGTGATGATGGTGGAGGACAGCCGGCCCACGCTGGCCATCAACCTGTCTGGAGCCCGGCAGCACTGGCTGGAGGGGATGCTGCGCCACGAGATAGGTCAGTGGAGTTGGCTGTGGGTGGGGGCAGAGTGGGGATGTGCTGTGAGCATCCTTGGGGTAACGTCCTGGGGCACAGCGGTGCCCACAGGTCCTGCAAGGAGACATCCTCGGCGACTCCTGGGCAGGTTTTGGAAGGGGCTGAGGCCACCTGGATCCCTCTCTGTATGCAGAACAGGGGTGTTGGGCACCCACCTGTTTATCCATGTCCTGGCCTCCCCTTGGGCACTGGAGCAAACAGATGTCCCATGGCATCGTCGCCAGCCGAGACTGGAGCAGGCACTGATGGGTGCTGGGATTTGGCCCCAGCCCCAGAAACTTGGGATGGGGGGGGTGGGAGTCAAGTTTTCTGGAGCTGTAGCTGATGACACTCATTCCTGTCCCCCCTCCCCAGGCACCCACTACATCCGGGGGGTCAACAACACCCGCCAGCCCTGGCACAGCTCCGAGGGCCGCAAGCAGTACAGCCTGAAGCCTGCCAACCCCACGGAGGAAGGCTTGGCCAGCCTGCACAGCGTCCTGTTCCGCAAGCAGCCCTTCCTGTGGCGGGCAGCCCTGCTCTACTACACCATCGAGCGGGCCAGCCGCCTCTCCTTCTCCGCCCTCTTCCAGGACCTGGAGCAGTATGTGCAGGATGCTGGTGTCCGGTGGGAGTACTGTGTGCGGGCCAAGAGGGGCCAGACAGACACCTCACAGCCAGGTACCGCGTGGGGGGGTGTGAATTGAGTTTTGGGAGGAATTCTATTTATTTATTTTATATATTTCTTTTTCTAAGAAAAAACAGAGGGTGGGTATGTTCTGCTGCAGTGTGGGTTGAGCATCACCAGTCCTGTAGGGTGTGAGTTGGCACAGGCAGACAGAACAGGCACAAACCCACGGCTAGAACACAGAGAGTAAATTTATTTCCATTACCTTGCTAATCAGGGGAACCCTAGAGCAACACCCAACACCTGGGCAGAGAAACACAAGATCAGAGGATCCCCAGCCTGTTGTTCACAGGCTTATCAAGAGTTACACCCAGGTGCAAGGTCACTTGAGCAATTTACAACCCTTTCCTCCCAACACAGCCACAGCAGCCAGTTCTCCTCCTCCTTCCCCATCCCCAGCATCACTGTACCTGTCCCATGGGAGCAACTTGCACAAGCTCTTGGGGAAGCAGCAGGCAAAGAGAGGAAAAAGGAGCATTACTGTGGATACATCTGGATGCTTGCAGTCGTTTGCCCTTAAAAATATTACTTGGGAAGAAGCGTGAGAGTATCCCAGTGGGGTTGGTGGCTCTCACTGCACCCAGCTGCCTCCCCAGTGCTCATACATTGGGACCCAGCAATCCCGAGCCCTGGCATGCTCGTGGTCAGTGCCCTCATTTTGGTTATTGTGGTCAACAAATGTTCAGGCAAGTGGAGGGCAGTGGGAAGCTAGGAACCCTCTCCCATGCATCTTCTGCTGTTCCAGGCTGTTTCAGTAAGGACCAGGTGTACCTGGACGGGATTCTTCGCATCCTGCGCCATCGGCAGACCATCGACTTCCCACTGCTGGCTGCACTTGGAAAGGTAACAGCCAGGGTGAGGGTGGGCAGGGAGTGACTGATCTCAGTCCCATCCCATCCCAAAGCTCACAGAGGTTCCCCCGATCTCATGACTTCCCAAAAACCAGCCCTCACCTGGTAGCCCTTCAGCTCTTTGCCTTTCCCTGTGCTTATGGGCCTCTGTGTAGCAGGGAAAGGCTGTGCTGGGTAGGATGCAAGGAAGGACAGGACAATCTGTAATCCTCTGTAGGAGACCTTTGGGAAGAGGCTTAACCCAGCAGGTTAAGCCTTTCTGGCCCTTGGCCACAGCAGTCCTGCTGGCACCTGTCCTTGCAGTGACCGAAAATTACCAAACCCACAAATCCTTGCAAATCCCACACCCCCAGCAGCTCTCCCATTGCCTCCCCACAGGGGATGTTTGGGCAGTTGGGGGGGTGAGCCAGGGGCGCTGCAAGGGGACCAGATGCCCCCCATGGCACCTGCCAGGGTTTAGGAGGGAGGGGACTGACTCCATCTTTCTGCTTCCTGCCAGGTCTCCTATGAAGATGTGAATCGGCTGAAGAAATTTGGGGTCCTGGAGAAGGCCCGCATCCCCCATTTCATGCAGGATCTGGAGCGGTACATGAAGCAGCTGGATCACATTGTCACCACCAATGGCCTGAACGAGGAGGAGCTGGAACAGCTGTTGCCTGACTGAGGGGCAGCCCCCCAACCCAGCACCCCAAGGGTGTAACTGGTGCTGTTCATTGGGTATTTATTGGGGCAGGAGCAGAGGGCAGAGCCCAAGGCGGGCGCTGTGCATGTACCGCTGTGTAGGGTAGCGCGGCCGAGGGCCCGTGTGGTTGTGTTGATGTGTCCCCTACATCGTCCCTGTGTATTTTGGGGACAGCTGTGTGGCTCCATGTGGCTTTGGGGAGCCAGAAAAGAGGGTTCAGGGGGAGCGAGGGCGGAGCTGGGGCGATGTGCTGCAACCTGAGTGCAGAAGGCTGTGCTGGGGGAGTTGCAATGGGGGCATTTCCACAGGGTACTGGGAGTGCTCCCATCACTGTGGGGGCACCTACTTGGGGCCAGCAGGCAGGGCTTGCGGCTGAGTAAGGTCTGGACTCCACCCACAGATCACCCCAGGGATGCCTTTTCTGCTCCCTGCCTCTTCCCCCATGTCCCCCACCAGCAGCAGGAAGGACTTGAATCCCCCATTAATCTCCGCCCAGCTCTGCACCCCAACTACAGCCACCCTTGCCTGGCTTTGAGGACTCAGGGTGGGGACTGGGCTTAATGTTAGGAAAAAAAAGTGTAATAAAGGTGATGTAATGGAAAAGACATGTGGGCAAAAGGTTGTGGGTAGCATGAAAAACCAGCCTGGCACCACTGTGAACACCCACTGTGCCCCTTGCTGGTACAGGCAAAGCTGCATGGTCTGAGCTGGTGCGTCAGGGGCTGGAAGGGGTCACGGAGTGCGACAAACAACACACTGGGCAGGGACAACATCAGTAAATCAAAGCAGGCTAAAGTAAAAACTGCCCTGAGCTGTTCCTGGTCTCTTAGCACATGAGCTCTGCAGCAGTCATGGTACCCCTGGGAGTACCCTCTTAAAAAAACAAACCAAACCAAACAAACGCCACAGCTTCTTGTCTTACATCCCACTGAGCTCCCGCAAAGGTAGCACAGGCCAATCTGTGGCTCCAGAGAGCTCAGGCTCAATCCCAAAAGCTCCAAGTTTGGCTGCAAGCCCTGTTCGCAGCATCCCCAGCTGCCCCTCGCTCCTGATCCCGCAGGAATGCTGCAGTTTCTGCAAAGGGGGCAGAGACTGTGGCAGGCAGGGCAGCACAGACCAAGCTTGGGATAGGGAGGAGAGCACTTCTCTCTGGGGATTCTGCTCTCCTCTGGTCCAGCTCTCCAAAATCATGCTGGCACTTTTCACAGCTCCCTTGCACAAACCCATTGCCAGCACGGTCCACTAAGACTCTGCTCTTTAATGTATTATTTCCTCCAACATTGCACTCCCCAACCCTGAACACGATACAGCGCTGCTTTAAAAAGATATTTACACACATCCCAGCATCACCCCCTTGTCAGCCCAAGGAGCAAGGCCTCAGCCTGTGCTAAGACCCAACCAGGGGAAGTCTCTTGCGGCCTTTGGCGGAATGGCAGCAGTGACAGAGGGCAACAGAGCTACTGCGGTGGTTTCAGATTGGTTTTGGTCGCATCCCTGATGAAAGAACAGCATGGAGATGGGAGAGGGTGTTGATCTATCCCCAGGCAGGGCTAGAAGCGCTTCATCTGTCGGCGTTCCTGTCGGCGCTGCTTCTTCTCATTCGGCTCCTGAGTGGCAGGCGAGGACTCGGCTGTGAACCAGGGCCCCAGGATGTTCACCCACAGGAGGTAGAGAGCGCGCCCCGGAGCCTGCAAAGCACACGTGGCACAAACTCGGTCACTCTGGGGACAGTGCGGGCAGGGGGGGTGCTACAGGCAGCAGGGCCAGTCCTTCTGAGAGGGACAAAGCAGCTGCATCAGAGGCATCTCAGGGTGCATGGACATCAAAGGCAGTGGCAAGCGCCCAAAATAAATGCTCTGAGTTCATTTCATGGTTAAGGAATGTATACAGTGCTCAGGCTTCACGCACGGAAATCCCAGCATCAGGTCGGAATTACCCAGAGGGATCCAACTGTCCAGACATTTCCGCCTCTCCTTCCTTTGGAAAATACACCCACATTTCTCTGAATTTATTAAAAAAGCAATCCATATGGTCTCTAGGGGACAGCCGAGTCTAGACTGCCCTCTGCCAGGCCAGCTAGAGAGAAATTTGTGGGTGAGGACTGAAATGAGATCAAGGACTGAACTAGGATAACTTTCCATGCTCCCACCGTTGCCTTCTGTACTTTTGTGGGATATCCTCAAAGCAACTGTGGGATTTTTTAACTAAATGGAGATATTTTTCTCCTTCTGCACAAGCAGTTTTAGCTGGAGGCACATGACAAATGTTTCAGGAGCAGAGTTTGGTGTGTTATGGGAAATTAAAGCCTATAGCATTTTGTCTACCCAGAGGCACAGTGTCCAGCAGATCCCAGCCCTGGTCCGTGCTGAATGGCTGAAAAAGCCAAAGAAGAAACATTGTTTGTTACAGACACAGAAAGGCTCTGTGTCTGTAAGAGACGGCTGTAAGACGGCTGTAAGACAGCTTTGATCTGCCTCATGTTGCTTGTTGCCCTTCCATGGGACCAGAGGGAAAGACAAAGGCCAGCCTAGTTTTTGCGTGGTTTACCCAGAGGGATCAGGACTTCTTTGCTTTGTGCAGCCTCATTTTTAAAAAGATTTGACAAAGAGATTAAAAAACATATCAGAAAATAGTTCAGGCCTGAAACAGGATGCTGAAATGAAATGGATATATAATGTCCTCCATCCTGAAGACAGGGAAAGACAACAACAGTGCAGAGCAAGATGGGAAACAGCAGGGCCTGGGGCTTACCAAGAGCCAGAAGTACCAGATGTAGAGCGAGAAGCAGCTCAGCACTTGGACTATAGCTGTCAGCAGGATCACATCCTTGAGGTGCCTGAGGGAAGAAAAGCAAAGCATTAAGCTTTCATTCCAACCCCTGCCAAACACGGCAGATCCTGTGCCAGCACAGGCTGCAGCTGCTCTGCCAGCAGAGCCTGCATTGCCTCCGGGGAGCGACCCTGCCCAACCCCAGGACTGTCCCTGCAGCCCTGCTTTGCCACACACAGTTATCAAGAAGAATCAGAGCAGTAAACAAACAACAACAAAATACTCTGATGAATTAAAAGAGATGAGCTCCCTCTGAAAAAAGAATGTTGAGGAAGTGCTGGGGGTTGGAAATCAGCAACAAAACCACTCCCCACCCCCACAGCTGAAACAGCAGCCAGCACTCGCTGACTTGACACCTATCATGACATAAAGAGTGACTGCTCACGACTGGCTGTGCTGAAGGGAGCCATTCCCTGTGCCATTTCACAGGCTGGCAGACACACTCGGGGTCACCGCAGGACAAGCACACCGCAAGCTGAGCTACAGCAACAGACGGCTCCTCCTCCCCACCTGCTTATCTGACTCCAGCTCTTCCACACCAGCCTGAGGCAGAGCTGGGAGCAGCTGTGGAGGGGAATAAGCTGCCCACACCTCAACCACCACCCTCGGGGGATCTGACACCCAGGAAAGGTAAACAGGTATTAGTTTTTCAACACAAGCCTCAGGGAGTGCCATGAAGGTTTAAAAAAAAGGCCAACTCTCACTCTGGTTAAATCATCATCTGCTGGAATAAAAATCCCTTGAGTCATATCCAAGAACGGAGACAAGAAAACAACGGCAATGGCATAAACAACATTGACTCAAGACACTGCAGAATCCACCATTAACAGCTCTAGCACAAGACACTGAGGGTTCAACGACCTCCAGGTATTACCAGAGGCCACAGAGGGGCTAAGACAGAGCTCTCACCAAACCCAATTCTCCCAGAGACCAGCAGGATGGGCCTTCCTCAATCCCAGAGCAACACAAAGCATCCATTTCAGCGACAGACAACATAAGAGAAATGCCATTAAATCCACAGTGTTCCAGAAGCAGCTCCAAAGGAGCAGCATTAATCAGCTGCAGCACACCCACCTGTGAGGCTGGAAAACATCCACTGCCTTCTGAAGTAACTGCCAGCCTAGGGTGGTTCCCTGATGCCCAGTGAGGTTATTTAGAGGTATGGGGTAGGGATGGGAACTTCAGCTCTGAAGGTTTTGCTTTTAGAGCTCTGCCTCCCGTGTTTTGCATAGCCCGTGCCTCAGATGAGCATTGATTCATTTTAACATGTCATAAACCCCACCCCAACTGCTCAGGCAGAAAAACCTCTCTGCCTCAGTAGCAAGGGAAGTACATCTGCAACCAGGACTGCAGCAGTGCTGTGGCTGTGCCTGTCACCTTTTCACAGCAGGCACTGGGATCCCTGTGCTGCCTCCTGTCAGTCATTTCCCCTGACAGCACCATCACACACACAGGGCAGTTACCAGGCACTCTGTCTCAGTGCCTTCCACAACTCCCAGAGACACTTTCCACAACCAGGAGCACACATCAAACTTGTCTATTTTCTCTGACTGTCCCACATTGTGTTTAACTAAAAAGGTATTAAAAATATTTCGCAATTCCACTCTAGAGAGCCAAACCACAGTAAAATGGGAGAAAACCACTTGGCTGACCAGCATGGAAATGAAGAGGGGGTAAAGCACCCAGCTCACAAGTCACACCCCCTCTCCTCCTGGCCACCTCATCCCTCATCTGAGTCTTACACCAGACATCTCAGTCACTCCTGCTGCAGGCAGAAAAGGTATCATTCCACCAACCCAAACACACTATGAGAGCTCATTCTGTGCAGAGACAGCAGGTTCTTTTCCCCACTGCCTGCTGATAACATCTCCAGGCAAAACCCAAAACTTAGGTTAATAAAACTATATACATCAATGTATGACCCTGAGAGCATGAGAGCTCCTGACACAACACAGAGGGCTCAGCTGGAAACAAGGCCACTGTGCTTCTTCAAAAGCCTGGCAGCAAGGGAAGGACAGAGGTAAACCTGGAACTGCAGGCCAAAGATATGGGAGGAAGGAGCCAAGGACCCCAGCACCATGCTGAGCACATGCTGAAGATCCCCAGCAGAGGCTGGACCAGCGGGCAGAGGCTGAGGGCAGGGAGGACAGAGAGCAAAGCCCAACATGTCCACAACTACCTGGCAGTTTTCTATAACTAGTTTAAGGCTCACTCCTAGAAAACACATAAATCTAGACAGTATTTCTGCTGTACCAGTGCTGCTGTCTCATTATTTTATTTAGGAACCGTTTGCAGGAATTACTGCTGTGTTTCCTATAATACTGTGGCATTCCTTGACCAATAAAAAGACAGTTGCAGTAGCACCAAGAACACTGGACAGGCAAACACTTGGTGCTGTCTGCAGAGAGACATGAAGAATGCACAAGTGTGGGGGACAGAAATGGCTGAGGTGACAGGAGCTGGCTGAGACAGAGGGGAGAATTTTTAGTGTGTAGAGTATTTCAAGACATGACCAGTTTGCAGCCAGGATGGGATAACTGGCAGCACGTGCCCTTCTGCTTTGTCAAGTATTACCTGCGATGCTAGTTTAAAAAGAAAATACTTATCTCTGTGTTCCTTTTGTAAACTGCTCTTGCTGAACCCTTTATAATCTCTTACCTCTACAGCTCAGCCCTATGGACAGTGACCACACCAGGCTGACACACCCATGTGGTGGCTCCTGACTGGGGCACACCAAGCCGAGTGATCAGGTAATAAGGACAGCTAAGGTACAGTCTCAGAAAAAATGGCTACAGACTTCCAGCTCCCCTCATGCCCATGCCAGTGGGCAGGCTGAGGGGGGAAGCTGAGGCCCAGCCTTCTCCTCGGGGGCCTCTCCTGGCTCTGCGTGCACGCTCAGGCAGCAGGTCCTGCTCACCTGGACTCGTGCGGGTGTGGACACTCACTCTGCCATCCCCTGCTCCATATTCAGGTCAATTCCCCCGTCGGCAAGGCTGCCATCGTCTGTGAAAGACGGCTTTGCCATGGAGTTCATGGACCGGTAGCTGGTGCCGTAGACCACCAAGCTGAAGATGAACGCGACCTGCAACAAGGAAACCGCTGTCAGCCGCGATGGCCACGACCCCGGAGGCCATGAACGAGCCCCAGCCCAGGTGCCCCCGCCGGGGCAGAGGGCGATGCCCGCACTCACCCACGTCCAGGCGGAGGCGGCGGAGTAGAAGATGACCAGGTTCACCACGGCGTAGATGGCCTGCGGAGAGAGCACGGCATGGCTTTCCTTGTCTGCCCGCTCCCGCCCCGGCCCGGCCCCGCGCCCCGCCGGGCTCTCCCGGCCGCACTCACGGAGGCTCCCAGGATGATGCGGAGGTAGAAGCGCAGCGTCTCCCGGTTCTCCTCGAATATCTGCTTCTTGCCCTTGGTACCCGCCTTCCCCTTGGGCTGCGGAGCCAAGAGAGGCGGTCAGCGTCTCCCCGGAGCCCCGGGCCCCGCAACCCCGGCCCCGCACTCACCGCCATGGCCGCGCCGGCTCCGCGCTCCGCTTCCCGCGGACGTGACGCGGCGGAAGCGGCGGGACAGGGCCCGGGGCCGCCTCGGGCCGGGAGGGGACGGCCCTGCCCCGGGGCCCTCCCACAGAATCGTGAAATAGTGAAGTTGGAGGGGATCGTATGGTTCAACATCTCTGCTCAAGCAGGGTCGTTCCAGAAATGGTTTTTTAGTATCTCCAGTGAGGGAGACTCCACACCCTCTCTGGGCAACCTTTCTGTTCCATTGTGTTATCCGCACAGTGAAGAAGTTCTTCCTCATTTTCATGTGGAACTTCCTGTGCATCAGTTTCTGCCCGTTGCCTGTTGTCCTCTTGCTGGGCACCACCGAGCAGAGCCTGGTCCATCCTCTGACACGTCCCCGCAGATACTGACAGACACTGATGAGGTCGTCTCAGTCGAGTCCTCAAAGGCTGAACAGCTCCAGCTCCCTCAGACTTTCCTCCTTAGAGAGATGCTCCAGAGTCTTAATTGTCTTTGTTGCCTTCAGCTGGACCTGCTTTGGGAACTCTGTTTGTCTTGTACTGAAGAGCCCAGACTCACGTTCCCCTCTGTGGGCCGGGACACAAACACACACACCCCTAAGTCCTCAGGGGGTTTTGTCTGCTTCCCATCCCCTGGAGCCCTCAAGGCCTTTCCCCAGGCTGACTGCACAGCCACAGGATTTGGGGTGTCAGCCCTTCCCATTTCAGCTCCCCTTACAACCCCTTGGCTCTTGGAGGTCTCTCACAGCACTGCAGCTGTGCTGGGGTCCTTGCATAGCCTTTGGCCTGGCTTGGCCACAGATTGGCTGGCTCCTGGGAGATGGTTTGACACGAGGTGAGAGCTGGGGCTGCAAACCCTGGCCCTGGAGGGCAGCAACCTCACAGACACTGCTTTTACCAGCCTGGTCTTCCCGTGTAACAGCCCCTGACAGGACCAGGACGCTGCTCTCCAACCTGGAAGCCCCAGAGGCACCAGTTCACTTGCAGGAGCTGAGCCTGTCCAGCATGTGACTGCGACCATCCACAGTGCTCCCAAGCCTTCCTAGGCTGGAAATGGCCTTAGCTGTAGCCTTAGCTGTAGGAAACTCGACTCTGAGCTTGCAACTCAACACCAGGAACAAGATCTTCCTGCCAGCCATCCTCCCAGCTTCTTCATGCCCAGCTCCCACAGTGCTGCCATCCCAGCCTTACCCACTTTGGCCCCTTTTGACCCTTCCCCAAACCTTTGGAAAGGACATGGCTCCGAATTCTCCACAAGTGTTTATTGTCCCAGCACACAGGAGGCAGAGGCATGGCTGGATCCCTGCTGACCTGTGGCTGTTAGCACAACATCCTTGGGAGAAGCTGCAGGCACAAGGAGGTGCAGGCAAATGGGGTGGGGGCTGTGGGGCTGGGGAGGAGGTAGCTTGTCGTGGTGCAGTAGTGCAGCAGCATGGCTGAAGTGTGCAAGTATCTGCCCCAGGTGGGGGAAGGCACCAGAATTGGCACGATGGGCAGACCGGGGTCTTCTCCTCACACCAGGCCCAGCTGAACGTTGCTTGGAAAAGGGGGCTTGTACCCTAAGCACCCCCAATTCAGGACAGTGCAGAGGACTCAACAGAAACACCTTTCAGTGCAGGAGGGACATGGCAGAGCAGTCACATCGTGCCCTGGAGATGCTGTCTGCTTGACAAACTTAATGGAAAGGTGTGTTCTATCCTTTTTCTAACCACTTTGTTGTCCAGAAAGGATCCCCTACAGTGATGGTGAAAGTGAGGCAGTGCAGATTCGTACCTTTGTAGTGTTACTCACCCTCCAGCTATCCCAGGGCTGCCTGTACCTTTATTCCTGTCCACATCCTTACCCTCTCTGCCCAAAGCCTGGCTGCAGTGTGGGGGAATCAGTGCCACCACAGAGGGGTTTGACGGTATTTCATCTCACCTGCCCATGGCAGGGGGCCAGAGCAGCGAGGTCACCCCCGCTTAACAGGAGGCTGATGCTTGGTGGCTCATTCCCATGCTTTTGCAGGAGGGCAGGACACAGGCAGGGAAGGGTGGGACACCCAAGCCCCCAGCCAGCACCTGGGCTTGTCCCTTTGGGCCAGAGATGAGGGACAGAGCCTGGAAGGAGGGGTTTGATTTTGAGGGGCATAGAGGGTAGGGACAGGGCACAGGGAGGAACTCACTGCTCTGCATGGCTGAAGTCATAGCAGAAGTTTAAGTTGCTGGGGGGCTTTGGGATGGGAGGGGGTTTGTCAGGAATGCTGATGTTCTCCAGGTCCAGCAGCCGCAGCTTGAGCTCCATGGACAGCAGGACATCCAGGTCTGTTTGCGTTCGCTCACTTGTCATCTCCTTGCCCAGGAGCACATTCAGCCCATCCGTCCAGAGGCAGAACTGGGGAAGCAGAGCACAGGCATCTCTGGCACCAGCTCTGGGCAGCCAGAGAGCCCATCTCTCTCTCCCCTGCTGTGGCTTCCACCCCCAGGGACACACACGATTCACTCCCCTGCCCGCTGTACCCTGGCAAGGACATCTCTGTGCCTCCCCAGAGGGCACTTGGAGCTCACCTCGTACCGGGTGGGGGCAATGAAGTTAAGGCAGTATTCCTCCAGGTCATGCACAATGGAGAAGGCCAACTCCAGGACATCCTGCAGGGACAGCACAGGGGGTAGCTGGCTGCTCAGCTGGACTCCTCCCAGCCCCGGCAGGGTTCAGAGCAGGAGCTGCCCCCAGCCTCCTCCTCTGCACTCCAGGAGACCCAAGAGGTCTCTGTCCATGAAACAACCCAATTTGCCACCATCCACCCACCCCCAAAACCCATCCCCATCTGGACAGGATGGGGTTTGAGGTACTGACCTTGTTCTGCTTTCCGGAGCTCTTCTCCTTTGTGTGTGGACACTCTTTCCCCACCAGCAGCATCTTCATGTCTGCCACAGGAACTGGAGCAAGTGGAGGAGTTGTGAGCTCCCTCTCCCTCTTCCCATCCCAGTCCCCCCTCCTTCAGGTCCCCAATGTGCAGAGCCCAGTACAACCCAAGTATGGGGACTCACAGCCATCCACAGCTCAGGGTGGGGGGCTCAAGCCACTCTGCAGCACCCTTTGGGAAGCCAGTCTGCCCCAGCCTGAACTCCCACAGCTCCCAGCCCCACAATACCAGCAGACACTGGGACAGCCACAAAGCAGCCAGGCAGAGAGGCAATTCCCACCTTAAGGCAGTCTTAACCTGAGGGTTATCAGAAGGCTCCCCTCCCTCCTTCCCACCCTCTCTTTCTCTCCATCACCTACTTTTCTCTGTCAGGCTCTCGATGGGGGGAGACTGCACCCCCTCCTCCACGTCCCCATAGTGCAGCACCTTGTGGTTGGGGGACAGGCGGCAGTACCACAGCTTGTCTGCAGCAGAAGAGCCATGGGAAATGCTCAGACTCCCCTTGCAGAGATGTCCTTCCCAAGGAGGATGGAGCTGCCCCCTTATCAGTACTCTCTCCCAGCCCATGGGTTAGCCCACACCAGCTGTCCAGGGAGTCAGGCATTCTACTCCCACAGATTAATTGGGACTTCCCTGGTGGCAGGGACAGGGGAAAAGCTTCCGCCCCGCTCCCAGGCCCCCCATCCCGCAGCAGGGGTCTGGCACCCACCCTGCCTGCGGCGGCTGCTGATCTTGCGGAAGAGCGTTCCCTCGCAGAGATGCAGCAGGCGCTGCTGTCGGATCAGCTCCAGGAGCTCCGGCTTCAGCTTCTCCCTCAGTTCCCTGGGGTGAAAGCCAGCAGAAGAGGAGCACAGCCATTTCAACAGGTGCTCACTGACCCCCAATAGTACTGTCCCTGCCTCAGGCCCCCATCACAGCCTCACTCCCTGCCCACAGCCCACTCACAGCACGGGCGCAGCCAGTGTCTCCTCCTGGTGCATCCGCTCTGTCTGCCGCAGCTTCAGGATCTCGCTGTAGTTCAGTGTGTTCACTCTGGTCTTGAATAGCTCCAGGGACGTGGGCTTGAGGGACAGAGTCCTGGTGATCTGCTCCCGCACCACCTGCATCACCTGCCAGGCCCAGGACATCAACTTCAGTTTGGCAATACTCCCCAGATCCCTGAATTTGTGCTCCCATCCAGGGAAGAAGTATCCCCCCTCACTTTGTCAAAGTCTTCCTGGGTTGCTCTCATCTCCTTCCAGGTCTTGTTCACCAGCTGGATGCAGATGCAGAAAAGCTCTTCAAAGAAATGATCCTGCCCGAAGAACATAGGGTAAAAGGCCTGAGCCGTCTCCGAGCCTGTGGTGAGAAGGACAGATGATGCCAGACTCCCCAGTTTTTCCAGGGGATTTCAGTGGCCAGAGGAATCTGGGTATTTCCCAGCCCTACATCCCCTTCCCACGCTGACAGCCATGCCAGAGCCTGGTGGCCACATGGATGCAGTCCCCTGCCCCGGCGGCTTGTCCCCCTAGCAGCAGGGCAGGGAGAAGGACAAGCTTGGGCACACGTACATGGCTCTCCAATGTGCAGGATCTCACAGAGGATCAGGGTGAGCTGGATGCTGCTTCGAGCAAAAGGACATTCGTGCTTGTCTTCCCGGCTGCTGTTCTCGAGGACAAACTGGAGAAGAGGGCCATGACCTCATGTTACATGGACTTGGAGGGCTGCCCCAACAGTGGCTGTCAGACATGCCATGCTCCTCCTGCATTCCTAGTCAAGTTGTCCCCCCTGACAGGTAAAGCCATCCCTAAAAAAGTGATCCACTCTTCCCAAAATCCAGCCCCAGCCTCCTCCTTCCCTTGTGGCAGTGTGAGAGCTGGTCACAGGCACTGCAGGTTGGAGCATGGCTCATGCCCTGCTCATTTTGCCCCAGTTTCCCCAGTTTGCTTAAGGCCTGGAAACCGAGCTGTGAGCAAACCCCTAAAACTTATGGGGACCCTTCAGAGGCACTGGCCTCAAATGGCTTCTCCTATCCACAGGAAGGACTCGCCTCCATCTGAAACAGAGCAACAGTAGGACACTTGCCTGGCTGCGGCCAAGGACAGATCACAAGGAAAGGAAAAGAAGGTAGAGAATCCACCAGCACTTCTCCACCAGGGAGTTCCCTGGGAGAGCACAGCACCCACCCTGCTGTAGGCATTAGGGGTGTTCCTGGAGAAATACACCATGTTATCCAGGGCAAGGAGTCCTGGTGGGGCACGGCGCAGATCCTCTGCTGGGTTGCTGTTGTTCTAGGAGGACACAAAGGATGCCATTTAGCAGCTACTGCTTTGTTCTTTGAGCAGCAGTGTCTTCCCAACACAGCCACGGAGTTGGCCTTTGAGTCCCTGCAGCTCCACAGCACTTGCTGTTCAGGAGTCCCAAGGGAGCAGAAGGGAGATACTGCATGGTGATCCATCAGCACCAACAGAGATACCAGGCTTAGGGGAGCCATCAGAAGGTACCACCAAGGTCATGTGGTGGAGCCAGCATGGGGCTGGGGTGGGGATTCAGTGGGGACGCACCATGAAGCCCAACTTGCGGAATTCCTTGGCACACAGGGATCGCCGGCGCTCAGTGCTGAAGCTGCCAGCAGGCACCTCGCTCTCCGACTCAAAGGCAGTTTGGCGCAGGGACTGGAGGAGATCCCGCTGTTCCTGGAGGGAGAACGGAAAGGAGGGGATGCTGGTGAGCCCCACAGAAGCAGGTTCTCCCAGGACAAACCCAAATGTTTTGGGTTCACCCAAATGTGAACTTCCACAGGTGGAAGAGACCGGGTCCAGACTTGCAAGGAGCATACTCCGAGACCTGTGAATAGGGATCCATGGATGTTTTCATGCGATGCTCGCACAGGTTGAGGCTGACAGACTGCAGCACATAAAGGTAATGGGCCATCTCATCCCCCAGTGGCTCAGAGCTGTGGATGATGTTCTACAGGAGATCACAAGACAGAAGGTTTTCCCATGCTGCTGCTTCCAGTCCAAGCACAGGACCCAACAGCCAAATCCCAGCAGGTCCTGCTGCTCAAAGGGGTGTTGGGAAGTGGGAAGCTCCCCTTGGGGTTGGGCAAGACCTGTGTGCACTGAACTGCAGGCAGATGGGGATACAACCCTGGGCACGTTGCCAGCAGAGCAGCACCCACATGCATTATCAAGGAAGGGGTATGGGGCACACAGGCAACTCAGCCAAGCACAGTCATCAAAGGTTGGGGCTCAGGGGACATGGCCTGGGGAAGAAGGACAGAGAATGAAGCACCCTTGCACAACCCAAACTCCTCACCTTGTGGATAAACTGCCTGAGGTTCTTCTCCCTCAGGTAGTCCATCATGTCCTAGGAAAAAAAGGCTGTGAGACATTCCCCAGCTCAGCCACCACCTTTTCCCCCCAAAAAGGAGAAGGCAGAGTGAGGACACAGACTTTAAACATCTCTGGGCACTTCTTGCAGCCCTGCCATCCCAAAGGGCACAAACCCCACAGCAGAGGACCCAGCTGCCCAAGGTCCCATCACAGGCGGCCCTGCCCTGAGAGCTCCGATGTGCCCGGGGCTGGGCCATCACAATCACTGTGCCACCACCAACTGTGATACTTCTGTCATTTGAGACAAAACTCCTGACAGCTGAGGGCTCTCAGCAGAGCACCCTGGTGACAGAGGTGCTGTGGTGCCTGACTCTGCAAAGCCACCACCCTGCCATGGTGCCCCTCACCCGCCGCTCAGCGTCGGTCGCACTCAGCAGCAGCGCAATGAGCAGAGCCATCGCCTTCAGCTGCAGCTCGGCATTTGTCCTGTGGGAGGAAGAGCAGGAGCATGTGAGAGTCACCAGCTCTGAGGATGGGGGCGAATGGTGCTCTGGCATCTCCACTTACGCCTGCAGGTGGGTGAGAAGACGGTCCAATGTCACTTCTTTTTTGACCAGCTCAAAGAGCAGGCGGCTGGTAGGCACCATATTCTCCAAGATAGACAAGGAGAGCTGCTGGATAGATGCATCCACTGCATTCATGTTGACGTAACTCACTATCTATGAGACACAAAACCATCTGTCAATGGCAGGCTGAGCCCAGGGCACAAGGACAACAAGGAATCCCACAGGCATGAACTGTGGACACTGTGGAAGACTCTTACCTTCTTGATGAAGACTGTACTAAGATTTTCCCAGGAAACAAAGTCATGCTCCATCAGCTCTGTGAAGGCTTTCAGGGTGTGAGCCAGCATCTCCCCTGTACTGGAGGGACAGATGAACAAATACAATGAGGATGGCTCCAGGTACTCCACTCCCGTCCTACGGCAGTGTCTGTGCAGTTGAACATTGGTGGGCACGTTAGAAACAGCTAGAGAAGAGAGCAGTGAGCAGGAGAAAGGAAAGAGACTCTTGGGTAAGAAGACAGACTCTCACTTAGTCATTCCAGGAACTTGACTTCTCCAGGAAGTCAAGGCAGAGAAAGTTCAGTAGTTGGAAAGCTGCATCACTGTGGTACAAAGATCACTGCAGACAAGCCCTCGGGGAAGCTGAACCACCCCATATCTCTCCCCCTGCTTCCAAGAAACATGTGCTGCATTGCCTGGTTCCACAGTCTCTGTGTGACAGGAGCTCAGAGGAACTGCACCATCACATCCTGAAAGAGTCACACAGGCACTGGTATTTGGCAACCAGGGTTTGCTCGAGCTGCCTGCAGATCTCTTGCAGCTAAAACCTCGGGACAGAGGGATCATTCAGGGTGGCAGGAATGAGGAGCAGCACTGGGGGCCAAGATGATCTCACGAGGTTTCCTGGTAGCAAACCCTATGAGGCTACAGATAACCCAGTCAGAGAAGGGATGGAAGGTTCAAGTCTGGGCACATTCCACAATGAGTCAGGACTGCATATCTCTGGGGACCTTCCCCCAGCTGCCAGCGTGCAGGGACACAGCCACAGCACAGGCATCAACAAGTCAGGAACACAAGGAGTCCACTCCAACGCCCAGCTTGGAGCTCATGCAGCATTAGCAAGGGGGAAGTAAAGTCAAGGACTGCAAGGAAAGTCCTGTCCTGATACTCACTCATTCCCTTCTTCCACAATAGAGTAGATTTGCTTCAAGCCATTCCTGCTGATGAACTCTTGAGCAAAGGTAACATCCTGGGAGAGGCTTGCAAGCTTCTTCAGTGAGTCAGTCTTCACATCCACATTCTTGCTCTGGATCCCATTGTACAACTGCTCTGCTTCTTGATCCTACCAGGAAGGAAAGAATCAAGCCAAAGGGGCTCATCAAAAGACAGTGAGAAGCCTGAAGGTGGCTGTAAGAGCTGAAGTGCAAGTTTTGGAAGGAGTGTCAGAGCAGCCCCAGTGAGGAGCTGGACCAAGAAACAGAGCCACCAGAGCAGAGACCAGGTGGAGCTGAGGACGGAGGTCAAACTGTCATGACACCAAGAACACTTGATGAGTTGGCCCATGTATCCAAAGCATTTCAGGACGATTTAGTTTCTCTTCAAACTCCCCCAAGCTCTGCCGAGGGAAAATGAAGACATGTCTCCTGCCTGTGTTATTTCTGCTGGGTCTGAGGCATGGAGAAGAGCCATCGAGAGCTCAAGTCACTGAGGGAGTCAGAAGCAGAGGGCTCGGAGCACCCACTGCAGGGGCACTTCCCACCAGAGCACGCAGCGGAGGAGGAGACAGGGGGGCAGAGGGATGTACCGGGGAGGTGGTCAGCCGTAAAATGCTCCCGTTCTTAATGTCCCTGCGGTTCTGTAAGGAGAAAAGGAGACGGTGAGGCGGTGGGCGCTGCAGCGGCGGGCCCGGGGGGCTGGGGGCTGTCTCACCGACTCGGTGATGTAGGTCTGCCGCCCGTCCGCGTACTGCAGGGCGTAGCGCTCGGCGTTGGGCAGGCTCCACCTGCGGCCACGGGCGGCCGGTCACAGCCCCGTTCGGCTGGTGCCGGCAGCCAGCGGGTCCCCACAGCCCGGTCAGGGGCTGTCAGGACCTGTCACGGCGCGGTGGCAGGCAGCGAGTGCGGTACTCACGCATCACAGACGTCCTTGAGCACCGAAGCGAGCGGCTTGGTCTGCGAGAGGGAGGCCGGCCGTGAGCTGGGGCGGGGGGCGCGGGGAGGGGCGCGGGGGTGCCGGGCGGTACCTGCTGGAGCTCGATGAGCTGCGGGATGGCTCCCACCATCTGTATGGCGATCTTCACCACGTCCTTGGGCGGCGGCATGGCTCCCGCGGCGGCTCCGCACCGCCGGCAGTTCCGGGTTGTTGCCGCCGCCGCCTCCCCTCACCAAGGGCCAGGCCGCCGCACCGAGGCCTTGTGCCACCACCCCAGCCCCGGGCAGGCCCGGCCCCCTCACCTGAGCTGACGCGGGTGTGGCAGGACCCACCTCCGGCAGCAGGACAGGGCCTCCTGCTGGGAAAGGGCCCGGTATCCCGCTTTCCAGGGAACCCCATCCCCCAGGCTAGGGCAGAGAGGAGGCACAGGCTGGGGCAAGGTGAGAAACTCTGGAAAGTTTTTGTTTATTCACGTCAGAGAACACTCTGTACAAATATCACAGGCAATTTTCTTTCCTTGCAAAAAAAAAAAAAAAGTATAAAAATCATCTTTATATATGAATCAAAAGTTCATTTGCAACTGTAAATTTTTCTCTAGGCATCCTTTTTGGGAGGTCATCTAACTGGTGGCGGACATGAACACTGGGAGGAAGGGCAAGGACCAGGCAGTACACAAAGAGCTTGAGCTACACCAAAGCCACGGAGCCTCATTAACAGGCAGGACCGAGGGATTCCAGTCATCTTCCATGTGGAGGGGGGAAGGTTCAGGGACTGGCTGCATGCAGGCTGGAAGTTCACCCCCCAGAGGGGTCTCACACCTCAGCTGTCTTGCCAGCAGCAGCTGCCTGCTGTCAAACTAGTGTCCCATTGCTAGCTGGGGAGTTCCTCACGCTTTTCCCAAAGAGGCTGCCAGTGCTTTGTTACTGCAGCAACCAACAGTCCTTGTGGAGGAGTCCCACGCAGAATGAGAGGGCCTAAGGAGCTACCCCAGGGACACAGATCCCAAACATACTCTTCTCACCTCTGCAGGCTCTTCAGACTTTACATCCCTTAGTGCTGGTGCTGTGCCGGTGCTGCAGCTGATTGTGTGGGTCACAGGCAGTGAGCAGCTATGTGGAGAAATTAAACATCAGCTATTCAAGTGGATGGCTGGAAGCTCCCTCTCTGCAGCAGCCAGCCATGGGCTGGCCTGGCTCTCTGTTCAGCAGCTTGCGGAGCAGGAAAGGCAGGACAGCTGCTTCCACTGTGGTGGCAGGAAGATGTGCAAAACAAAAGACACTCACAGGATCTGACCAGAACCCAAAGCTGGGGCTTGCAAAATACAGCACAAATCCATCAAGGCATTTCTATTCCAACTAAACTGCACAAGGTCCACGCCTGGTAGCAGCTGATGATCCTAAAGAACCCAACACCAGACCTTCTGTTACAAAGCAATGAGAAAATCTTGCAGAAAAATGATGCAGAGAAAGCATCGCAGTGGGTGAAGACCTGCCACAGGATCAGGAACTGGGAGTGTGGGTATGGGCACAAAGGGAGCAAATTCAAATATACAGAAAACCTGATCCTGAGATAAAATGGGGTATAAAAAGCTCACTATTTTGACAACACCTACATAAACTGTCACAGCAAAATACTACTGAATTGTTACTGCTTGGTCACCTTTCAGACAGTTACAGGTTCAAGTGCAATGGATGGAAAAAAACAGCTATTTGGAAATATGAGCAGGCTCTGATGTCCCTGGAGCACCTTACAAGCACCAGCTAGAGCAGTCTTATCCTTTCAAACATCTCTTCAAAACCAAAAATTAAAAACAAAACCACACTGGCACCTCTGCTTTAGCCCTGTAGAAACAGCACAGCTGCTGAACAAGGAGCTGGAGCCCCCGGGGTTGTGCATCAGCAGCCTGGTGAAAGCAGATCTAACATTCCTGCTGATGCACAAACAGGGAAAGGCTCAGCACTCCTGGGTCCTACAAGGAGCGCTCTGCTCCCAAGTCCCACTAGGAGGCACAGCTGGCTAAAAAAGTGCTTCTTGTAAAACGGTACTAGCTTGGTCTGAAGTCACTGAAAGAAAT
Organism: Rhipidura dahli; assembly: GCA_013399225.1. Classification (NCBI taxonomy): domain Eukaryota; kingdom Metazoa; phylum Chordata; class Aves; order Passeriformes; family Rhipiduridae; genus Rhipidura; species Rhipidura dahli. The sequence continues at coordinate 40,244 of VXAC01003467.1, forward strand.
AGACACCTTGGTGCCTTTTTTTTTTTTTCCTCTGGATGCCTTTCAGAAATAAAACTGCCCCAGTCCGAGTCACTAACACAAAAAAATCTGTCTAAAAACCTCTGGGCTTCTGAAATGACTGTGGTATCGGGGGTTCTTGTAGCAGCTGGTAGCTAAGAGGTGCAAAGTGCCTCTGGGAGTGCAGGAAAAACCAGGGCATGCAGACTGGAGGAGGCTCAGAGAGGCACGTGGGCAAACTCTGCAGGTGAACTGGGAACACTCAAAACACAGACCCTTTGAAGTGAGGCCCAGCATCCAGTGGAGAGGTGCGGGGGGAAAGCTGCACGTGTGTCTTGCACGTGCACCAGAGGAAGAAGCAAACTATGGGGAGGCTCCCAGGCTGCAAGTCCACATCTCTTGGTTCTGAGTCCATTTGAGAGCATCTCTGAATTACTCGGCCATCGAGCTGTAGCACAAAAGGAATCCAAAAATAGACACTTTCCAAAGAGTTACAAAACAGTCCGTGTTTGCGGGGCTCACAGCCACACTTGAGAAGTCAGAGGTTGAGGACAGGCACATCAAAGAGGTCACAGACACCTTCACTCTCATCCAGGTTATAGATGTAGTCATGATCTCCAGGTGGAGGGGAGAGGCGGAGCAAGGGAGCAAACACTGAGGAAAGAGAAGGCCAGGGTTGGTTATAAAACTCAGCACTCCCACCCCAGCTGAGAGCTGCCAATGGCACTGAGCAGAGCAGCCACCTCACAGGAACAGTCTTTGAGGTTGCTTTAGTCAGCCTCGTAAAACTGAAGAGACCCCTGGCTCCCACACCTCTCTCAGGGACTGCCAGGACAGTGAGAACAGAGTCTGTGTCCAGAACCCAGAAGAGGTGAGAGGTAGTCTGCAGTCACAAGGCTGCCAGCTGGGGCAAGTCACACAGCATGGTCTTCTTCCTGGGAAGGCCACACTGTGAACAGGAGACTCAGAGACTCACCTTCAGATGACATCAGCTCTTCCAGCAGCTCAGAGTTCACACATTCTGGGGAAGAGACAAGCATGGTAGCAAAACTCTGCTCTCCTGGTCTGCTCCTGAGTAGCTCCCCACTCTCCCCACCCTTGTTATCCCTTCTCTGGCTAAGGCACAGCATGTGCAACAGACAGTGAAAGGAAGCCTGCACTTAAGAGAGATAAAACCATGTAGTAAAAGTAATTCCAGCACGAAACACTATGGGAGAGCTCCAGCTCCTGTGGCTTAAACTGCACAGCCTTAAAGCAGCTGCCAGTGCCAGGGCAGCATTACTGCGATCACACAGAGATGAGAAAGGCTGCGTGGAGCATGCTGCAAGGACTGTTCCTCTGAGCTCTGTAGTGCTGCTCTTTTCCAGTCCTGAGTTGTGCCTCTGTAGCTGTTCACTCTGTTTTGTCCTTTGCTCCTGGATCTTTTATCTTCCCCCTCCAAACTGGGAAGAATACTCCATAAAACCACATACTTTACCGTAGACAGCAAACATCTCCTTTACAGTAAGTGTCCACACAGTGACATAGTAGAGTTATTTTGGGTAAGTTAGATCTTCTACACAGCTGGTGCTTTGCAGCAGTTTATGTCTCACATTGTGAACTCAGACTTACTCTTCAGATGTACTTTGACATCATCAAGACTTTATCCACTATCTGCAGCAGAGGTGCTGGGCAAGGAGGAAGGATTTTCTCCAGGCTGACTGTGGAGCCCAGGGCTAAGAGCACACACACTGTAGACTCACACGTCTGTGTTTGGGTCTGTGGGGATTTTTACCCAAAGGCAGCATCTTCACAAAGCCATCTGCTAGAGCACGCAACTAGGGACAGCTGTTGTACTTCTCCTGTGACCACCACTGAAGTGCTTGGCTGTACTTGGCCCTGCCTGGCTGTGGGGCTATACACAATTCTGCCAGCAGTGAAGAGAAATAAATGTACTGATAAAAAATTTCCCAGTTTAGGTTTATGTCAAACCAAATTCCTTCACCTCTTCTGCTCTGAATCCAGAGTCTGTCCCACCATTAGGCAGCAACCCACAGACATTTCTTGGGCAGAGTCAGAACTCTGAACACAAGTAATAGCATCTCCCTCCCCTACTGCTTCAAAATTACCAGCTCCTCCACTGCCACCACTGAGAAGTATTTTGAAGAGAGAACACTATCTCCCCAGATTATTTGCTTGGATTAGCTTTGGGCAGGCTAAAGCTGAAACAAGACTTAACAGGGATTTTTCTTTTCCGTACTGCTGATGAGCTGAAGGAGCATGAGAAGGCCGAGCACGGATTAGCGTCGGCATGGGGACAGGAAAGCCCTCGCTGGTACTCTGCAGGCAAGATCTAGCAGAGGTTGCTGGAAACATGGAGACAGAAAAATACATACAGAAACCAGTAATTTTAAGAGTGCCTAACTACTCTTTAGTAGAGGGCCAGCAGCCACCAATGACCACAAGCACCTTACAAAACCACATCCACAAAATAATCCAGAAGGGAGTGAATCAAACAAATTGTCCCTTTTCTGTGGATAGATGGGCACAGAAAAAAGCTGTGGTCAGGGAATGAACGTACCTCTCATTGGATCAAACATCTCTGACAGCTCTTTGGGAAGTTCCAGTACTGCAAATACAACAAACCAGATGGTTTGGATCATTACATGAAGAGTCTGAAATGCTTTACAGCAGAATTACCCACAAACCTACTTGCTCCTTACACACCCAAATCATCCAGAATTTCTGCTCCCACACTCTTGTGTCAGATATTTCTGCTGCAATGACAAGCAACAAAACACTGAAGCTCCACTACTTTAAAATAAACTTGTACTAGCTCTGGGACATGAACATGTTATCATAGTCAGCAGCTGTGTCTGTAAACTTCACCCAGTACACTGCCTCGATTACCTTGTGTAGGATGAGGACATGCCTTTGGAGAGGCACAGTGATAAGATATATGCATATCCAAGGCCTAATTCCACAACCAAGATGACTCCAGACAGACAGCTCATGCTTCTCTGAGACACACCAGCAGCAGAAATGAAAAAAGCACTGTGTGAGCTACATTTGAGTAAGATTTCTTCTTCTAACCATAACCTAACCTTGAGTGTTTCTGCAGGGAAGTTTGGCTTCAAAATATTCCAGCAGTGTGGCTTACCTAGAGGATGCTTTTCTCTCCTTGGGCCAGCCTGCCATTTCCTGGCATAAAGCTCCAGTGTTCCTTTTTTAAAGCACATCAAGGAGCTCCCCAAATACCTACTGAAAGATCACTAAGAACACAAGATTGCTAAAGACAGATGAAGTATTCCTGAGTAAAGGAGGGTAAGTGAGACAAGAGCTCTCCTAATACAGAAAACTCCCTGAGTTACAAATGTGCTCTCAGTGGTGGCTGAAAATTCTATAGCTTCACACAGTCTCAAAGATAGGACCTTACTCTACAGAAAGGATTGAAAGGGAATAACCCTACATGTAACAGCAGAGACTTGTGTCATGTGGGTGACCCTTGCACATTTTCTAGTACTGATGTCACAGAAAGCAGCAGGACACCAGACAAGACACAGTCACCTTGTCACCATGTTTCCTGGCAGCCTCACAGGGAAATGCCTACTCATCCTTTGCAGACCCTGGCTGATAGAAAAGGCAGAATGGAGTTCAGCTCCTTCCTCCAGGCCCAGCAGCCTCACTCCCAGCAGCAGGATTTTGGAGTGACACATGAAACAAGCAGCATACTCACTTCCTGTGGGGTCGGGCTTGATGGGCTCAAAGGAGGTAGAGGTGCTGGGCAGGGCAGAGCTGCCGTCCAGCGAGGCTGAGGACTGCAGCAGCTGTGTGTCCAACGCCGCAGGCTGGCCCTCGAAGTCACCATTGCCCTTGGGCTCTGCTGCCGGGACATCGCACTCTGGAAACAGCCACAGACCCAAGAATGTCATCTCCCACCAGCCCTGAGGCAGCTGCAGCACAGACTCAGCCCTGGCAGTGCTGGCCAGGCACAAGCAGCTGCACAGGGAGAAGCTTTCCTGCTTTCCTCCACATCTATATTTGGACAGATTTTCTGCTGATCAGTGAACCTGCACAACCAGCTTCTCTCCTACAGGTGCTCCTACAGGCTGGCACTACCCCCTGAAGTCGAGTGCCTGATTTCTCTGAGCACAGCCAGTCCCACTAACCAAGGCCAAAGGAAGGGTAGTGGCAAAGGCAGCGATGCCCCTTCGCCAGGAGCTCTCAACGCTGTTCATCTGGCAGTGCCAGCCCCAACGGGACCAAGGAATGTACCCTCCTCTGCCAGCCACCAGGCTGTTTCTGCCTTCTACAGCTCCCTCTCACCTGTGCCTGCATTTTTCTGTGTGGGAGGGCCATGGTCCTGAGTGCTGGTGGGTGTTGGTGTGGAGGGCTGGGTGCTGCTGGGAACGGAGGCCTCCTGGAAGTGGGCGAGTGGTGGGACTTGCGGTTTGGAGGGTGCAGCTGCCTGGCACTGAATGAGGTCTTCAGGGGGAGGGACAGGGAGTACGACAGGAGGAGAGCTCCAAGTGTCTTTGTTTACTAGGAGAACATCAATGGGACCACTTGTGCTCTTCAGGTGGATCTGGTATTTCTTCTGTCCATTTAGGCCCTGAGAAAAGTCAAAAGCAAAACACAGACAAGCATTAAAAACTGTTTTCAAATAGAACATTAGTTTTCCACGGCCAAAACATACATGCACACACACACAGAGCCCCTGCACTCTGCCCATGTTTTTATCACTCACCTCAGGGATGGGAACCTCCAAACGTGTGCCAGATGGGGCTCGAATCACAAGGAGGGTATCTCCTGTGAAAACAGAACCAGTCAGGGCTCCTGGCACAACTTGTTGTGATGTTAATTAAGCACTGATGAAGAGCTCCGCCTCAAATCCCACCCCCCCCTCTCCTGGCAATCTTCCATGGAAGGAAGACATCTATACCCCAAGCACATCATACAGTTCCTAATGTGCCAACGGCCCAGGGCACAAAGAACCTGCAAAGCTTCTCCTAATGCAACCCTGAAGTTTTTCAGCAGTGTCTTTATCAAGACTAATCTATTTTCCCCAGAAGAACTGGCTTAAATTCACTCTTAAGAATATCTGAATCCTAAGGGAAGTATCCTTCATTCTGCTGTCACAAGCTTTTAGATGTGAATTAGAAACAAAAGAGCTGCACTGCCAGCAGAGAGATGGGGTTGGACCAGGCTCAAAACCAGGCTGCCAACCTCAGGCTGGTGTCTCAACACTTGAAACCAACACTCCCCAATCTCTACTGGCCAGAGCTGCCTGGTGTGAGTTGTACTGGACCCTCCACAGAGCCCAGCACGTGTGGGGCTGGAAGCCAGACCGACAGCATCCTTCCTTTCCAAGTTCTGCAGCTCCTTAAGACCTGCACCCTAATAACAGTCAAAGGAGAGCAGCTCCCTGCCCATATCTGGGTTTAGAGAAACGTGAACAGAGAAATACCAGAGCTGTGAATATCTGACATATTTAGATCAAGCAGCTTGCAGCTTTCACTTTGAATGTTTAAGCTTTAGTGTGGTTAATATTCACAGAACCCCAGTATTCTGCATTAAGTTTCACTTGGTCTTCATTTACAGAAGATCTCCAGAGTGATGAGAGTGGACAGCAGAAAAGCACATCCCTTAATTTCAGGCAGGCAATCAAAGGTCGGATCAGCCAAAGGTAAAGGGAATAAAAAATAACATGGGATTTCTCAATTGGATGGGACTTGCTTAACAAATCTACACTTAAGAAAAATGTTTAAGACATTAAAAATGCATAATAAAGCTCAAAGACATCAGCTTAAGCTGTAAGACCTGTTAGTTCCAAAGACAGGTGCTGGGTTTGTATCTCCTTTGACAAATATGTCCCAAATACTTGTACAAAACAGCACACACTAGGTTTCCACTTCCTTTTTGAATCTGCAAGTGCAAAATGCATCACAGCAACAGATGGGAAAATTATGTTTCCCAGTCACTAAAACCTGACATATTCTTCTCTTTTTTCTTTTTTTAAATTAATCCCTATTTGACAAGTGTCCAAGAGTGGAAATCTTGGAGCAAGCAAGTTCTATAGCAGTCAGTTAGAAAAACCAGGAGCTGAAATTCAGCCTGCACCACAGTTTGAGAACAGAAGAGGTCCAACAAAGAACCTCTGTAAGGCTCAGGTGTTCAGGAGAGGAAGAAGAGTCATGTAAGGTATATTCATACAGGAAAATAGGACAGGCAATGGAAAACCATGGATGAAGCCTCCATTCAGAGAGGGAATTGACACCTGGCCTCAGTAAGACCTAATTCTGCATGGTTTGGTGAGGTCTGACCTCAGACAAAAACCAGGTGCAATGAAATGCAAAACACTCAACCAGCCAAGCAATGAACTGTCTGTGGGTCTCCAGTAAACTCTTCCAGACTGTTTTGAGTGATCTGGCCCCCATCACTGTCAAACTGAAAACACAATCCCTGCCCCCAAAAGTGCAGCTTCAACCAGAAGAAACAGTAAAGCCAAGGGGGGTGGTGATGAAGCTGTTACACCAGCGGGACCTTGAGCAGTGTAAAGGCCACTGAATGAGGAAAGCACAAAGGCAACAACGGCAAACAGAGGGACTGGTGAAGGGCAGGGCGAGAAAAGTGCTTGGAGGAGACGAGGAGAGCCAGACACAGGTGAGATCACCCATGACTGGGGGCAGCCAGGATAAACAGCTTCAATCTCTGCAGCAAGCAAGCAGATGCAGGTTGCCAGGTCAGGAGAGGTCAGGCACCCACTGAAGCAGAAAGGAGCTGTGGCTCTGCACCGCTACAGCTGGGAAGAGCAGTTCATGTACTGAGGCTGCCCCACTGCATGCTGGCCACCAGGCATCAATCTGGTCTTACATCTGTCATTAAAATTGGCAACAGAAGAAACAAAGACTCCTGTGGGTTTTCTTCACATTCACCCAGAGAAAGAACATAGGGCTTTTGATACAGCCCCCCCCAACTTTAGGAATGAAGGAAGGGCAGAGAGAGTGGTGCATTCCCTTCTGTCCTCCACTATCTCCCTCCTGTGTTCTTGTTGGCAGGGAGAATGACATAGCTGAGGCACCGCCTTTAATACTGTTTCCCTGCTTACACCATGGTTTCTACTGTGCAGTAAAATTTGTTTCCTGTCATTAGAACATTGCCCACCCAAGCCCTTAAAATTAAGGACTTCTAACATACACACATACACACCCACACAGTGAAACCCAGCAAGACTTCCTTAGGAACAGCACCTCTGTTCCTTTAAACACGAGTGAAGGATATTGTCTGTCCCCTCTGATGGTGATAAGGAAGCTAGAACTCAGTGGTACACAAACCCAGGATGGCATCAGAGCTGACATTTCACTTGATGCTGTTGGGCAGCTGCCCACTCACTCTTTCTTGGGAGAAAGGAGAGCAGCTGGGACAGACTGACAGGACTGCAGCATCAGATCTTTACAATGGAGCACCACTTCCTCACCTGTGAAGCACTTGCAGATATCTTCATGTGTCACATATGCTAATGTTCCCAAGGTTAAGGAGAAAGACTGCAGCTTCCTGCCCAGACAGAACTCTAAGAGCACCTGGTGTTTTCTTCCTGAGCACAAGGAACCATTCCCAGAAGGCTCTCCATGCCACACTCTGAAGTGGTCTGCAGGTGAGGTCTGCATGCTTGTCAGAGCTGACATCCTGAGATAGTAAAGCCACAAGAGCTGCTCTGTACTCAATAAAGTGGCACCTGTGACTCAGAAAGAAGCACTTTTCTCACATGGTAATGTGGTAAACATTACCATGTTTTTTACTTCCAAAAGCCAGAGGAGCAGCTGGATGCAGAGAAAAGCAGGTTTCCAGGCTGGACAGTTACCCTAACAAACCCAGACAGGTCAGCACCCACCCAGCCCAACAAGTGAACACAGAGACAGTGCCATCAGTTCACACAAAGGATATCGACTGTTCTGCATGTCTTCTGTAACATTTTTGATGCTCTGCTGAACCCACATCTTCTGCTGCTCCAGCTCCTGTTCCCGCTGCTCCAGGTCCTCTATGTCTGCCTTCAGCTCGATCAGTTTGTGAGCTATTTCACGTGTGTTGCAGCCAGGACCCACCCCCCTGGGCAAAGCAGAAATGGGTGAGATGCATCAGCCTCTGGAGGCACCCAGACCAACCCCAACCTCTCTGCCAGCCTCTTATTCCCATCCCTGTCAAACATCAAGGCCAGATTGCCTGGAAAGCCCTGTCTGTACCTGCTCTAGATCCCCACCTCCCAGCACAGCAATGTTTGGTATATCCTTCTACTTCCCACAGTCTAGCAGGACTCTTCCCCACCTCCAGTGCTGTGACAGACATCTTTTCTAGCCCAAGGCAGTGCGAATATTTAGTTTGTATCAAACTAACAGCTTTGCTATAAGAGACACACCACACGTACTTCAGCTTTCCTCACTGTGTCATCAGCACAGCCCAGCTGGGGGAAGCATAAGCATGGACCACTGAGGAACCTCCCTCTGCACGGGGCATTTTAACCCCACTGTCACTTAAACCTGCACTAGAAGGAACCTGTGAATGATTCAAACCATCTCTGCCACTCACTTCCACTGGATACTATTCTTGGACTTCTTCTCGATCAGCCCAATGCCTTCCAGGACATTCGTGATGTCGTAGATCCGTCGCTTCTGTCGCACAGCCAAGGTATCCGCAGCCTGCAAAAAGGTTAAGGCACTTAATTCCAAACTCTAAGTCATGTTTAGCTCCTTCCTGCCTGTCAGATTAACTCCTGGCCAAGTACTTTGCTCCCCATCTCATACCTCTGCTGTTCCAGCGCTTCAAGTTACACAGCCATGTTCTTGATCTCATATGACCATGAGAAGAAGTCACTCATTCTTCTTTTTTTCTTATCCCACTAAACACAAACCAAATTCCAGATTCCAGCCATCCTGCTTGCAGTGGATCCCAAAATCACCATTCTCCAGCAGCACAGCAGTGCTAGTAAACAGTAGTGCAACAGCCTAAAAATTCAGAGCTCCCTCAGGGTAAAAGAGATGGAGATGGGAAGGGGAATGCTGAGAGCTGTCTGCACAACGCTTCAGTGAAGTCAACATTCAAAAGGTCTTTTCTAAAGCTGATCTGATGCCACTTGACTAAGAATCAACATCTTTTCAAGAGATTCCTCTGTTTGAAAGACATGATTCCAGGTGAAAAGTAAACATGAGTGTGAGGTTTCCCTGCCTTGCTCATAACCCTTCTCCTCTCAGGTTTCAGGACTCGAGGAATGGCACCGTTCCCACTACCACAGGGCAACCTGGCACCAGCAAGAGTTAACGTGTGCGCAGCCAGGACCAGCAGTGTCAGTGGCAGTGCAGACAGAGAGGGTCAGCAAAGGAACCATGTCCCTGACACCCATCAGTGACGGGCCAGGACTTTGGAGACCCTACTCCACACAAATACACAAATCACACTGATCAACAGGAACCCACTTAATGGACATTTGAAGCAGGAAGATATTGACCAATCCAAAGAGACCAAAACTGGGCACAGGCATGGAGCCAGGAGACTGCTTCAGTCCTGCACTGTCAGAGCTTTCTGGCACTTGTCTGCTGCCTGCAAAGGGTCAGAGCAGTGTGCACTCACACGTGTGCCCACATAAAACGTGCTTCTATAGACCATAGCAAAGGAAAGGAAAGCAAAGGACCATTATAGGAAAGGCCTGAGATTGAGTACTGTACATGGCACAGAGTTACTTCCTCTCGGTGAAGATCTTGAAAATGCAGAAGCAAGATGCACTTCTCTACTTCCTAAAGGCATCGGGGACAACCTCTGGCAGGTGGCTCTGATCGCACTCCCCCTTCTGGTGTGTGCCGGAAGGGTTGAGTGCTGTAGGAATGGTTTCTATAGGGGTGTGTCCTATAGAAAGGTGTCTGAGGCTTTGCAGGCCCGGATCATTATGGTGCCAGTGATCAAGTGCAGGGCAAGAACACAGAAGAGAACAGGGTGGTCAAACGGGTTTGCAACTGAAGCACACAAACGCCTGCAATGTCTGGCAAGGTCCTGGGGAAAGAAAGAGTGCCTGGGAGAGCCCGACGGGGTGGGGAGAATGGCTGGGAAGGAGGAGCAGGAGGGGGTGTGAGGGCGGCCGGTGCAGAGCCCTCTGAGCACGGCCGGCAACTCTGCCGGACCCGCAGGGACCCCGCTTTCCCTGCACTTACAAACAGAGGATCAGTACGGCAGGAAAAGCTCTACAGGATCATCGATCCCAACCATTAAGCCCCACCACTAAACCACGTTCCTAAGCACCACATCCACACGCCTTTTGAGCACTTCCAGTCAACGGTGACTCCACCGCTGTCCTGGGCAGCCCGTTCTACCACTGCCTGACCACTCTTTCCATGAAGAAATTTTTCCTGGTATCCCATCTAAACCACCTGCTGCACCGGGGCGCTGCCGTGTCCCCGTTCTTTCCCTTCCAAACCTGCTCCAGCCGCCGGAGGACCGGTCCCGCCGGAGCCCCACTCCCCATGCGGCCGCTCCCTCCGAGCCCACCCCCGGGGCGGCGAAGCCCTCGCCCCCCGCCGGCTGCCCCCGCACCAGCTTGAGGTCGAGCACGCCGTCCTTGGCCTCCTGCAGCAGCGACACGAACTTGGTGGTCAGCAGCCCCAGGCTCTTCTCGTG
>VXAC01003468.1:0-219211 GCA_013399225.1 Rhipidura dahli
TTTCTGTTCCAGGAATGCTTCTGCTCCTACATGACCCTCAGCAGTATCCAGACCCTCTTTTTCTGGACTATACTTCTATGCATTTATGATGATATACATTATTTTTCCTCTTCATATTCCTTCTTTGTCATCATTATTTCTGAATAAAGAGAAACCTGGTTGATACCAGTCAATTAATGAAAATACTTCCTAACACTTTGGTTTCAGCCTGTGTTATTTCCTTTACACTTTCAAATTATTTTAAATTGTTGGGTTTTGCTTTTTTTAACCTTTCTACTTTTCAAGTCTTGATATAACGATTGAGTTTGATTTGAAGGGGTTTTTTTTAGTTATTTTTGGTTGGTTTTTTTTTCTAGATATAAGCAGAAGAAATAATAAACCAGCCTTACTGATAAATGTGTGGCACTGAGAACTGGCTGGTTTGGATTATATAATCTAACTTTAATCTGAACTAGTTAATTATTAATTATAATAATTATTAATTATTTATGAGTTAGGAATAAACTTATTTACTCTGAGCTAAAACTGCTGCAATCATAATTTAACCTAAAGCATTAATAGCACACAGATAAGAGACTAAAGTATTTGTGGCTAAAATCCACGTCACTATCACACTCTGCACATCTCAGCAGACATTTGAAAAAGAGACCCCACTTTCCTAGAGCTTTGAAAATCCAAAGTGAGCAAAATCTTCCACACTTTTTTTCTGATGGTCAATGTATCTCACATAGAAAAGGCACATGCAAAAGACAAGTAATCCATTAGCCTCCTCTAGGTGAATGGGAAAAATTAGCAATTGTGCCAGTTCCCTGTCAGGTCTCCTGCCTCCACTCATCATTTAGTGCTATAAACAGCATTATTTGTTCCCCAGTCAGTGTAAATGTATATTTTTCTTATGACCATGGTAATATGAATCTTTGCTGGCCGCAGGCAATGGGTGTAGGAACAACACCCTGTTACAGAGCTAGTGCTATTTTACAAAAACTGCTAGAGCTGGGAGGCTCTGGCTAACAGTTGCCCAGGAGTACCCTTTGGACTCAGGAAGAACAGCATCCTTGGTGACAGCAGAGTGTGTGAGCTGCAATTGAACCCTGTGGCTTGACAAAGGCAACCTGAGCAAAGGTGGCTAATTTATGGCACTGTGTTCCTAGAGCTAACCTTGTGTGTATGGAAACAGGGTGTGCTAATGGGCTTGGGCATTACTACGGTGATAAAGAAATGGATGTTACCACCGAGGCTGTACAACAGCTGAGACATCTGGCTGCTGAGCAGGGCAGGGTCTTTGCCAGTATTGTTCAAATGGACACATCCTGCAAAGCTTTTACAGTATTTGCTTAGAATGAAAAAGGTTTCTGGGCAGACCTATCCTGATACAAAATCTGGTCAAGTGGAAAACTGGTATTGCTTTCAGTAACTCTTGGCTCAAGATTTTCCACAGCTTGCTGTTACCCACAAGCCTCCAATTAGAAAACCAACCAACTGAGAGTCTTGAAGACTTCTATGCTTATGATTTACAGCTGAAAATTGGTCTGTAGAATACTGTGGATATAGCTGGAAATACAATAAATTCACTCACAGTAGTCAACAGAGACCCACAACTGTCTGTCACTGGTTACAAGCTTAACAGGTCTTAATTTGGCTGATACCTCTGCAATTTTGTCTTTGTAGTAGCTCTATTAGAGACAGGAGTTCCTGTCCTCTCACAGCTTCAAGTTGCCACAAAATTCTTCATATAGATACTTTACTTCTGCTAATGTCTTCACCCCCTCACACCTCTCACTGAGTATCAGGGAAAGGCAAGGTTTGGCTGTAGGTTCTGGCCCATGACTACCAACTTTGGCACAATATCAAAAAACATATTAAGTGGCTTCAGGAATGACACCTTTAGTTTGAATAGACTGTGGTGCAACCCTCTTGAAAGCTGGTGGTGATGTTTCCATTAACTTATTTCAACAGGAAGGAACAAAAGCTCTATGAGCCAGCTCTGTTGGAGCTGCTTTCCAGACTGGTTGGTTAAGGAGCCTCTGGCCAAAAGGATACTGGGGTGGAACAGTTGCACCTTTTGTTATGACTGTAACAGAGCTTGAATTACCTGGGTTTAATATCAAAGTCATGAAAACTGCTCTTGGAATTGGCTGAATAATGTTAATCATAAGCACCAGTGATTTTCCATTGTTCTGTGAACAAGGAAAGCCCTTGGCTTACCATGACATCTTTCTTTCATCATCAATTAATCAAAATCTAGACATGCTGAATTTTGTTTCACAACTGACTTCTCAACAGCTGCTGAAAATGCTAGAAAATCCATTCACTGCCACACAATAGCTGCCTTGATAAATCACAAAACAGAAGATAGTGTTTCTTACCTTTCAAAAGGCTCAACACCAGGCAGAGCCACAGAGCGAGGAACACAGAGCGCCTCATTGCCACTTCTGTTGCTGCTGCCACTTGCTGCTAAGCCTAAGAGAAAGTGCCTTTCTCTTCTGGCACCAGCTCATTTAAGGTCCCAGCCACAGGTAAAGAGCTCAGCCTTTGCTGACGTCATGGTGGCAAGTGGCACATGATAAATTCAAGCGGTGTTCTTCTGCCTCCTCGGGCTGGGAGGAGATTTCTGGACCTGCAGCGTTCTTCCTTTAAGTCATAAATACTTGAGATATGTTGACACAAGGAAGCTACTGCTAAATGAGCTGACATGGGAATTGATAGCACACCAGCTATCCCCTGCCAGCTTTCCATATCAACGCCTTCCGTGCAAATTAAATGAAGGGTGCAGTATAATCTGTTCCTAAAGTGGAAGAGGTGACCCCATCCCAAGACATGGTAATTATGCACTTGGAAAAGAGTACCTGGGATCCACACGTGTGCTCGCTTCCCTTGCAATAAATTACCAGTACAGATGAGCTTCATTTCTCAAACTCCAATTATTTTTTTCTTACAAGCAAAATCTTATGCCAAGGCACTTCTTACTGCTTAACAGGGTAAAAAGAACCAGAAAACACCTGCATCTTTGACATCACAGAAACGGGACTGACATTGTCCCTTCTGGCAGTAACCATGGCTGTTTTGTTTGCTGCCCTCTTATTTGTGTTGTGGGCTCACCAAAGCAGTGGGCCAAGAGAAGGAGGAGCAGGCAGGACAGCCAGCAGGTCTTTATCCGAGTGGCAGCTTTCCTTTCTTGAGAGGAAACTTATTCCCGCTGGGGAGACTTTTGTAACCATGGATGGTCAGGCTGGAGCACGAAGCCTGCAGCAGATCTAGAAATGACAAAAGGCCCAGAAGGCCATGAAGCAGGTAACGCTTGCTGTGATTCAGGGAAAATAGGTTGGAGATTAAGACTTTTTAATATTGCATTCTGGGAAGTTTCTGAAAATAGGCAGTGAGAGACAATCCCAAGATGAGAAAAAAGGTCTATGTGGGCAGGATTTGGTTATCCCAAAGTCTCTTATTTTTAGCTGCCTCCCCTCTCCAAGTTCTCTAGTGTTTGTTCTGCTTTGTGCTCCAGTAAAATGCACTGCTTGAGATCAGCTGGGCCACAGTGATTCCCAGTTCCTCCTTTTCAGGTAAAGGCATAATTTCTCTCATTTTGAAGGTCTGAGTGACTCTGTATCCTGCTACAACTGCCAGTAAAGTCTTTCTCTGAAGTAAACACAGGTTATCTCATCATTATCAGACACAGATAAGAAGGATGAGCAACCTGTCAGTGTATCCCCTGCAATGCCACTTCTAATTGCTATGGAGCTGGTCTCTTCCAGCAGACTCCACTGCCAGCAACACACTTCTGAATGCCAGGTAACAGCTCAGTGTGGTAAATGCCTCTCCCTTCATCTGCTTTTGTTCTTTTGACATTCTGTTTTAAGAACAAGAAATGTAGTCTTGGGTAATCTCCTGTATCGAGAGGGTGGCTGTCCTTGAATGAAGGGGTGAGAGAGACCAGAAGTATTACTCAATTAATTCCTGAACTTAGGGTTGTCCTAAACTTTTAACTTGCACTGAACCAGGAAATACTGCTGGCTTACAGATAGCAAAACTGGTTGTGTGCTTCTCTGCTGGCACAGGGAATGAACAGCCTTGTCCTTCTGCAAACCCACTCAGGACACGAAGCCTGAATTGTGGGGTGTTAACTCGTGCCTTGCTTTTTCTCTCTGTCCTCAAAGCCCCTCCAGTGCAACCTGCTCCCCACAGTGACCCCCTGGCAGCCCCCCTCCCACTCTATCTGCCCCTCAGATCATGCTGGATTCAGCTCCTTCCCTGCTGCTGCTCCCTCCCATGATCTTCCCATTGTCCATCCCAGATCATTGAATTCCTCCAGGCCCCTCCTTAAAACTGCTTTGCCATGGAGCTGACAGAATAAGGGAAGGAAATGCCTGGGAAATGTTTGTCCCCATTGCCCTGTGCCTCCCTGCTTGGCCGGTGTCCAGCCTCCACCTCAAGCCACCACCACCTCCCCACCCCCAGCTTCAGGGGACATCCAAAAACTAATCCCAAAGTCTTATTAGAATAATGTACTTCAGTGCTGTGAGCCCCAGCAGGTGCTTCAGGTGAGAATAGGTGTGGAGAAGAGAACAAACCTGGCTGTGGGAGGGCGTTTTGCAGAGCTGTATGTCACCCATCCACTGGCAATGTCCATCTCCCAGACTTACCCTCTCCAGTTTTCATCATACACCCTGATTTTCCAATGCTGCCTCAAGGTGCAGCTAGATTAACCCAGGTCTTAATATCTCCCTGTTGGCTGTGAAGCAAGGACATGGGATCAAAAGAGCTTCTCAGGGCACTATTGAAAATGAGGGACAGGTCTTCAGCAGGTGTGAATGGTGCAGCTCTGCTGCCTGAACTAGAGACTGCTGGCTGGCTGTGCAGTCCTGTACATTAGAACTGTTCTCTACAACAAATGCACATCAGGAGCTGGTGCATTACCTCTATCTTTAAACTTTACTTCCATTCCTACCTGGCTGTTTGCGCTTATGACAGTCACAGTTTTGAAAGTGTGAGTCATTTGCAATGCAAAAGGCCCTGGTTTCTCCAGGAAATAATGCACTGAACAGACATGCATCTTCACAGCCCAGTACTTTTCATCTCTGCTTGCCCTTCCCTGTACATTTTGTGACACACCGGTGGTCGCAACAGGCTCTCTCCAGGAAGGAAGGTGACAGGCTCTATGTGCCCCACTGCTGGATGACCTGTGGGGGAATTAGTTGTAGAGATAGGCTGGTTTAGGAGAACAGACACAGAGAATTACCAGAATAGGAGAACTGATACCAGTGAAATAGCAGCTCTGGTGCAATTAGTAATTAAGTACAGATTTAGACAATAAAACCATATGGCTGTTAGTCCAGACATACAAGAGCCACAGCAGTTGTGATGTCCTGTAAGGAACTACAGAGAGAACTTCCTTTGCAGAAACAACTCTGTGACTTTCCAGGGGCTGTAAAATCAAACTGTTGTGTGCCAAAACTCAAATATGACAATCAAGAACACTGAACACTTATTATGGAATTAAAACTGCTATTTTAAGTAAGAGAGTAGTTGCTCTGTTGTCGATACTTGTTTATGGCAGGGAAAAGTATCAAAGGTAAAGGGCCTTATTTATCTATTAGAAAGTGCATAGTCCTGTGTAGCCTGGTTATGTAAGTTGTGTGTAATCAAGAGGCAATCATGCTGTCAGAAGCCATAAATTAAAGTAAGAAACAGTGTCTTTCACGGCTCTTTCTTTGCATCAGCTCAATACTTTTTTCCTGCTCATTTTGCAGTCCTACTCCTTACTAGATTCCTATACACATTGCTTTTTCATGTAAATTGGGTTCATCCGCTATATATGATATACATAAGTAGAAATATTTGTTTTAATTAGCTAAAAGTTAAAAAAAAACTTCAGAAAACCTAAATCAAATATTTAGATATATATACAGATTCACATATAATCAGGGGAAGCAGATGCTCTGTAACTTCTTTTCAGGTGGTTCCCAAGGTGGTTGAGGGCAAATACTATGCATGCATTCAGTGGCCTCAGAGGCACTGGTATGCAGATCTGAAGTGGGCAGGACTGTTAAATCATGTGCTTGTCCATAAGTCCAAAGACCTTTTACTTAGTCCCACGGAAACTTTGGGACATATCCTTTTACACTGCCAGTTTCCTAAAAGATATCAACATCACACAGAAATAACCTGAAATAGTTGTGGTGAGTGATCCCTTACCATGGGGTGAGCTGCTCTCTGTGGATGCTTGTCTCTTTTCATGGCTACTGGGGGAGCCAGATGGTGCGTTCAAACTGGCCACCCAACTTTTGATAGAATCCCACCTTAGTCCCATCTGATTGCTGTCACAGTTGTACTGCTCTGGAGCAATATAGGAAAAAAATGCCCCAATTGAACCTACCTGCCATTGCTCCAGATGCTCTTCCACATCATGTCTTTTCTCAGCAGCCTGAGTTGAATTTGATGTTCAACTGGATTCTAGGTGACCTCCTTCTTCCTTTGAGGAACACTCAGCAGTGTATTCTTCACTGTCCCTGGTGGCTTTTACTGGGACACGACTGATCTCGCTGTGGTCAGGTCCAGTCCTTTGCCTTTGCAAACAGCCCTGCTGCACCCACCTCTCCTGAGGTTTTCCTCCCCTCCAACATGCACTCACACACATAAACACACAACTTCACCAGTTCCAGCAAAAATTGAACTGAGGAAAAATTAAAATTAGATTGAGTGCCACCAAGATAAATGTATCATAACACAACTTGTATTTCAGCTGAGCAGAATTTTGTTTGGCACAACTAACAGAACATACCCATTTCCTCTTTGCTTTTCAATTTAGTTATTCCATCAGGAAGCACCATCAGAAGAACAAAAGAACTATGCAATTTCTTATTTTCTGGGCTAGATTTATAATAAGAATTAAAATGACATAAAAATTGCATATGTTTCTCTTTACAGGCAAAATTAAAGACAATAAAAAAGCAGGGACATAGTAATATTCATTGTTTTATTGTATCTTTTTATAATACTGACTAGAACGCCAGATTTAATAATATTGGATGCAGGTATAAAAATAATCCAATCCTTAAAAATTATGTTTTGCTACTACAGTACTGTATAATTAGTGGAAGCTGAAAATATGATACAACTTTAAATAATACTGGTTTGGAAAACATCCTCAGAACCCCAGAGACTTGGAAGCAAACATTCAGAGATAGAGGGAAGCAAATGGAGCAATGTCAAGAACATAAAACAGGTTTACATTCAGGTTGTAAAGAAGCACAAACAAATGCTGAAAATTTACCTTTTGAAAGGGAGGTCGCAAAAGGTGAGCTTTACAACTGCAGTTGTGAAAGCTGCTCAAATAAATCATTATGATTTTACACACCAAGTTTGACCTTCCACTAGGAGAAAGTCCTGTAGAATTTAATGGGGTTTAAAGCAAATAACTAAGTTTAACAGAATTTCCTTTAAAAAAGGAAGATAGTATTTATTCTGTTGACAGTTTTGTTTGTTTTTTTTTTCTTTAAAGTAAACCTATCCTAGCAGATTTTATTGGAGACTTTTTATGTCCAGTGAATTCTATAGCCGTATTCAAGAGAAGTGATCAGTGTTTACTGTATTCCACAGGACTTTTCCTTACAGGATTTTGCAGACCTGGGGGCTGCCTGTTGCAGTCATTAACCCAAGTAAGACTCCCATCCCTTCTAGCATTTCACTGAAATAGAGACTGAGCGATTTAGCATTTAAATACCACTTTGGAGGAACATCAGGTACCCTCTCTAGGTGTTCCCTCAACAAAAATATTATGCAACACAGACTAAACACAGAAGAGTTGTCATCCCACACATGATCTCACAGTACTGAAGCCACACTTCTGCAAAATAAGTAAGCGTATTCTTCTTTTTTTTTTTTTAATTTTGCTTTTTTTTACCCCTTCATGGATTTCTCTCCTGCTTCTCAATTTCCACAGTTCAAGGGAATGAAGAACTAAATTCACATTGAAAGGTCCCAAACTCTTACAAGCACAAAGGACACATCCCTTCTGAAACTAGGAGGTCTTGTTTCCTTTCTAAAGGGACAAGTAGGAGTGATCTGCAGAGCAGCTGATATGTGTGACTGCAGGAAGCATCTCTACATCCCTGGATATGACACGATAGGAAACAGGCTGGCTGACCAGTAAAAACAACTACACAAAATCCACATTCATCCTCTTCCCAGGAAGTCGTTTCAGGCCTTGAAGCTGTTTTGTTCATTCTCACATAATACAGGTCCTGCTACAGTAATAAGTATTCTTCAAAATAAAATAGATACAACACAGAAAGGCAGGAACGCTATCACAGAAACAGGCACACAGAGCCATGGGAAAGTATGTGCTACATGCAGGTGACCCTGGTGGTAGAGTAATTCAGACCTAAAAAGAAAACTTCATTACAGTCCATGGGAGAGTTACCCCAGTCACTGTAATGGATGCTGGATTACATCCTTTGTGTGGAAAGAGGAAAAAACATCAGTCAGCATAGGAAGAGCATTTAACTAAAAAGCATCCGTTCTTGCTAATTTAAGAAAGAAAGCTGAAGAGTACTATGAGGGAATGAAAAGTCCAGCTGGGTTTGGATTGGATAAGGCCATCGACCAGCATCAGAGACAAGTCTTGGGAAAGCACTTGGTGTATCTGCAGCAGTGTCCAAACCCACTCTGTGCTCACTCAGGTCCCAGCAAACAACCTGTGCAAGTATTGCCACAAACAATTTCACAGTGACAAATACCTCTCTCCAACTGCAATTTATTGCTATTTTTAAAGCCTTTTACTCCCCTTCACTGGGGAGGCAGATGACTTTGATAAGGCTGTTCACAATCAGTAACCCCGTACATGACTGTGCCAATGGGCCTTATGGGAAATGCCACAAGAGCAATGAGATTCATTGCTGCTATAAAACCCAACACTTTCAAATGTGCGGGAAAAGGGCACCAACCTGGCCTGCTTTTTCCACGTGCAGCTCAATTCAGTGCTGTGAGGTTTCAGCAGTACGAAAAAACTACCCTGATTTTCCCAGTGCAGCTGGAAGGACTGGCCAGGGCAAGCAGCAGGACATAGGAAGAGGGTATGTTCAAGCTGCCTTTTGAAAAATCCCTCAAATCTGCATTTGGCTGATCAGATCACTGGAACTGCCTCTCCTATGCTGACTGTCAGGGGCAGTTTTGTGGGTAAGGGGTTTTGTCAGCATAACTGGCAGAGCACCATAGCAGCAAACACATGCCTCTCACAACTTTTCCTGTCAAGCAACAGAATTAGCACTTTTTTCCCAAATTTAATTAAAAATACACCCACACAACTACCCACAGGCCCTTGCTGACTTCTCCCCTCACTTTCCACAGAAGCCAGGAGAAACAGACGATTTATGAGCAGTGTTGGTGTAGTTTTACTTTCTTTCCCCACATCTGGCTGAATCACTTGCATCCTCCATACCAAAAACATGCCACTTCCCTCTTATCCTCTTGGACAGTGGAGAGTGATTCCCCTTGGGAAAAATATCCAGTGTGCTCAAAATTTTTAATTTGGGGTAACTAGAAATAATCTAAAAGAGAGATGAGAAATAAGCTGCATGTATTTAGACATCCTACAGGGAGTTAGGTAGTGAACAGAGAAGCATCTGATTTTGAAAGTGGGCTTGAGGACACAGAGACCCTTTTTATACCCAAGAGGAGTATCAAGGCCCAGTGCACTGCCAGAGGGTGGCTTGTTTACAGCAGACACAGAGAGGATCCTGGTGACAGAGACAACCTGCACTGAAACAGGCCACATCCCTGCTGGGGCTGGGCGAGTCCGTACTGCCGGGGTGAGGCATTGAACACCTGCAGTAAAATAACCATCATAAACTCTGACACCCCACTCTGCACTGCACCCACCCCTTCTGTCCTGGCAGAGCTGGGAGCAGGTGGTGCCTGCCTGAAGACAGAAGCACTGCTGCACAGGTTACAGCTGGGCTGGTGGAGAGCCAGGGGCTGAATCAGCCCGGGCTGCCCCTGTCACCTTCACAAAAGTTTCCTGGATCACTGTGGGGGAA
This sequence comes from Rhipidura dahli, assembly GCA_013399225.1. Lineage (NCBI taxonomy): Eukaryota > Metazoa > Chordata > Aves > Passeriformes > Rhipiduridae > Rhipidura > Rhipidura dahli. The sequence continues at coordinate 10,035 of VXAC01003468.1, forward strand.
AGCACCTGCACTCACCTGAGTGCTGACTCCTCCTGCCTAAACCCTCTCTTGCCTGCTGAGCAGGGCCTCCTAGGACACCCAGAGAAGGTGTGACAGGTCAGGAGAGACCCTTTTCCTCCTCCTCCCCCTGTGGACTGTGCATTGGCTCTGTGACTCCTTTCTCACCCAAGCTAAATAGAAGGTCAGGCTACACTGGATAAACCCTCATAAGAAATGCCCCAATGTTTACCTCCTATGGCAGAGAGAAAATTTTAGTGCAATAACACTCTCTGTTTCAGAATAGTCCAAGTTTTGCAGTCCTCACTTAGAAAATCTTGCTGGATTTATTGAGACTCTTTCTCCCCAGATATACTTAAGAAGAATTTGAAAACCCTTAAGATATTAAAATTAATTACTTGCAAACTTTTTTGTGCCCTCAATTAGAAATAGTCTTATCTTAATTCCACTCAAATCCATTGCAATTTGTAATGTGTTGGGAGATACAGAGCAGTTTTGTTCATATACTCTTTGTACAGAAGGACTGTTCTGCAGCTGTGAGTTGGTATATCATACTTTGTCCCTTGTACTTGACTTGCAGAGGTTCATCTCCTACTCTTTGAACTAATTAAGCAATTAAACATCTTTGCTTTTAAGCATTGGCCTAAATGCTTCCCTATCTGAGAAAATACTGGGACATGGTTATATTAAAGGATTGTCATCATTGCTAGGACACCTCCTTTATCACAAGCTGCTTTATTTAAAAAGAACAAAGTCCAGGGCTTGTCTATAGGCTTTGGATTTAGACTGAGCATGAATTGAAACTTCCTCTTTTTTTTTTTTTTTTTTTTTTTTTTTTTTTTGGTAACAAAGACACAACTCTGCTCCTTACCACAGAAAAGGCAGACCTTTCTGTCCTGGGCACTCTCAAAAACAGAGGCAACTCACCCAACACAGAAATGACCCTGCCAATCTCTTGTCTGAAGGATCCCACAGCACAGCAAATTCCTTCATTCTCATCAGCCAATGAATCCTGTGCAATTAAGAGATCAGCTGCTAACAGAAGGGAGAAGAATATTCATGGCCTACAAACTGATCCCTGTGGCAGGGAACAGCTAATTATTGTGCTTTACCTGCTGTAATATTTTGGATACTGTAAGGAGACCTTTCCTTTTCCTTAGGCAGCTGTGCTTCCCATAAACATCCATTCCTTTCCCCCTGTGGCTGAGATCAGCTGTGTACAGCCAGCTGCAAGGCTGATTATGGATCAGGCAGGCGTGAAGTTGTATGCATTGTCACCAAAAGTTCATGCAAGTGCAAAGGATGCTGCCCCAGGCATCCACAAAGCTCTGTTCTTCTGCAAGCCCACACTGCTGCTTCTACACAGCAGGCAAGAGATGAGGTATAAAAAAGACACTGTGTGCTGTGGCTGCTGCACCAAGCTGTGTCTGCTCAAGCACATCTCTGGCACCTTCCCTGTCATGCAGTTTTGAGAAAACAGAAGCAACTCTGAGCAAGGACCAGAAACCTCTAAGCCAACACAGCAATAATTGCCTGCTGCTATCTCCCTTTCCTCTGAGTACCTGCTACTGACCTTTGGGAACACAGCAGCCTTTAAAGAGCTGTGAGAGCTTCTGGGAACTCACACCATCTGTAGGATGCAAGCACCTGCTCCCTGACAGAGGGCTCCTCATCTGCCCAGGTTTGCCTCCAGTGAGCAGCCACACAACACATGAACATCCAAACTGCTGCCCTTACATGGGGTTAGGCACTTTGGGGATGCACCCCATGATCCTCAGTGCTTCAGTGAGCCAAGCTACCTAATGAACATACTTGTAGGCACTGTGCCTTTTAAAGCATGGTGGGGGACAAGGGAGTATCAGCTTATGTACACCCTGCAGATATGGGGGATTAGTGACCAAGGAATTGTGCTATTTGTTATCCTCCTGCAAGCAGCCACCTTGAATTAAAAGCAGTCACATTCAAGAGGAGAAACTGCATCTGGACCTTGTTTCTAAACAGGGTTTGGATGACTCAGATTAACAGTGCAATAAAGATAAGTGGTAAATATACATCATTATATTTCATTCTATTTCCCGCATGAGTCTGGGCAATCTCAAGCAAAAACATGAGCTGTTGGAGAATACAAAGTAGCCCTGAGGAGAAGGACTTGGGATCTTGGTTGACAAGAAGCTCAACATGACCCAGCAATGTGCTCCCACAGCCCAGAGAGCCAATAGTGTCCTGGGCTGCACCAGAACCAGTGTGGGGAGGGGATTCCCTCCCTCTACTCTGCTCTCCTGACTTCCCACCTGCAGTGCTGTGTTCAGCATTCCCATGAGAAGAAACAAGTCCAGAGGAGGCCACAAAGGTGATCAGAGGCTGGAGCACCTCTCCTATGAAGACAGACTGAGAAAGTTGGGGCTGTTCAGCCTGGAGGAGAGTAGGCTCCAGGGAGACCTTAGAGCACTTTCCAGTAATTAAAGAGGCCTGTAGGAAAGCTGGAGAGGGACTTTTCACAAGGGCATGTAGGGATAGGACAAGGGAAAATGATTTTAAAGCTAAGAAGGTAGATTTAGATTAGTTGTAAGGAAGAAATTCTTCACTATGAGAGTGGTGAGGCACTGAAACAGATTGACCACAGAAGCTACCCAATCTTTGCAAGTGTTCAAAGCCAACTTGGATGGGGCTTTGAGCAACCTGGTCTAGTGGAAGGCATCCCCACTCATGGCAGAGGGGTTGGAACAAGGTGATCTCTAAGATCCCTTCCAACCCAACCCATTCTAGGGTTCTGTGATCAGTAAATCTCTTTCAACACCCAGTTGAGGTCAGAATGCAGTCCAGGAGTTTCCATCTGATCTTTGGTGAGAAATGCAGTGACTTACATTCTTCAACTTCTGCTAATATGAACAAACACACCTGGGTGAGGAAACTTGCCTGGTCTGAATCACTCGAAACCAGGACGGAAGAAAGAAAAACACTTCAGCATAAGTGATCTTTGCTATGCTAGGATTGCAAGCATCATGTTTTTCTCTTCCTTAAATGCAACTGACTGCAGTGAGCCCTCTTTTAGCAATGCACTGAAAGCCTCCACAGCTCCTTCAGAACTCAAGGTGGACTGTGAAGGTTTGAAAATGCAATGTTCCACCTTCAGTGCCCAGAACTCAGGTTCCTCTGCCCAGCCAAGGCTACAGCATTATTGCTCCTTCACAGAATCCTCATGAAGAGCATTCTGAATTCACAGTTCATCTTTTTCTTCCCTGTGATTAATTATTTAATATTGTATTGCTGTTTCTACAGGCATGTCAATCCTTGCAGGGAAACAGAGCCCCAGAGGATCCCATATGGAAGCACCATGATGGTGTGTAGTGGCATCACTTCTGAACGACATTGCTTGACAAAACAACAACATTCCCTGTATACAGAAGGTTTTCAGAGCAGCACAATCGTGCCTCTTTTCAGTTAAAATTGCAGTGGTGTGACTAAGCTTCCCGCACTCCTTGGAGGCAATCAGCCCATGGATTCAGCCAATATTGCCAAGCACTGGGCTTCAGCAAGGACCCAGACATCTGGCAGACTTTTAGCAGTAAGAAGGTGAGGGCCAGAAGACGAGCCAGCTTCCCTGTGGTGCACAGAGCAGGCAGCAATGCAGCGGTGTAAAAGGGAGTGGGATAACTTGCCCTACCAAAAGCAGTTGCAGAGTTAATCTTTGCATGAAGGCTGGCTAGGAAGACAAGCACAGTCAACAGTGAGCAAGATCTGTAAACAAGACACTCCCTAGTGGTATTCAATGCCGAGTGCTGGGCACAGTTCATCTGCCTGTACGGATCCATGCTTGCCATGTAGCGCGAAGAGCGAAGAACGAATATGGAGGACACGTGTCAGCTTCCCTCTGGGTCTTTTAGTGGTGTGCTTCTTGAGCCATTCCCTCTTCCTCCTCCTCTCTGATGCTCAGCAACAGTGACCGTCCCTCAGGGTAGCAATGCTCAGCATGAAGTTCAAAGTCCTTCCTATTAAATGGGAAGAGTAAGACTGATGTGGCCTGAACTACCCAGGAGACAGATGGTACCTGGGGATTGAGGGCCACACAACTGTGTCAATCTTCCACTCCCTCCCCACTCTGCTAAAAATAGTCTCTTCTTCTGGTTTCATCACTAATGAAGGATGGATTGTATTGTCCAGGGTAGATGCATGAATGTCGAGATCCAGGCAAACCAGTATAGGGAGGATAAAGTCCATTTCTTTCCAGTTCAGGATTTCTCAGTCCAGTTGGCTGTATTAGCAAAAAAAATTAAATAAAAAGGGTCTTATTCACACACTCAAATCCTCCTTCAGGCACAGTCTTACCACATTTCCTTGCTGTTAGTTCAGTAGCTAGAAGGAACAATGTGATCTCAAACGATCTAATAATCTAGGATGATTTTTGCTGTATTGCCTGAAGGGATTATTAGGAAGAAATCTAATTTCAACATCTGGCCAATGAACAGACTTGAAGTTTACCTAACTCTACCAAGTGCAGTCTAGGTACACAGTTAATTTTTAATTTAAAAAACCAACAAACCTACTGCTGAGCTCAAGCATCAAAACAACTCTCATGAAAAGGATATTGTCCCAGAGCCATCCTTAAAGGAAACAATTCTAGAAAAGTTAGTCTTCTGCTTTGAGTATTACCTGGGAACACTTCTCTCCCCATTTCCCATAGGTACCTCCTCTCCCAACACAGGCCCTTGAATTATATGTTAAATACAAAATTATCTGACCTTCCTTCCTCTTCCCTTCTTGTAACTAAATAAATCTCCTGGGCACACTTGATGGAGGAACATTGATGTCTCAGATCAAGACTGTACAATCCTTTCACCCAGTGAATAACATGAAGCCACTTGGTCTGATCTGTTACAGAGCAGATCCATTCAAAGCCCTCATCACCTACTGCTTGCTAAAATGTTTCCCTCTCTAGTAAAAAAAGAGCGTTAAAAAAAAATTAGGAAATTCATTTTCAAATATCTCATTCTTAGTTGAAGCATGAAGGAAGATAATTTGCCTCCATGCTGTACAACCCAGTAAATTTACTTACTAGAAAACTTAAAATATAAGCCAGGAAAACAGTGATGCTCTCTGTTCTATGCTCTGGAAAGCAAGGAGTCCAGAATGTGTAATTTGGGTGAAATCTTGCGACCTTCAGTCACACGAGTAACCCACACACACCTTAAGTATATGTTGCTGAAAATGAGTGACAGATGATACAGCAGCACCACAGCTCTGGATACAGACATTAGCAGATGGTACCAGCCATGACAAAGGCTTGTGCTTGTGTCTTTCTGTGCCCTACACAGCCTATTACTCCTTATTCCCTCAGAGCTCCAGGGATGCTCCTTATGTACCCTGGAGAGGGAAGGAATGGAAGAAAAGAGAGGTTCTCAGTGATCAGCATCTTCCTATTTTGGGGCGAAGTTCCCCAGACAAAGGTTTCAACCTTCCACGTCATCAGGGAGGGCGGACAGGAGAAAACTGCTTACAGGGAACCCTAGCAGTCTGTCCAGAAACTTTAACTGTCCATCTCTACTCTAGGATTGGACTTTTTGGGCATTTTTTCCAAAATATTCCTAGACATTTCCTAAGCATTCTCCTTAATGACATGTCTGTGATATTCACCACAGGTAACAGCTAGAGCCCATAGGACTCCTCCTGCTGCCTTGCTGTCTAAGGAAGACATTTGCTTTGCCCTTTTAACTTGCAGGAAAGGGATCTGCACTTCCATAAATAAAGGAATATCTCTTCCCTGTATGAGGCACAAAGGGTTAAAAGTTAAGCTATGGATAGATACCGAATAATACACATCTGTCATCTGCAACAGGTTCTTGGTGCTTCCATTCTCCTGCATCTCGATGGTCTCTCTGCCCCACTCCTGTGCCCGGGGATTCTTCGGGTATTCAGCATAAGGTGACATCTGGAAATCCCCACTCTTGAAAATCAGTTTACTTATGTCATTTTTATTCTTCCTGTTTATAAAAGAATGAGGGAAAGTGAAAACTTACAACTTACCCTGCTATCTTGTATACACTTCTGACATGATCTCAGAAGAGATCATTACTTGATGCTATGAGTCTTCACTGGGAACAAAAAACATCTCAGAAGGACTGTAGTCCAATCTTCTGCAATCAGATCATGCAACTCAGGGCATTATCTGGTGGGATTTGAAGTCTCCATAGACAGAGACAGCAACCTCCCTGAGCAACCTATTCCACTGCCTTACCATTGTCTCGGGGTAAGAACTTTTCCCTACATTCGGTTTGAACCCCTCCTGTTTCAGCTTGTTCCAGCTATGACCCTTGTCTCTTAAAAACATGCATGTTCATCTAAGTCAACAAAAAATTCATGGAAATTGAAAGGGGGGAAAGTATAGGCACCCTCATGCTATGAATTATAGCACTTGCAGGCACTACGTTAGTTCCAGAGAAGGAAGACCAGCAAGGAGCTGGCCTGAGTGACACAAAATGTCCCTCCAGGACTATAATGTTGTATGAGTGGACTTTGGTGACACTTCCAGTTCAAAGCAGAGTATCCTCCAGGAAGCCACATATGCTGCCAAAGGCCAGGACTCATGAAAAGGTCAGTCCATCCCTGTGGAGATCTGCAGTGTGGGGCCTGGAGTCGTACTGGCCACCTCATTTCCTGGCTGGGGTTTGCTGGCATCCCTGTGGCTCAAAATACAGGGTAACAGGCACATCACTGTGCCCACCAAGCCATTGCCATGTCTTTAGTACTGACAAATGCAGTTGCCAGCTTTATCAGAGAGCTTTGAAATCCTAGATTTGGGGACTGGAATGGTGGGGAGAGGGTGTTACTGCAAGGCATCCCTTTTCAGATTACATAAATCACAAAACAACTTCCTAGGCAAGCACATCTTGTCCAAAGCCACCTGCTGGTATTGGAACTAGGGATGTGTGTGTGTGCAAGAGCGAGGGAGAGACACACAGAGTGAGAGCACATGCAGGACTTGTCCATACAGGTAATGGAAAATCACAGAATCACATAATCACCAGATTGGAAGAGACCTCTAAGATCATCAAGTCCAACTCAAAAAACAGCGTTATATGCACTCAAACATCACTTGAGCAATGCCAAGTAACCTCTCCCGTTGCCTGAACTTCTCTTTTCTACTTAGCTTGCACTTTTGGAGTCTGCTTCCTGGCTTCAGAGCCTTACAGCTCTGCATGGGAAGGACTCCTCTGCCTCTCCATCCTTCTAAGACATGATTCCCAGGTGTATCTTTAAGAGACACCCAATTCAGTTGTTAAGCATGGCTGCTGGAGGAAAAAAGAATATATATGCCCAGAATGAAAGCAAAATGTGATACTTCAGTATCTCTGATTAACCCACTTGCTTATGTTTTCACCTATGTTTTGGTTCTTGGCTGTCCTGTGTTTTAGCTGTTCAGAGTGGAGCTGTGAGTGTGGTGTAATCCCCTGGGAGGATACCCTGGCTGAGCCAGGCCTGGCCGTGGTACGTACCGGCAGCAGGTGACAATCAGTGCGATGCCCATGATCAGCAGCAGTCCCCCTCCTGCAGCTGCAATCACCACTGTGATGAGCTGGTACGCTACAGACGGGAGAGACAGAGACTCAGAAACCCCAGTGTAACATATCCACAGTCCCCATGCAAAGGGATTAACTGTTTATTTCNGCAATATTGCACTAAATTTTCAAGTGAAATAGAAACGAGTTCTTGTTTCCCTGAGGAATAGCTTCCCTTCACCGATAGGTCAGAATGATTCAAATGGTATTTCACAGATTCACCTTCAAATATGTTGCTTTGAGAGTGCCCACTTTATGTGCTATCCTGACAGACTACACAGGGAAAGGAGATGATCTTTTCTTAGGAGATAGCATTAAGTCAATTTTGTCAAAGAAGGGCCACAAAATGACTTGCAATGGAAAATGAAGAAACAAAAAACACCGACAAAAGTAACGTGTACCTACTGCATTTTAGACACAATCACCTGCAATTACTTGTTTCAAATGTCCCATTTCTGACACTGTGGAAAATAAGAGAAATTAAATTTGGTACTCACGGTTTCCACAGTTGAATCCACCCAAGCCAAAGGGGCAGCTGGGAACAGAGAACAACAGGGAGTTTCAGCGGCTCAGTTGTGCCGACAGGTCACCAGAGCAAGGATGGTGGGGTAGGAGGAGGGCAGAACAGTCACCATACCTCACACAGGTCTCGTTTTCCAGCTTGTATCCATCTTCACAGGCTGAAACCAGAGAGAAGGGCCGTGAGCACCGCGTAGTGGAGCGGGGAGGGATTTCCCACGGCAGCCTCACCTCCGCCACCCCGGGGCCCGAGCGCACCGCGGCCGCACAGCAGGGATGCGATGCGCTTCGATGCGGTGCTGGATGCCCTGTGCTTTAGGCAAAACATCGCCTAAACTTAAACTTCAATTTAAATTCACCTCCCGCTGGCTTTAATGGAGCCATTTCAGAGCTTCCAGGCAGAGCCAGCCCAGAGCCTGGCACAGGAGGGTTGCTGGCAGTGTAACTCCCAGCAGAGCTGCTTCTTGCCCACATGAAAACCCACGGCACACTTGCACTGCTTCACACAGAATAGCAATGTAAAAAATATGAAAGTGCCTCCAGTCTTCATTTTGAAAGCCAGTTTGGACTATGCTGCTTTAGCATTGGTGCATGTTATTAATTACTTTTAAATGCTAGTATTGCAACAAGATGTTATGCAAACACAGTCAGGGTAACCCAAAGTGGTATCCTAATGTTCGGGTTGGTTTTTTTTGTGTCACCTTCTTTTCTGATCTTTCAAAATTTGCAGCTAAATCATATTTTTGCATATTTTACTATGCAATAGAAATTGAATTTATGTGGTCTAAATAACCCAGAAAACTGCTATGTGTAAAATGTTGTTGAAAAACTGAAACCATTACTTCAAAATAAAATAAAAATTTCCATGCTTATGGACAGCTATCCTAAATTATCTGAGGAACTTACACTACCCTTCTGATGAACAGCAAAGGGGATGATACATTGGACACACACAAGGTTTAAATTACTGATAAGATCACTGCTTTTCTCAGCAATAGCCCCACCAGAGCTCTTGCAGATCTGCTGCCTTCCACAGAGGCAGCAAAGGTGGTCACTCGAAGACCTGGCCAGGAGTGATACAGACAGAGTCACCTTGGGCAGAGGGACAAGCCAGGGCCAGCACAGGCAGCAGCCCTTGGGGGTCTGCAAGACATCACCTGAGAGTCTGGGAAACCCCTGTAGCACATTCCACAGGGAATTGTTAAATGAAAACAAAAATGCTTATGGATTTTTTCCCCCCTCAAACACTATATGCTGTCACAGAATTTCCCTGAATTTAATTCCAGTTTAAAGTAAAATAGTTGGACTGGAACTACATTTTAGAGAAACACCCAAGCCTGATTTTAGTATTTTCAGTGAGAGACAATCAGCCACAGCCCTGGGTCAGATGCTCACAAAGTTAATTTTCCTCAGCCATTAAAAACATTCACCTTCTTTCTGGTCTGAATTACCCCAGTGTCAAATTCCAGACTTTGGATGTTTGCTTATTAGATTGGAAAAGGTTATGTGATCAGGTTTCTCCTCACCAAATCATTCCTTTATCTTTAATAAAGCCAAGGCCACTGAGATCTTTGAGTCTCCCTAATTATTGCAGCCTTTTTTTTCTGAACACTCACAGGTTCTCTTTGACCCTTTTGATTTCTGGTTCCCAGAAATAGATGTTGCAAGCCCACAGATAATAAAATTTCCCATCTTCTGCCTGCCTCACATCCTCAAGAGTGCTGCACTCACATCACTTCCGTGCCTGTAGACACAGACTTGCTGTAGCAGCTGGCACCAACAACAATGGTGGGGGCTGATGTCCATGATACCTGGTCTTGCACACCTTTCTGTGCCCTACAGAGCCCCACTACTGCTTCACCACCTCAATCCACTCCAGAGCTGGGGGATCAGGAGAGTGAAGCTCATTACACAGCCCCACTGCTGCACCTCACTGCAATGCTTTCTCTACTGGATATATATTTCTCCCTCTAAGAGGATTTTTTTTTTTTTTTTTGAAGTAAAAGAAGAGACCAGAGGTAACTGTGAAAGAGTGAAGAGCCTCAGTCAACAAACAGCCAGGGCAAGGGTAGTAAATCCCACAGGATCCTTGCCTGGCTCCTTCATCTCACTGAGGCATTAGCAAAAGGAGACTGGATGGGTTGCTCCTTTCACTTGCTAACAAAAGCAGACTGAAAGCATTACGGAGTGAATGTTCTGCCAGACTGAACCACAGGATCAGGCAGCAACAAAAAGCGCAGTGGAACGGAGGGAGGCATCACCTCACAGCTCACTGGAGCTGCCTTCCCTAATGAGCACAGCAGCCCTGGGTACCCCAGCCCCAGCCCCAGCCACTGCCTGTGTGTTGGGAAGGCCTGCAGGAGCAGGCAGGCAGGTGCTGGAGCCCACCCTAAGCCCAGTAATGTGTGTGGGCACACACACCTTGAGCAGTTTCAAAGCTGGAGCTGTGCCATGGGCAGGAGCAGCCCTGGGACCTCGCTGGCACACAGCTCTCGGGTCAGGAGGATATAGGAGCAGTAAAGAGGAAAAGCAAGATCCTGAATATGCATTTCTCTCTCTTACTTAAAAACTTGGTGCTTCTGTATTTTCCTCTCCTCACTGTGTCTTTTCCTGCCACTTTGCTTTCTCCTTTGGTATCTTTCCTGCTCCTTTGAACCCATTCCCAGGAGAGCTCTCACTGTCACACTCACTTGGCAAGATTTCAAATACAAGCAGGGAACAGAGGAAAGACCTAAGTGTCAGGGGCCAAGCAAAGCTAACAAGTTGTGCTCTTCAACCTAGGATTTCCTTTGCCTTCCCAAAAGACACTCAGGGGTCTCTTTGGAAACCTGCTTTGCTGCTCCCCGCTTCATTCCAGAAACACTCTGTACTAGTAAAAATAGCATGCCCTTGAAAAGCTGGCACATCGGGTTTGTTGCTCTGTTACTGAAATAGCCCTGAAGATACGGAGAAGTTTGAAAATCAGCAGCGACCCAGAGACGTTGAACAGCACAGCAAGAAGTACCATGGCCAACATGTTGGAACTCCTGTGGCTCAGAGACCCAACCCTGCCCTGGTCCCATGCTTTTCCAAGCATGTCCCTGAGGACAGATGCTACAAGGAGGACAGAACAAACCCCATGGCTCAGGGCAGCCAGTTCTCCCAGCCTTCCCACGGGGGAGACCGGACAGGGCAGCACAATAGCCATTTCCCTCTTTGCAAATACTATAATTGGAGCTACTACACCACATTTTCACAACCCACAATGAGGGTCGGATGCTCACGAGACCTTGGTTCCTGTTTAGGCACTGCAAGGGCAGAGATTGTCAAAGAGGCTGGTGTATTGTATGCTATATTTATCAGTGAAATAGCCCTGAATATCAAATGGGGACCATAGCTTGGCTTTTGGAAAGGCCTTCAAAAATCCCAACCACCTGGCTTGCCCAGATGGGCACAAGTGATAATGAAAATCTTGTGTCTTGTCAGAGAGTGGCACCATGCAGTCAGTGCTGCCTTCATGCCTCTGCACTACAGTCGAAATCCCACATCAGCCCTGTCCTTCAGATACTCTCAATCTGATCAAGAAGATGTTTCCTACTGACAGCAGAGAGATGAAGGTGCAGTTGAGACCTGGCTCTTTACAGATAAGGTTTTTGTATTTTCCACAGCAAACAGGTTTCATAAATATGGAGTAATCACATGTACAAGATCTTAGATCTCTTAGCCCTCTGCAACCATCACATCTAAGTGCCTCACAGCCTTTCATGTATTTATCTTCACTGCTTGTCGACAGACATGAGCAAGACAAATGGAGGAACTTTCCCTGGGTCCCCACTGTCCATGATGGAACGAGAATCGGGTAAAAACCTCCCGTCTTTCAGCTCAGCTCCTCACTCACTACATAAGCCTGTCTCTGACTCTCTAGGGTTGGTGGAGATGCTCAATATTTCCCAAAAGAAATCCTTCCTCCAACAGACAAGATGAGGGGAAGGAAGGAAAACACAGAGGGAAAGGTTTTGACACAAAGGAGCCACAGAGTGAAGGAGAGGCAGGACCCTGACCTGGCATGCAGAGATGCCCATCTCTGAGCTGTCCCTCCCAGAGTCTGTAGCACATGAGTTATTTCTAGGCACATTTTTCTCACTCTCAGATTTGGAACTGACAAAACATCTCCTCCTATTTCAAGAGCAACCCAGCAGGCAGTGCCAGAAGCAATATATAACCACCACTGCAATTGTTATTGATATGTCATCAGAAAACTGCGTTTCTTAAGAAGCCCTACAGCAACCACAAACTAGGGAATGGACACCCTGATCCTACAGAAGTCATCTGAATGCTGGCATGAAAAGACTTTGTTTAAAATGCAGCATAAACAGATTTGTTGATCTCAGGAGTAATTAAAAAATAATGCAATCTTTAAGCTTAAAATTTCTATTTGGAACTCAGCTGAAAAATAAATTCATAACCATTTTCAGATACAATTTTTTAAAATACTGTTGATGTATTAATATAAGCTTGTGAGTTTAAAGCACTTCCCCTAAGTTCACTGAGAGTTCAGACAAAATCAAAACAGGCAGAGACACACGTCATCTCTGCTCTGTGCCACTGAACTGGAGCCCAAAGCAGCCAGGCCCCCTTCTCCCTCTCCTCAATCACTGTGACTCACAGCAAGCTCCAGAAAGAGATAATATTATTCCTAGAGAGAGACTTTATCTTCAGCGTCTGCTGAAAAGCCCCCTAACTAAATAAAAGAAACCTGAGCTGCTAATATTTATTCATAACATTGAGGGTTTTGCATGCACAGCACTGCATACACACACTCATTTTCACTGGAACAAAAACTTTAAGGAAAATTCAGGCAAGATACCCCACATAAAGAACAATACCTCTGCAGGAGTGGTCCATCTTGTTGTATTTGAAGTACCCACTTTTGCACTGGCAGAGTGCAACTCCATCAAAGTCGGTGCATTCTGAAGTTTCCTTGTCGCATTCAGGGTCCTTCTGTCTGCACAAGCTGCCAACTGTTGGATTGGAAAGAGGTGGCCAACATCAGCATGGTTCTTGCTGAGCCCAACATTATGCACATTTGCTTTCCCTGGGCATCCCATTCAGCTGATGTGCTGCTTTAATCTCTATTTTTTTTCTTTTTTAGTAATATTTATTCCATTACGAGAGAGTCAAAATTACCCTATGTCACCATTTCTTGTGTATCTACCATCACTTACAGGCAAATAGAGGGGGTGAATAATAAATGTTTTAGTTCAGAAGCAGAAGGGGAAATGAAAAAGAGAAATCTGGTTTGGCTCAAGCTCAAACACATTCATCCGCTGACACAGTTCAACAAATCAATTTTTAAGTTTATATCAAGCGAAACATTTTTCTCAGACCAAACCAATTCTTTTCCATTTCAGTATTAAGGACTGGATTTTTTCATTTTTCTAACAAAAAATTTGTACTTTGGTTTACATTACTTTGAAGCAGTGTTTTAATTTAGAAAGTCAGGCTTGTTACAATGAGCATTCAGCAAAACTGTGGATAAATGATGAAAATTGTGACATCAAATTTATTTACTGGGAGGTCAGACTAAATTGAATAAATAAATATTCATGAGAAATAGGATTTTATGGAAAATATGTCACTCATTTGGAACTCTCCTTTTATAAACCTCTTCTTTTTGTTTTTATCTGACATCTTTTTTTATTTTAGGTACCTACACAAGAATATAATTTGTTTCTTATTCTGTTTATTTCAAGTCAGAAGCTGACTTTACAGAAGCATTGACTCAGAGGTAATGGGTAGGCATAATCTGAGCAGGTTTACCCAAACAATTTAATGCAATCCATGGGCAGAGTGTGGCTTTAAAATACAGCACACTGCAATAAAAGCACACACTAAACTTCTCATCTGCATGTTTACTTCGCCAAAATGACACCAGGGCTTTCCCACTAAACTCGGGCTGAGCATTGCCACCCTTCATCCTCCTCGAGGCCAAACCTTAAAGCCTTGAACCCAAAAGTCACAAGACTCCACGTGCAGCAGCTTCCTTGCAGGAAACTCAAGGATCCTGAGCTACCTCTCCCACAGCTGAATCTCCTCTAATGCTCCCTCAGGAAGTGAGAATTGGGAGATGCCAGGGCACAGCATTGGGGTCCACCTGGAGGAGGTCATGCACAACACAGGTATCCTCCTCCCCATCTTTCTGTGCTGTATCTACATTCCCCTCTTGCAGACAGAGGATTCAGTACAGAAATCAAAAGGTCTTAATTGTGAACCCTTTTACAACCTGCAACACTGAAACTGGGCAGGCAGGAGAGCAGAGCAGCCTCCAGCAGCTCCAACTGAGTTCACTGGCAGGGTTTTGACTCTTGGCTTTCACACCATTTCCCTGGCTCCCAGCCGTGTGTGTGTGAGTGTGTGGAATTAAGACTTATGGTTTTTTGATCTGGCTGGGCCCGGTGTCACATCCCAGAGATGAAAGGCTGCCCTACAATGCCTCTAATCCTGTGCTGCACAGTATTTTCACAGAGAGGCAGATTTCTCACACCTGGCAAAGATAAGGCTCGGTATCTGCATGCCTTTTGTACTGTGAGGTTCTTAAAATGACTCCCATTTAGTGTAAGATAAAAAGATTCAGAGGGATTTTTCCCAATGGCAAAACCTTCTCCCCCTGCTATAAAAAGAGCCAAATAAAACATCCCTTTCCCCTCCTGCCACAGGCCCTCCAGATGCTATTTACCTCTGTGGAGTGATTTCAGGCTGGAGATGAATTGGCAGGCTTCAGTGGGGGATTTGCAAGCTCGAATGTAGCTTTTCACACTGCTGATAACATCGTAGAAAGTCACGTTGGATGCTAAAGAGAACGTGGATTGCACTGAAACATGCACAAAATTTGCCTCCCTAACAAAAAACAAAACAAAACAGCCCTGAGTATCACGGGTCAGTCTGATGTCACCATTAGCACCTCATACATAGGACTGTTCCTAACACCAGCGATGCTTATCATGGACACAGCACTACACAAACATTGAAAGAGCCCTGCACTGTAACAGTCCTTAAAACCAGGACTAACCAATACACGGAGAGGAGAATATGGAGCTGGAAGGGATGCTGGTAGCTCACTTTGGAACCAGCCATAAATCCCTTCCGGGCAGCCCATCTCCAAGCTGCTCAGATCAGGAGGAGAGTACCAGGTGAGCCAGGCAAGCTGGTCAGGCATTCCTCATGCCCTGTACCACTGCCAGGCCGGATCGTACCAAGCCCAGCACTGACTCAAAATGGAGAGTGTGGATCTCAAGTTAAAGATCCCAAATGCTCAAGTTTCTCATTCTTCCCCTGGCAGCCTTAGCCTTACCTGCTTGCCTTAACTGTGGAGTGGTGGTATCCTGGCAAGCCTGACAGCGATGCATTGAGCTGCAAGGAAGGAGAGAGCAGCTGTTAGTGCCCCTGGGGATGATGGAAAGAGGCAGCCCCATGGGATGTAGGATGGGACAGTCCTCCTGGGTCACTGACACCTTCCCCTGTGTTTCCTAGAGATGCCTGCTGAGACCAAGGGCACTCTTAGCATCCCAGAGGTTCATCTGCTCTATAAGAGAGATGCACTGCCCTGTTGCCAATAAGGGATGGACAAAGTCACCACTGCACAGCCTTGGACAAGAATAAAGACCTTGGGATTTTGACATGAGCATCTGCCTGTGGCCCCATTGTGTAATGACCACAAAGGTCAGGGATGAGCCAGATGCCAGCAGGGAGAGAGCCTCATGCAAGGCTGACCTCAAAGCAGCCCCCTTGGAGACTGCATACCTTCCAAGGAGCCTCCCTGACCCTGGATCTGTGCAGTTGTTTGTATTTACTGCCCAGCACAAGCTCTGCAGGCAGCATCACTGTGACTCCACCCAGCACCCCCCTCCTTTGGCACCATCTCCAAATCACCTACTCCAAAGAGCTGGAATAAAGTGCAGCCAGCCCAGAAGTACTAACAGGATGAACTGGTGCATGCAGTGATCTGCATAAAAACTGCACAGAGGTGTACCTATCCCCAGCCCATGGGTCTCTTTGGAGCAATTGATGGCACAGCCTATGGGGAAGCCAACAGCCCATCCTGCACTGGCTCTCACTGAACAGCTGGGGAATGTGACAGTCATAAGAGGAGTGAAGGGGCCTTGTCCCACCAGCATTGGTGAAGTCCCAGCAAGGACACTCACCACCTCCAGGATCTCCCTCTCGACGTGGAAGAGCTCTGCGTACTTTCCGTGGGTGGTATTAAGTTTCAGTGGAACCTGGCCAATAAATATTCTCACTAAAAAGGAGAGTAAGACTAGTTAGTTGCAACACAGCTCTGTGCCACGTGTAGATGTGCTTTCATCTGCTTTACATGAGAGGCTGTTTGCATGAAATATCCCTTTACAAGGCATACAGAAAACTCAGGTCTGAGCACCACTGCCCCAGTAAAGCAAAGTCACAGCCTTGGGTTTTATCCCAAGGGCTGCTGCAATGTTCCCACAGTCCCAGTCAAATTCCAGAGCTCAGTGCTGCTGAACAAACAGCATTTCACTTCAGTGTTCATACATTTCATATAGCAGCACAGACTAACTTAAATAGATCCCTGAACACAGAGAGAGATGGGTAAACGTAGTAATAAAACACTGTCAGCTACTTATGAAAATTTGGGGTAAACATGTCAAATCTCTTACTCCTCCCTGCAATGGAAGGAAATCAAATAAGCAAGTCAAAATGAAGCACTGTAGAAAGGACATTTTCATTTTTCAAACAGCTGGAGAGAATGAGCAATGACATTTGAAGAGAGGTCCAAAAGATGCATTTTTCTGTGCTTAGATTCATATTTGATTCACAGCAGTAGAATGCAATAATCTGAGTTGTCCAGACTTGCAGAGATAATACCCCTAAATCTTGTATTAAGTGTCATGAGATACTCAGTGGAAATAAGAACTCAGAGCTCCAGCTTTATGTTCCACCAGAAAAACAAATACAGTTGCAGATAACATTATAAAGTCTCCAATTCTTTCCCATTTTTTTCCCATCCACTAAGCCTATCTTCACCACAACTGTATATCAGACATCTCTAATGTAACAACTCCGGACAAAAATTATGATGAGAATCACCTTCACAGTATTAACATAATCTGCCCATACCCCAGTTAAAGGCATAATCAAAACAAGTCTCTAAATTAGAAGCTGACACATTCCAACTTGAAGAAATGTTTCAAAACACTCTTCAGGGACACCTCACCCATGTTTCCTCAGCAAAATTTCCATGCCTCTAAACCTTGGTGATTAAGGGTCAAAAGAAAATCTATGAAAACAAATTCCCCTTTACAATGGAATATTGTAAATCCTTGAGACTGAGGGTCCTCTGATGGAAAGGAAGAGGTCAGAACCTGAGTTCCAGCTAATAACTCTGCTGCCCAAAAAATGCTAAAGGTATGAAACAAGACCTTGATCTTACAAAGGCTTTCACGGCTGCTTAGCTTTCCACACATGGCTGATCCCACTGAAGCCAGGTTACACAATAGCCCCACTCACTTCTCCCAGGCCAAGTGCCCTCACCAGAGTTTGCAGGGCTGATAAGCTGCTGAATGCTTTTTGGGAGTTGTAAAACACGTCAGGAACAGAAGGGGCACATCTGTCCTCACTAACAAGCCTGAGCCCACCACTCCATTGCTGCGTTTTTAAAGAAGCACTCAGATCTCTCTGCCTGCTCCCCAGGCAGCCCAACATGACAGGCATTAGACACCACACTTGTATAAACACTAAAAGGCTCTGATAAAAGCAGTGCTTGGGAGGGACATTAAGCTCCTGAACTAGTTTGAGCCTAAGTCAATTTATTTTAGAAGATTAAAGATAATTATTTCCATCCCTGGTTTTTCACTTTTGTTTTCTTACCTAAATTGCACTTTCCTTTTTCCAGCTCATATCCAAGAGGACACTGACAGATATAGGAGCCATGGGTGTTGTTGCAGGTGGCCAGTGCAGGACAAGGGTTGGAAAGACATTTATCCACCTCTATAAAAGCAAAAAGAAAAAAACCCAAAACAGGTTATATTTACAGAATCATAAAAATCATTAACTGTTGGGCCAAAAGAGATTAACTGGCTCCCCATCTGTGACTCTTTGAGCATTATCAGATGCTTCATTGCATCATTTGCACTTACTATCTATCCTGTTCCTAATTATTCTGTAGGAGCTAAAAGAATAAATATAAACCACTTGAACATTCATTCAAAAGCCCTCGTGGTCTAGCATGGATCCATGTTAATATGAACATCCAACTGATCTACAGCACTGCTCATCAGAGAGTCTCGGGGTTCTTTCCAAAGACAAGCAACCCAACAGTTTATGGATGAAAAGACCAAAGAAGGAACCTCAACAGCCCAAGTTAGACATGTGAGTATAGGCTGCTTCACTAAAGTCCTGGCCTTTTCATCCAAGCTCTGTTTCTGTGCTCCAAAGGCAGTGCTGGAGCACTGATCCAGTCTGTGCATTACCCAGCAACAGTGGAGGCAGCCCCAGCTGCAATCACCTCCTTTTACAGAGCTCCTCCATGCCAGCCTGGGGATGGTCACAGCAGTGATACCTGTGCCACCACTCAGAGAGCCCTTCCTGCTGGGTGAGCAAGGGCTTGGGGAGCAGACACCACTGGGATGTACAGTGTCTCTGGGGATTAAGGACTGTAATCTCAGATGCTTCATAGATTACACAACTCAAACTGCAAATTTTGAAGGACATAGCCAATATTTCCTCTCAAAAAAAAAAACAAAACCAAACCAAACCAAAACAAAAAAAACACAAAAAAACCCAAACCAAACCAAACCAAAAAAACAAAAAAAAAAACCCCTCCTGGTCAAAAAAGCTCCTTCTGGTGCTTGTACGACTCACATGAGCACAAACACACACCACGCATGCCCACAAGGGCAGACCATAGGCAGGGCTGTGGACTTGTCAATGATACGGCTCTACAAGACCAGCAAAACATCTTACACACCACTTGTACCTATCTTGTGGCTGCTGCTGAGCACTGCAGCAGAGGCAGGAAGGACAGGCTCTGTGGCTGAAGCACAAAGCACAGGAGCCAAACCCATGGGTGCATTTCTGGTGTCACCGCGATACCTCACGGCACCTCACAGACCTGACAGCCCCGAGCCAACCTCTGCACTGGGACACACCACCTGATGCAATCTCATGCCTGGACTAGCCTGGCACAGCTACCTCAGCATCAGTGAGAAGGAGATTTGGTGACTCTAATCTAGAAATGAGTGAGTGTGATTTAAAACCATGGCTTTGCCATCCTTCAGTTTGTGCTTTGTGCAGCAGAGACCAGGGCAGCTTCTCTCAGAACAATGACTGCCCATGTGCAAAGCACCATGTCCAAGACAGCAGAAGGATCTATTGCATTCTAATAAACTGCAAATCTCAGTTTTCAAAGGAAAGAGTAATTTGGCAAAAGTGTGACTCAGTTGCTAAAAATGATGCATTATGGTAATGTTTCAACTAAAAAAAAATTCATTTCAGTAATTTTTTTTGCATGAAGCTATAATTAAAACCAATCAGCCTGAGAAGTAACCTTTAAATACTTAATTATTGGATGGAGTATATATTATTGCCAGTATTTCCCTGAGATTAATGCCTTTAGCACACACAGTATCCTTCAGTGGCATAATGGCCAAGCTCCGAACTTCAAACACAAAGTCAATTTCCTTTCATATAAGGCTTCAGCAAATGTATTTACTATTGGCAGTGGTAATAAATTACTCTAACAACACACTCAGTAAGACTGTGGTACACAGCCTACCGGGAGAAGCATCAGGCCCCTAAGGAGAAGATTAATATTTAGTGAGGTGGGGAGAAAACAACCTTCTCTCTACATAGGTTGTAACATGAGCAGCAGTTTCAATACAAGTACCAAGTGCTGGCCAACAGTACTTTCTCATTAATAAATACAGATATCAATCATTATCAATTATTATCATTGACCTATCAACAAAGTGCATCCTGTGCTTACCTGGAAGTCCAATCAGCTTTATTTTCTTGAAACTGTCAAATTTCAGCTAAATCTTTTTATCATAAATGTTCACCAAAGTGCTCACCCTCATTTCAGCCATTCAACATGATTGCTAAACCCTTAGCTTAAAAAAACCAACATGAAGCCAGAGTTGTTGCCCTCCAACTCTGCTGACAGCAGACTTGCCATATATACATGCACAACTCTTTGAAAACTCTTAAAGTGGAAGCCAGGCATTCCTGCCCATTCCTTGTTCCTGGCCCCACCACTGGTGAGAGCCACTGTACACGTTACCTGTTGCTGGAGGTGATGTCCTCAGCCCGACCGTGCTGCTCGGCAGAGGAACATTGGTTGGTTTGGTAGCAGCCAAAGTAGTTGCAGTGCTCACAGTGGTCTTGGTGGTTGGAGGGGCTTCAGAAGGACTTGTAACAGGGATGTTTTCCTCAGTGACTTTACCAGGCTTTGCAGTGGTGGGATCCATGACTTCTGTGCTTTTACCAGTGGTATAACTGTGCTTAGTGGCAGTGGGTGTCTGAGCCCTGTGGTCTTTCACCGTGCTGGCCTCACCTGGGGTGGGCCGGTGACTGGCCGGCGTTGTCAGCACAGGAGGTTTCATCGTGGTCACTGCCACTGCGGGGACAATGTTGCTGTGGTTTGTTGCACTTGGTGAAGGACTAAGGGGTGCAACTGTTGGACCAACTCGTGGAGCAGTGCTGGCCGTGGTGAGCTGCGGTGTTGCCTTCCCAAAGCTGTCCCCTGGGGTGGTGGCATCTCCAGGCGAGGCAGTCTCTGTTACTGTCACGGGGGCGGACACGGACACGATGCGTCCACCGAGCAGCTCCAAGGGTGCCGTAGGGAGAGGTGACCTGGTGGGGGTGAAGGTGGTGCTGTTTTGGGCCTGGTGTGTGACACTGGGCTTGTTGGTCTCTCTGGGTGAGCTTCCAGCCGTGGCAGCTGTGGAGGGCACCTGCCTGACTACGCTTGTAACCACAGTGGTGCTTGCTTGATCACTGTGGCTGGACTGCGAGATGGATGAGGGTGATGAAAACACAGGCAATAAAGATGTTAATGAATAAGATGGGGAGGGCAAGGAGGAAGTGGGCAAGGAGGATGACAGAGCCTGCAGAGGGGGTGAAGCAGTCACAGAGGGCGAGCGTGGCTCAGATGATTCTGACAGTGTAAACAGATGAGTTGGTGGTGGTGTTGATGGCAGTGAGTTCTGCAGTGATGACAGTGAGGAAAAGGCTGGAAATGCTGATGAAGAGAGAGATGATCTGTCAGTGGCAGACTCAGAGTCAGTGTTGAAGAGAGTTGTATTTTCTATGCTGCCTGTAGAAGCAGAAGTTGACAGTTTGGAAGGGTGCACCAGCAACGGCTCCGTAGATGGTTCAACAAAACTGCTGCTGTTCGATGCATTGCTCTGCCTGTCATGAGCCACAGATGATTTCGATGCATCAAAAGGGCTGGAAACTTCAGAAAAAAAGGTGGAACTTTCTGAGGAGTCAGCAGAGGTGCTGCTGTTGGAGATAGACAGGAGGGTCCTTTCTCCTCCTCTGGTATATGTGGTTGAAATGTATGTGCCATCTGTGTGAGAAACCGAGGTCCTTTTCTCAGCATCGACGCTACTGACTGGCTGATGGCTATCTGAAGAGTCTGGAGTAAAAGGACAAAAAATATTAGAAAGACAGAGTAATATGAAGGTATTTTGATGTCACATTAAAGCCACTT
Source organism: Rhipidura dahli (assembly GCA_013399225.1). Lineage (NCBI taxonomy): Eukaryota > Metazoa > Chordata > Aves > Passeriformes > Rhipiduridae > Rhipidura > Rhipidura dahli. The sequence goes on from VXAC01003468.1 coordinate 31,827, forward strand.
GCTAAATAAGATGTTCTTGTCTGTGAGCCTGTCCATGCTTTTCTAAAAATTTCAAGCACCATTCAAGCATGGGTATGGGATTAGGAGTCTTACACACTCCTTAATTGATTCTAAAATGGTGAACCCTGACAGACACAAGACTCCCATGAAGTGTGCAGGCTTCCAAATCACTTTCCTAAATTCCTTCCAAATTGCTTTCCTAAAGTTATCGAGCTTTTAACATTCCGTGATATTTGTGGCAAGCTAAGCAGGAAAACCCAACTGTCCTATTTATCACTCATAATTTACAAAACTCATATCCTCTCCCTCTTATCCTCCATTCCCATCTACAGAATATCCAACTTGTTCAGTCAATTTGTTTTTAGACAGTGAACTTCATGCCTCTGCAGAATGAAAGTATTACATTATGTTAATTTGAAGCTTATCATGATCCCAGTGGTTAAAAACTTTACAGCCAGGAAATCCTAAATGAATAGCACATCAGACTGCAAAAAATTCAGATTATTTATCATAAAAGGTGCAGTCAATCTTAAAATGCCAATTGCAGGATGGAAAGCTAAGTTCAGTCAACTTTAAAAAAATAAAATAGGGTATTGAAAATTTGTTTTAATTCTACAACTGACTTAGGTCATCAAGAAACACTTCTGAAAGCATCATCCAACAGAAACCAGTTAGGATGCAAAAAAAAAGCCATGCTGCCCTCAAAACAGGAGGGTTTATGGCTCTACTTCTGGAACAGTTCCCCATCTGTGTGGGGTCTGGGTTTGAGTCTTTCAATGGAAACCCACAGGTGGTATTGCAGGTAGTAATGAACAAGAACTTTATGAAAAACATACTGAAAAACAGGACAATGCGAATTCCCCCCATCCCCCCGGATGTACACCAGGAGACATCAGCTTACTCGTGAGATCCCTTTGGAAAGAAGGGTAAGTGGGTATCTTGGCAGAATGTACCAAGACCGTCTCAGTTGCAAAGCCTGTGAAGCCCCTGCTGCTGGTGGAGACGTTGGCTGTCCTGCCCAGCTCCACCAGGGCTGGCTCAGATGGCCCTGGAGAGCTGGAAGCTTCGGCATGGGAAGCAGAGCCCTCTGTGCCACTGGCCAATGTGCCATCTGTCACTGAGTGCAGCATCCTCTCCTCAGCACCCACAGACGGGGATGAGCTGTACACAGGGTCGGTGATGGGACTGGACGTCCTCTCCTCAGCACCTGAGCTGCTTAGGGAGTGATGGCTGCTGCCAAGGGCTGGAAAAGGATCGAAAAGCATCTGATTTTATCACCTCAAAGCAGACAGGACTGTCCAAATACAGAGGAATCAGTACCACTAGTCACCTAATGGTAGGTTTATCTTATTTATAATTATCACCCAACCCAGACAGGCAATTGATGTGTCCTACAGCAACAAACTACATCTGTCAAGAACAAGACCCTTTTTTTCAAGCATCAGAAGCTGCAGATATACAACACCACTGGGCAGAACTACGACCACTTACAAATGCTGCCCATGACACCTGCAACAGCTGTGTCATACCAATCCCACAGAGGAGGGCAAGGGAGAGGCAGTCAAATGCCACCCCGGAGTTCAGAAAAACTCACTGGAAAGTTCACCAGCAGCTGAGAAGTAGGTGAAGACCCTGGATGAAAGGGTGACCTTGGGCTCTGGGGACCCTGCTCGGCCAGATGACACATGTCTCACTCCAGGCCATGCCGCGGAGGATGGGATAGGACCAGTGTGGGTGTCCCCAGCTGTGTCAGGATGAGATGTGAGGCTTTCTGCTTCTGTGCTCCACATGCTGCGGCTACCTGGGGCTTGAGATGTCCCCTCCTTGTGAACAAAGAGTGTGGCTGAAGGTGAAGGCACTGAAATGCTGGGAGAAAATGCAGGCAGCAGCTTTGTTGGAAGCTCACTGAGTCCAGCACCACTCTGTGAAACATTACTCTGCTTCCCAGGCTCTGCTGCTGATGAGGACAGCAGGACTGTGTCCAAGGTGCTGGTGTGGGGCAGAGTGGAAGCAGAGCCCCCTGTGGCACTGGAGGCTCCATGGGTGTCCAACACGGGCACTGTGCTGCTCTCCTCACTGGCGGTAGCTGACACCACGCTGGGTGTACTGGTGAGGGGCAGGCGTCCTCCCGTCACTGAGGTCCTTTCTGCTGAGAAAAGGCAAAGAAAAATGATTTATAAGCTATAAACAGGCAGGTGTGCTCTCTTCCATCACCACCCTCAGGCTGAGGGCACAGAGAGAACGTGGCAGAAAATCCAAACCTGCGGACAATGCTAACTGTGAAGGTAGAGCCTTTTCCTGGGCTAGGCAAAGCACCCTGGAGAGGGCACTGGGAACAAGACATGGGAGCACTGTTGGGCTTGCTTCCCCCTTCAGCTCTGCTCCCAGTACTGCAGGTCTGACCTGGGCACCAGGCACCTACACTATCACCCCTGCACCCGCAGGAGTGAGGGGGAAGTTACAGAGCACCCAAATCCCTGGTACTCAAGAGAAAGCATGACAGGCTTGTATGGGATCAGTAAATACTGCCTCTGCACCCCAGGATGGCAGTCAGGAATGACTGGTGCTGCTCCCACTTGTATAAACACAGCCAACGGGGCAGTCTGGAAATTGTGCTGTCTCTCAAGTCTCGAGGCCAGACTGCTCTGGCAGCAAGCCTGGCTTTCCCTGGTGGCTGAATGTAAGAAACAGACAATGCATTTATCTCTGCAAGTTGAAATTTTCATCCATAATGCCCAGTGGCATCGTCCAGCACCTTCTAGCATGCCCTACTCTCCATGCAGGTGAGTGTCTGCTGTGTGGTCAGAGCTCACCTGGGAAATTCCTTTCTGAAGCAGATGGTGAGCCCAGGAGCAACGGGTTCATAGACAACACGGTGGCACCTCTGCCACCACCACCCTGGGTTCCCAAAGAAGCCTGGGAGTGGCCTGCAGAGCTGATGTTTTCAGTACCAGTGGTGGCAATCTCTGCTGTTTGGGCCAGCGTGGTGCTGGCTGGCAGAGACCTTAACATCTTCCCTCCACCTTTGGTGCCTGTTGTGGAAACGGAGGTGCTGGTGGTGGGGAAATTGGTTCTTCGCTCGGTTGACAGGATGCTGAATGACACACGGCTGCTTCCAGTAGCTGAAACGTGATAAAGAAACAACTTACATTTTTTACACATATGAAGCTATAAATAAAAATAAGCTTTCCTCCAGTAGCACCCAGAGGCAGCAAGTACAAACACAAGTAGAAAATACGAGATGTCAATTTCCAAAGATGTAAATCCTTCTGACAAAAATTTGTCTTCCAAAAAAACATAGTGTGATGCTGAGAAAAGTGCTATTATATAAAAACTGTTGAAATACTAATGCTGTGCGCTTGATTTCACCATTACGTGCCTGAGTGCACTCCATGCTGCTAGAACAAATATCGTGACAACCCAGAAAAGCCTGGAAATCAGTTCAGACAAGGCACTACCCTGAGCAGTGTGAAGGTCTTAGAGAAGTCTGAACAAACAGGATCAGGGGGATCAGACCCCTTCAGCACCACAGTAGGGACTAGGACCAAACAGCAGCATGAAGGACCTCAGAGACCACATTCAAAGTTGCCTTAAATTTGTTGAGCTAGTTCGGTTACTGGGAAGCAGCACGGTCCAAGAAGTAGGACAGAAGGTAGGAACTGAAGTCTGATCCCCGGGACTGCAAGGACATGACCTAATCCTCACATGCTTAGTTCTCTTGTGTGTAACATGGAGATAGTAACTGGAGATAGTAAAAAAAAGGACTGTGAATTGAAAGTTAATTATTTTTCTTGGCATAATGAAACTTTCCACATGTGCCCTTTCTGTAAAAAAAACCTAAAGCATATTTTTTTGGTCAAGCAAGAGCTGAATAATTTCAGACACAAAATCACACTGCATCTTTCCAAACAGTAAACTCTGCATAGCAGGAAAGAGTCAGGCAAGTGCAAGCTGCAGGAACAGCCTCCTTTGGCTTACAAGAATAATGGTATTTCAGTTCTAGCATTAGCTCACCTGGGGAAGGAGCTTCTGAAGGAGAGCGAGAGTGTGTTAGGGAGGAGTCTGCCACCTCGGTGAAACCTGCCATTCCCTGAGCTCTGTCGCTCTCTCTCACAGAAGATGTGGACAAGGATCGGGTTGTGCCCGAGGTCCTGTACGTGCCACTGCTGGATGTAGAGCCCTCTGCTGCTGCCCAGAGGCTGCTGCCCGAGGCAGACCTGGGGGGCCTCCTGCTGCTGCTGCTGCTGGATGTGGCTGAAATGGGAGCGTTGGTGGCAGAGGAAGGGAGGGAGGTTTTCTCTGCTGCTGGTTGGTGGCTGCTTCTGGCACCTAAGATACAACAAAACCAGGTTTGATTTATGCATCCAAAGCTGTACATTCAGTTGTTTGCTCAGTGTGCATTTCTATGCTGCCCATTGAGAAACTGAAGGTGTTTCTCTGGGGAGAGGTGAATCTCTTAAGTACAGGCACATGTGCCTTAAAAAAGCCACAAAACTCTCAAGCCCACATCCTACAGACCAGCCTGCCTGGCAGATGTAGCATCAGCTGACAGCTGCAAAACCCCAGCAAGTGTCTCTGGCAGGGAAGGGGAATGCACATAGTTCTAACCAATGCTTTTCCCAGGACAGGCGTTTCATTAGCAACAAGAACATCAATGTTTTTCACTTTTTCACCCAAAAGCTCCACTCTCCCCTTTCCCACCCACCCCACTGCCAGCCCAGTGCAGTCAGCAATAAAAACATCCACGTATCCAGTAACGACTGATGGCCATATCTGAAGAAAAGCAGCACAGGGATGTGAAATCTCATCCAGCCCCAAGGCAGACAGCTTTCAGACCAACAAAGTTACCTTGCAAAGGACCTTCAGAAGCAGAGAGGGAGCTTGTGAGCAAAGGACTCCCAGGAGGGCCTGGGAGATCAGTCCATGAACCTTTGGGATGATGTGTCCCATTCCTCAAGGAGGAGGAGGTCCTGCCCAAAGAGTTTGTGGGGTCAGTGCTGGTGGCAGAGTCCCTTGTCACCCCAGCTGTGTAGCCATTTTCTGGGGACACTGGTGTCCCCACTGCCACGCTGGACACGTCAGCACCCTGAGGGTCCGAGTGCAGCGCCGCCTCTTCTGTGCCTGGGATGCTCTTGGGGGATTCATAATTGCTGCTAAAAGCTGAAAAAGGAGAAAAGAAAGACAAAACTGCATAAACATAAGTAAAAACTGTTGGGTAGGTTCCATCCCACTATCAATAGATGTAGATAATGTATGTGTGAATATTCAATACAAAAATATTTAATACTGGGAAATCATTAAGACAGGGGGAAAAAGTGATCTCTGAGTAGGAACTGCTGAAGTTACTGCTTGAAAAATTCAACTGGAAGTTTTCAAGGAAAATCTATCCTCCCCTTCCAACAAGAATAATATTTATCCATACTTTCATTTCTGTGAAATGTTTTTAAATGTACAGAATGTGCCAAATACAATATTATTCCTCCTTTCTTTAAAATAAAACGGATGTATTTTGTTAATAAAGAGTCTTTAAATAAGAGTTCTGAGGTATACAGCTATCTATCAAAACTCACTTGTGGAAGCACTTTCTGAAGCAGAGAGCGAGCCTGTGAGCAATGGATCTGTGAAACGTCTGCCTCCGCTACCCTGGGCACCCACAGACATCCCAGGGGTCTGGCTCTGGGCTGAAGAGCTGGTGATTTCAGTCCCAGAGGTGGAAATCTCTGCCCTGGTGACCAGCCTGGTGCTGGCTGGCAGAGACCTTAATGTCCTCCCTCCACCCTTGGTGCCTGTTGTGGAAACGGAGGTGGGGAAATCCAAACCTCTCCTCTCCGTAGCTGAGTTGTTGGATGGCTGGTAGCTGCTTCCAAGGGCTACGGCATAATAAAAAAAATGGATTTATACATATGAAATTATAAACAGATGGACCCGTTTTCTTCCCAGATGCTTACAGTGCACACACAGATATTAAGCATAGGAAGTTTTCAATCTGGACAAAGTGCTCTTTTGGAAAGGCATGACTCCCCTCACCACAGGAAGACCTCGCACAAAACCCAGGGCTTGCTGCCAGGCTTTGTGAGAGTGGGGTGGCCCAGACAGCAGGAAACCCCACAGGACAAGGACGGCAGGGACTTGCTTTTAGATCCCACCTTTGCTCTAATATTGCTGGAAATAGGCTCAGGCTTTTAGCTTCTTTCTTTTTTTTTTCTGGCCTGAGCACCACATCAAACAGCAAAGGAAAGAAACCTAAGCACAGCCACATTCCCCCATGAGCCTGCAGCTCACTGCACATCCCAGGGCTTAGCAGAGCACTGTCCTTCAGACACTGGATCTCGGGTTTCCTGCAGCCCCAGTGCTGCTCCCAACAGCTGTGACAGAGGGAAGGGCTGTGTCAGTATGAGAACCCTGGAGATGTGTTTCCTCCTGGAAAGCCCTGGACACAGGATAAGGCAACACTGAGGTTTTCAGTAAGTTCATGTGGAGCTGGGAAAAGTCTCCGTTTTTGAGAACTCCAGAAGTTGGCTGCTGCAGAGCAAGCAAGGGGAAGGCCAGGGATCTCAGGTTTGCCGAGATCTCTAAGCACAGGCATCTCACCCTGTCTACCTGAGGGCAAACCCACCAACTGTGGCCACAAATGTGGGTTCCCAATCTCCCACCCCACTCCATCATCACTTGGGCACAGGTCAGATGGGGCTCAGAGCTGCCCTTGGCACTGGCCAGTGAAGATATTTCACAGCTGCAGACATCCACCCTGCAGAAAACACTGTGATAACATCCAAAGAACTTTATTTTTTTTAAGTGGAAAATGCTGGGGGGTTGGATCAAATTATTTTTTCCATTGCTTTTTCCTGCTTTCAGCAGGGAATTTCAGCTAACCATCCAAATAATAAAAAACAGAGCACATGCAAAACAGAGCATCTCCTCTGTTTCAAGAAAGCAAAAACTATAAAATGGCTTTTTAAAGCTATGAGACAAAGGCCAGCAAAGCTCACCTCTGAAAGCATTGTCCGTGGGAGGTGATGCTGTCAGCAAAGGGCTGGTGGAGTTCCCTGTGACACTCCTGGGGTGTAGCACGATGTGCTCTGCACCAGTCTGAGTACTTGAAGCTCGGGAGGAGGCCTGGGGCTGTCCCAGGGAGCCAGGGAGGGCAGTGCTGGGGCTGCTCCCCGAGGGGCTGGGTGAAGCAGCTGCAGTGCCCATGGTGGGGCTGCTGCCCAGCTCCGTGCCCCCCCAGCTGCTCACCGGTTGAGAGAGGCTGTCAGTGCCTGCAAGGCAGTGGGGGAAAGCAGATGAGAACCCAGAGATAGGCTTAACTGCCCACACACCATCCCCCACCACTGTCACCCTTCCCCTGCCCCTCAGTCCCCTGTCTCCACTATGCCTACAGCAACTTCGTTTTTGGAAGCTGCACCAAGTAATTCATAATTTTGAATACTAGGAGAAGCCACATGGATTCTTCTCTCCATCCTTGTGCATAAAGCAAGCCAGAAAACTGCCCTGCGTGCATGGTGAGGATGGAGAGCTGGATCTATCAAGCTCTGCAATGCAGAAGAACCAGGCTTAACCAATGCTGGTTGCTCTGGAGAGCAGCATTCACCTTGTTCCCAGGTGTTGGAACACTTTCCAGGTGTTCCCACGCTGAACTGGGATGGCTCACCTGGGTGATGGGATTCTGAAGATGAAGGTAGCAGCACTGTCCTCGTGGTGTTGTAAAACCCTGACACCTCCCAGACCCTGCCCTGCGTCCCCTCAGCCGAATCGGTGCTGACAGCTTCCGAGCCTGGCAGTGTCCCTCCAGCAGCTCCAGGGGTGTTGGGAGAAGCCAGAGCCCTCTTGCCTCTCCCCTGCCAGCCTGCAGCATGGTGATGGCTTCCAGGGACTGGAAAGCAACAGGGAGTGGGTCAGGTTCCCCTGGAGAAGTTCCTTTCTCACAGCTGGGTGGCAGCAGCATCACCTGCAGTGGTACCCAGCCCTACCACATGCAGTAGGAAGGGTCACAGCTGCATCCCTCATGTTTCCTCTGTTTAACAGAGCACAGTTTCACTGAAGGACAGATTGATGGGAACAGAGGGTTTCTGTCACCAAAAAATAATGGCATTTTAAGCATTGTCTTCATTTGTTCATGGCAAAAGAAACAGATTTTTTTTTTTTAGAGACATTAAAAATGCAGAGGGCAGCAAGGAGCCAGTGCCAGACCAGCCCACAGCTGGCAGCCTGGGCATGCCGGCTCCACATTCTAGTCCCCAAGCAGAAAAAAAGCCCAAGGAATTAAAAAGTTAAAGAAAACCTCTATGCTTATATCTTATTTCAGCTGGGGATATTAAGGAAAAAACTGATGTGGGGACAGGGCAATCAGCACAGCTTTGTCCTGGAGCTGTGAGAAACAGGCCTTGATTTAAGTTCGTGCTTAAAAGGGGACACTGGTTTGCTTATGACTGAATATTATGGACAAGCCCAAAGGCAAGTGTTCTCTGCAGGATTTCCATGTGAGGACCTCAGCTACAAATCATCAACACAGCTGGTCAGGCATCCTTAAGCTGAGCTCTTTTAACCTAGGCTAGGCTTGAGATGGGGCTCAGCTCCTGCTGGGAGGAGGTGTGGGGATGCCCAGGGGTCTCCAATCATTGCACAGCCCCTGAGCTCAGTGGATGGGCAGGACTCTCTGGGTACTGTTACGTGATGAAAAAACAGCATTCCAAAGAATCATCTTTGTTGCAATGTTAAAAAAAAACAAACCCAGCTTTCCTGAGATTGGATTTCCCTCAAAAATCTTCATTTCAAGCTGTGGGGCAGGAATTCTTCCTAACCCACTGGCTATGCTCAGTCCAGGGGCTGGGAACAGCACAGGGACTCTCACATTAAACTCACCAGAAGGATGGCTGTGGGTGAGCAGGGGAGCACCAGGAGTCCTTATCTCTGTGCTTGAACTTCTCTCCTGATGGCTGCTTTCAATGACTAAAAGGAGAAACAAGAAAAAGACTTAGATCCCATCAGCACTGACGTGCAGGCTCGGCTCACTACAGCAACACCAAGGCCAAGCTCTGAGCTCATTTAGTTACACTAGAGAAAAATTTTGCATAATCAAAACACAGCCGTGAAATTTATTTTTTGATTTGCAGTGGAAATTAGATTGGTCTGTGGGACCAAATACCAAAACCCACCTCTGTGCACAAGATTAATTCAATTCAGCACCCTCAGGACTTTTTTGTGTTAGCAGAAATAAATCTTGAAAGGAGAAAAAAGAAAGTCTTAAATAACGGATGGAAATACTCGCAGTGTAGAGTCCATGGGAGGAGTGTGAAGGTCTCTGGAGCTGGCAGCCCAGCACAGCCCATGTGCCCCATCCTGAATGCAAGATTGAGGGGAGAGGGCCCCACAGCTCCTCCCCTCTCTCCACTTGACCAGTGGAGACCTGACCTTGAATCCCATCACCTCCAGAGAGCTGGCACCAAGCTGGCTGAGAATTTCAGGACAATCAGGAGGATCGGCATAACCCATCCAGACACCACGAGGCACCGGGGACAGAAGAGATCAATGCATGGTGTGGATTACACCCAGTGCCAAAGCACCCCAAGACAGTGAAATATTTTGGCATTTCTAACACTAATGTCTACCAGAATATGAGAAATGAGATGGAGGAGATTGTGCATGCTTGGTGGCCTGGGGAATCAGGGTTTTGAGCCTGTGGTACCACACAGGATTTCACTGCATATCAGTTCACACAAAAACCAGCAGCCACCATCTGTGTTAGTCCCAAGGCTTGGCTGGTACTGCAGCCTCAGATGACATTCAAAGCCCACAGCAAGTCAAAGCAAGGCCAAATCTGAAACGGCAAGGCTCTGGTTTTGTCCACCTTCCTTATAACCAAAATGCAGTCTGTGTCATGAGCATGGCATACACAGGCAGCAGCTAGAGGCAGCCAGTCTCTGCCCAAAAGCTCTGATGCCAAAGGTTAAACCTGTTCTGGGTCTCCAAACATTTTTTGTCAGAAAATTGTGTGTTCAAGAGAAACACCTATGGGACATCTCCTCCTTGTCTTGTTCATCTTCTTTGGAGCTGCTGCACCTGCCACAACAGAGATGGCAATTTCAGAAATGCTGTCCTCTATCCATCGGCAGTAACTTTACTGGGAACTCACCAAAAAATAGAAGGGTAGGTAGGACAGTCTGTATTTCATCCTGGCAGCTTGAGCCCCATGTGGGCCAAGGAGACAAGAGCTGAAGTGAAGCAGAGCCCCGGGGTACCTTTACTGGCAGCCCTCGCAGTGGCTGCGATGCCGAGCACACTGAGCAGCCACTGCCACCCAGAGCCCACTGTGAGCCACCTCCGGTCTCAGGGGACAAGCTTCTGGTCCTCACCAGTTGGACAAGGGGATGGGAAGTGGCAGGGGATGCTTGCTATGTTCATTTGCAAGCCAATATCCAGCCTGTAATTGTAGCCCACAAGTCCATTTATAGCAGGCCTGAAAAATGTGGCTGTGCTGGAGGGCAGCACTCTGAATTTCTCTTCATTCCCCTCTCACTAAAAGCTTTCAGCTGTGCAGCCCATGCTGCCTGCAAAGCCCGTGGCCAGCTTTGCTGCATGGAGAGAAGGCAAAGCAGCAGATGCTTAAAGAAACCCCTAGGGGCTGAGGACAGACAGAGGGAAATCTGCTTTCTCAGGTTGCCAACTCATTTGTCAACAAGGGCTCCAGACAGGCAGGCTAAAATATACAGCATGACACTGCAGCAGGCATTTCATTGCCACTTCTTAAAAAGTAATCCTGGAAATGCCAGCAAGCAGGGCCTGCAGCTATGTTCCTTGATTGAATGAGACCAGTTCAAAAGTTAAACACTGCTGTTTACCTATCTGGTGGCTGTTTGCCCTGCAAATCCACCTCGGAGTTTTCTCTATCCTCTTTTGGCTCTGCAGTGCTGCTGGGAATAAACTGAAGCAAAACCCTTCCCCTCACTGTGGGCGCCAGCAAACCTGGCTTTGAGTGCAGCCAGGGAGTGGAGGGGCTGAATAAGAAGGTATTATTTACACAGGCTTTTTAGAGTCATCTGGCATTTTTAACTCTGCCCTGCAAGGTATGCCAGGTCCTCGTGCAGGGAGGAAAACCTCATGCCAGCACGGGCTCAGCTCCCCAGTTTGGTGGGTGCAGAGCACGAGCCACGTCGGAAAATCCAACCCACAGCATGTATAAGGAAATCCCAAAAAATCATGTTGTTCAACAAAATAGATGTGAAATCTCACATCCATCAAGCCTGCCAGAAGTGCCAAGATAGCCACAACATTCTCTTTGATTTGTCTGCAGAAATAAGGACTTCAAAGACGACCCTGCTCTAGATCATATGGACCAGATCTAACTTCTTCCAGAAAAATCCCCATGGGACCATCTGGCCTCCCCTGATGCATTAAAGGCTTAAAGCAGAGTGGCCCTTTAGCTGAGGTACCAATCTGTCACCAACAATTTTGTCACATCCTAAGCTGCCAACAGCTTTCCATGGTTTAACTCCACATAACTACAGCCACTGAGAAATATTTGACTTCCAGCACAAAACCCTGCCACCCACTGGATCGGTATTTTCCTTTCCAGTTAAAACTAGCAGTGATGCTCACCAGACAGGTCGAGGCTCAGAGTTACTTTTTCTTTGCAAGCATAACAAGTCCGTGGCTTGCTGTGAGCCGAGTTATACAGCTCAGCCAGGACAAACAGATCAAGTTCCAGCTGATTTCTCAAGGCTTTGGGCTTGCCCCTGGCAGTCCAGTTGGATATCTACCTTGTGAGACTGCTGAAAAATCCATTTTGGGCCAACAATTTTCTCTCTCCATCCCTTACACAGCACAGGCATTGCCCTGTTTCAGAGATGGCTGCTACCAAGGCAGCATTGTGGTGATGCTCACAACCCAACCATGGGTCAGCACACCACCAAAAAGCACAATAATGCAAGTTTTCTGCAGTGACTGTGATGGCACACAGACATCTTAGGGCAGGGAGGGAGCAGGGATGTATCCTGCTAATGCCAGGAGAGCAGCATCCGCACAGGCAGGATTTGTCAGGAGCACTGCAGCCAGCCAAGGCACACCACAAGCTATCCCAGCCCCACTGCTTCCCTGCAGATGGGATTTTTTTTTCCCCCTCGAAGCGCAGAAAACTACTTTCTTGACTGGGGAACGCAAATTTAATCTGAGTTCACACAGAAGGAAAGCCAGGAGCAGCCGATTGGCAGTCCAGAGTGGCCCTTCACCCGGAGCAGTCCCTCCTCGGGAGGGTGGCGATTCCCAGGGATCCATTCCCGGCGGGGCCGCCCATGCAGCGGGTGTTCTGCCAGGGCTGCGGACCACCCCGGGAGCATCCCACGGCGAGCGGAGCGCGCGTGGAGCGCAAGCAGGCTCCTCCCGAGGACAGGCAGCTATAATTATAAACCCCACATCTGCTCACGTTGCATAATCTTAACATCATCCGAGGCTCGCGAAGGGGAGAAAAAAAACTCATCTCAACTTAGAAAACTCCTTGCTGGCCGTAGGGAAAGGTTAGGAAGAAAGGCAGGCTGCAGGGAGAGAGAAGAAGCGGGGAGCAGAGCCGGGGCAGCGGCGGCTGGGGGGCGGCCGCCGGTCCCTGCCGGGGCCGGGCTCTGCGCTCTGTTTTGAACGGCTGCTGCGGATGTCGGGATCATGGGTGGAGGCCGGTTGGGAGCCAAGTGAGTTTGTGCGAACAAAAGCTAAAGCCCTAAATCTGGACCGTCCAGGGCTCTCTGGGATTTTCAATTTCCTTCCTTGTTCTTGCTCTGAAAGAAGCAGTTCAAGGCAGGGGGGTGCGCAGGGGGGGCTGAAATGGAGCTTAAAATTTTCATACTTGAGATGGGTCAGCTGAGAGTAAACACGCTGATAAACTGCTCAGGAAAGGTCCCTCGTGTACACTAAGTGCGGGAAAAATGCAAGAGGTTTTTAACCACATGCGGCCAACCCTGTTCTGCTCATTTTTTAATATCAATACAAGGAATTATTCTGTCTGGATTAAGAAAGGTGGCAAGAGAGGGTGTACGGGGAAGAGGAGAGGTGCAGAAGCCTTGCCAGAGCCTCTCACCCTTCTGTGGGGGTTGGTTTGGATGCGGTACCCTATAGACACATCCCATGGCAGAGCCTTGGTCTCATCCTTCTGCTCCTCGTCCTCTCCCCACTGGGCCCCAGGCAGAGCAGGACAACAATGCACTGGACCTTCAGTCATTCTAACCACAATAGGAAGGATTTAGGCAGGCAACAAAGGTGACTGGAGCTTGAATATGTCAGCTCAAGAACAGTGATAGGGGTTTAATCCCCCTGCAAGCTCTGAGTGCCAAGGTCCACCTGGTTAACGCCCACCTGGCCACTTCCAGTGATGGGTGCCCACAGGGCTGGGGACACCAGCATTGTCCTCAGTCCCTCCAGTGCCAGGCCACCTTGCTTGCAGTTCTGCTTTACGACACAAAAACACTCTGCACTTCCACACCACCTCCCCTCCAGGACCTGTAAAACCTCAGAGGATGCTCAAGGCCATTTTTGCTTCCTACACTTTCTTTCATTATCCCAGAGCGTGATGCTCGGAGATGCCACAAGAAAAAAAAAAATAAAGGATCCAATTACTGCTCTTTAAAGCAGTACCCTAAATCAGGGAAACAAGTTCTCCAAGATAAAGAGTACACAGAAATCTGTGATCCTTTCCAAAAGCACGGGACATATCCACATGGAGTGCCCACAACTGGGAATAAAACCTGCACAGTGCACAGACAGGATATTGTTCTGCTTATCAAGTGGTTTATAGCCTCTCGGTTTTGGTGTCCTAAACATTTCCCTGGGGAGATGCAGCCTCCCGGAACACCAGCTGAAGCCCATGAAATCCTAAGCTTCTTACTCATCTTTCTTGGGCAGTTTGGTTCAACCCACAAATCCCTGAGACCACATGGATCCATGGGACCACCTGTGCTGCCTGAAAACCACCAGCCCAGGGCTCAGGGCAGCTTCTTGAACCTCTTTTCATGAACTTTTGTTTTTAAACAGCTTTTAGCAACTGAATTTAAAGAAAAAAAAAAGTCCTGGTTTATCATCAAGTCTTTGAAAGACACATTTATATAAAATTCCACTTCCAACAGGGATAAGCCATGACTTACCATACTGCTAAAAAACCTATAACCATGCTGAGGCTCAGTACAATCTCAGTCCATCCACCCAACCAGTGAAGATTGAACCTCCAGCACCCCAGGCCCTGTGTCCTGACTGCCTTTCTTGAGCAGAAAGCCAAACTCAGCCGTATTTTCTTGCTTGACAGTTTGTTTATATTCTGCCCTAGAAGTGTCCCTCCAGCATTAACATGGGAAAAGCCCCCACAGCCCCAGGGTAGGATGAAGGCAGCACCAGCTGACAGGTCCCAGAAGCACTTACCAAAGGGATTTCTTTCTTACTGTTTTTAGTAAGCATCAATAAAACCAAGCCAAAATAAAACTCCCGAACTGCACAGCTCTCTCAGCACTCACACCTCCTCTCCATCCCCTCTCCCACAACCCCGCAATACTGAAACATCCCCAACTACCCTGCCTGCACCATAGATCGCAAGTGCTAAATCCCAGCATCAGCAAATTTGCTTCTAAAACCCTCCAGGCTCTTCTGTAATGTCCTGCAGAAATATTACAGAAAATATCACCCACAGATCAGTTCTCCTTTCTTCTTCTGGAGTTTTTTAAGTCCCCTGGAAGATTTTCTAGTCAACAAGGCAAGGTTGCCCTCACCAGCATTCATGAGGCCAGAGTAAAAGCCACACAGGGACCCAGCCTGGTATCATTTCAACTTCTGCTCCCATCTGAGGGCAGCACTGCTGGAGACTATCAGACGGCTTGGGGAGGAAGTCTCCTGCCAGGACTCCACCAAAGTGGAGTTGCTAGGTCACTGGAACAATAAAAAGGCAAGAAAAAACATCCTGGCTGCAAAAAAGATGGGGGGGCTAAAAAAAGAGAAATCCATGGCAGTGTGTACAGTGCTGGTGAAGTGGAAAGAACCAGGCTGGAGAGGCTGGAGGGAGCAGGACCATGCTGCTGTCAGCTTCTGCAGGCACACGACTTCCTTTCTAACATGGCTCTCTCTCCACACCTCTAACACAAATAGTTCCAGCAACCTGGAATTTGTCTGCAAGGTTTGCAGCTGGTGAAAATCTCACAGGAGACAATATTTCTGGGGCAGCAAGTTCATTGCTGCTGTGGAGGGATTCGCTGCCCTTTGCACATCAGGGGTGACTCTCATTCACCCCCCAGCAGCTGCCCACGTTCACCCAAACTGGCAGCGTAAGACACCTGGTCCCAAGCAGGGCTGTGTTTTGCTGATAAGGGGTGAGCATCTCTGCGAGGGGCTGAGCACTGTGCAGACCTGGGGCTTGGGCTCCCCTGGAAGGAAAGCTGCTAGAGGCTTAGAACCTGCAGGGTGACATTTTGCTGTCTGAGAAGTCTAATTTCCGGGCCAGAAGGGAGCATTAGCTCATTCTGTGTGACCTCATGATAACCAAAGTCACTCCATGTAGCTTATTTACTCCCAATGTAAGTTCAGCGATTTGTATTTGGCTTCAACAGATCTTGCAGGGGAAAAGGACCCAAACTGTATTGGTGTCTGTGATCATCTGGGATTTTACTCAAAACCACAAGAACTATGGGCTGAAGCACAGATTTGTCTGCAGGAAACCTCAATGCCCATCAAAAAGTGATGCCAGGCAGTGTGAAGCAGATGACATCTGCCACAGGGGCTGAGGAATCAGCCCTTTGCAGAGCCAGGTGAAAACAAGATTGTATTTTCACATCCCACTCTGGAAACAAAACCACAGGTCCCTGCTGCAAAGTGGTCTGAGACAGGAGCTGCTTCCCACACCCAGAAGGGGACAATAAATACTGGGAATATGGAGGAAGGAGTAGGAAAAGGGTGCTGCAATACTGCTCACTGATGCTGGAAGCAGGCAGGGGCTGCCATGGGTCCCTGGGAGCCAAGCCATGCTGCTCACTGATGCAGGTGGGCTTTGGTCCAGGTGTCTTGACCAGATCCTCACTCCAGCAAAGTACTTAAGAAGAGCTCCCCAGGGAACCCTTCCCCGTGCTTAACATTTAAGCACACGCCAAAGAGCTTTGCTGGCTGGCAGTCACACCAGGGATGATGATGGCCAGCCTGGGAACTGAGCGACTTCCCAAGGACGTGGTGGGGATGAGAAGGATGAAAAGCCCTCTTGGATGCAGGAGAATCATCAGATTCTGCCAAGTGGTAGGTGCCACCTGGTGCCATGCAGATACCAGGCTCACTGGGTCCTTCCCTCCATGTAGACCAGAAAAATGCAACCCCATCCCAGAGGAAAACTGAAGGTGGCCCAAGCCTGACACCCAGCTGAAGGGAGGATGCAGGGCACGATGTCGTGGCAGGGGGAACCATGGATGCTCTCGTGGCTCCTACCCTTCAGCAAGGGACAGTGACGCTTGTGAAGGGATGGAGAAAAACGCAAACAGGCAAAAAAAAAAAAAAAAAAAAAAATAAAGCAGCTTAAAGAGAAATGAATCCCCAGAAGAGATAAGGGCCCCCACGTCCCTTCCCCCATCTGCTGTGAAAGGATGATGATCTAAATCGCATTTCCTAGATGACACCGCGCCGATCTGCCGCCGGAAGCGGCGGTGGCAGCGCTCAGGATGGCGCCGGACCTCCTTCTTCCAGGGGGTGAGCCAGGTCCTTCCCCTGGCACTGCCGGGCCCGGCACCCCTGACAAGCAGAGGAGCAGCGCTGCCCGGGGCAGCTGGAACACAGGTCCAGCCCGGACACCCTGCACGCTCTGCCGCTGCCTCTGCAGTCACACGTTTCCTTTCTGAGAACGGGGGAAAGGATTTACCACTTCCAGTGCCTTTCTGCACAGTTTCGGGGAGGCTGAAAAATAGACACCTTCTTACTGATGTGGTCAGCAGTGGGAACGGGTGCTGGAGAAGGGCAGGACTGGGCTGTCAGCCTCTGAGCTGTCACTTGAGGGCTCACAGGGAGTCAGGGTCAAATCACATCCTACCTCATTGCCTCCAGGCATGGTGTGCTGAGCCAGGCAGCGCAGAGGACTGAGAGGACAGAAATCTGTGCCCAAAACCCATCTGCCCACACACAGACCCAGATTACCCAGCACAGAGCCACCTCACAGCAGCTGCCTTGGCAAATCCATGCCACCAAGTGACCATCAACTTCAGTCCTAAGCCAGTATGTGACACAGCTTATCCAGCACCGTTCGATCTCCAGGTGTACCAGCACTTCACAGGACAGGATTATGGGGATCTCTACCTGCATGCTGGGGACTGTCCTCAGAGGCTGCAAAATTGCTGTTAATTCCCATTCCCCAGTTTAAAACCCTGGTTCATTTAGCTTTCTTCATGCATTGTATCTGCTACCTGTTCCTAAGAAGAGACCATCTTCATGATTTTCTCCATTCTCTGATTATGTTTCCCTCCTAAGAAGCATCCTTTCAAAGGGCCTTTATCTGCAGGGGTGGCTGCCAGTCTAATACTGCATCCCCATTCTGCATTTGCTGAAAGAGCTGATAATGTCCTAAAAAGAATTAACATTTGGATATTAGTCCTGTAACCAAATCTGAATCTAACAATGATGACTATTCAAATATCTAAAGCTACTCAGGAGTATTTTCATTTAAGCCCTACCAAGCTTGTACCAGGGGTAAGGAGGTTTCTAAAGATGCCTTTGTGAGCACCAGCCACTGAAACCCTTCTCCTTGTCCCTCCAGACACAGATACAATTATACCCAGCTCCAGCACAAAGATAAAGGCTGAATTACAAGAGCAGCATTATGCTCCACAATCGGGGTCCTTGATTCCAATTGACAAGGGAAGCAAATCATGCGCAGTTGGTGTGCGGATGCTTCCACTCCTGGAAACCATTCCCATCACAGGACAGAAACGAGTTCAATAGACAGGGTTACCTTTTGCATTTCCTCCCCAGACTGCTAAATTACCTTGTCAGTTTGTGAGATCTTACAAGTAATGCAGGGTCAAACCTGGCCAACACTTGTCTGGGGTATTTCTTTGCAGAAGGTTTAACTACCAGCTACTACAGTTTCCCTGATAAGAAAGTGTTTTCTTACCTATAGTGGCACAGATGTAGCAGGACACTTATTCAGAGATGCTGTGAAACCCTTCTCATTTTTAAAAAAAGTGGTGTATTTATCTACCATTCTGGGGTGATCCTGCAAGGGGAGATACATTGAGACCCCTTGGGAGATGTCCTGAGATCCCTTACAGACCTGCCTTTTATAGAGCACTCAAAACCAAAGCCAAATGAGAAAACCCTCGATATCCAAACTCCCACATCAACCCTCCAATTCATGCATTCTCCACAAAGTGCTGTCCTCCCCCCAGAATAGATCCTGACTCCCTGGGTGGGTGGGCAGCAGTACCACTCTGTTAGGCTATCACAGAAGGTATCTTTTAGATAATATATTGAGGCCAAACTTAGTGTGATTCATCCCCGCTTCAGCAAAGTTCACCAGAGCATGACGTTTCACATCAGTCCTCAGGGCTTAAGAGATTTTCCACAAGAGGAAGGGTGTTAACACCAGCATCCTAACAAGCAGTGACGTGAATGATTGTGCTCCATAGATCTAAATTCCTCTTGTCAGTCCAGATGCAGAAGTGCCTTTTAGCATTGCTCTTCAAGGAAAAAGAAAGCTCTCCTTGGCTAGCGGCAAGCAAAGAAGCCTGTCCATCAGCCCACAGTGCCTGCACAGGATTTCTTCCACGCTCTGGAGACCTTGCAGGAATCTAAGGGTGGTTCTGGCAGCAAAAATTACCACAATGTCTGCCTGGTTATAGAGGAGAGAGGTCAGACTGATCTTGTAACAGCCTTCAAAACCTCTGCCATCACAGCGTGCTAAAGAATGCTGAGAAAAACACCCTAAATGTGTGTGTGCAACTCGATGTCTTCTGGGAAATGCGGCCTGGGCTGTACCCCTGGGACAACAGCTAATCCTGCTGACTTAACCCTTTGTGCACAGCTTGCCTGCCTTTCTATCAGACCACTTAAAATTCCTCCTCACTCCTTTCCCACTGACTTCATCTCAGACTTAAAAAGAAAAGGTCATTTTCTCCCAAACTTCAGTGGCAAGAGCCTTGTTGCCATCAAATCACTGTGTAAAAGGTCCCTCAAACATCTCCCTGTTTGCCTTGGCAAAAGAACTGCAAAGGTCATGGCACTTCCAGAGGACTTTTTCCAAGCACCACATGGGCAGCCCAAGATGGGGTGCTCGCACTGCAAGGCAAAGGGAAGGACCTGCAGCCTTTGGTCACAGCACAAGTGACACCAGCACCCTCAGCCAGACCACAGTCAGAATGCTGCAGAAGCCGTCTGAAAAGTCCTCACAGCTTCACATCCTTGCAAAGGGTGCAAAGGCAGATGGAGCTTGTTTCTCCCAGTGGAGAGTCAGCCCACCAAGGTCAAAGCACTTGCACAAGGTATTCGGACAGCTGGACAGAGAGCAGCTGGGTTTGCCCTCGGCATTCCTGCTGTGTTACCCTGTTCCCTCTCTTCCCCTAGCAAAGCAGGGCAATGCAGAGGGCTGCACTTCTCCTGCAGATGCACTGACAGAGCCCTGCAAGCTGGGGTGTCTGAAACAACCCTTCTGTCTGGACACAAAAGCTTCTGGAGACCAACTTTGAGCTAGTGGTATTTTTAAATACACCCACCTTGGGCTTCTTCTGTGACTCCTGTATTTGCAGCTAATGTTTTCCAGGCTTTTTTAATCTACCACCTCAACAGAAGCTCTTTTTCTACCCCTCTAAGTGATTCTCCTGTAATGACAACTCCAGGAGTTGGGGTTTTAAGGAAAGACAGCCAAATCTTAGGAGGCTCTTGACACAGATCCTGACTTTTGGCAGCAGTGCTCCCTCGCCCACAGCTGAGATGCTGACTGCAGCTTGGGAGATGCTTAAGTAACCAACTGCAAACCTATTTATCAAATGACTCCAAGTCAAGGGCACAGCAGATGCAAAAGCAGATATAACCCTCCTCAACCACCCTGCCTGCACAGAGGACGGGCAACTGGCAATAACTCCATCCAAAGCCACAGAGGGATAGGGGCAGCAGCACGTGAGCAGCAACAGTTTGTAGGTTATTATACCCTGGTTTTGCATTTCAGGCACTTTTTAAATTGTATTTTTATAGCTCATGCATTTCATACTGGTTTCTGAAGGGATGAAGCTCTTGAGACAGCTTTGTTTGTTCTCATGCATTAAAATAAATTAGCCTGGGAGGCAGAGACCTCCAAGACAGCAGGTTCCTACAGGTTTTGTGAAGACCAGCATTTTAGTAGGTTCCAGTGTGTGTCCAACTTGGGGAGCTGCTGCACCCAGACCAAGGAGGATCCCCATGCCCTGGCCCTGGGACCTCTACACTCTTGACACCCACAGAGCCCCAGATAAACCAAAGCACACACTAATGCCTCGCCACCCTTGTGGCGGGCACAAGAGAACAAACCACAGGTATTACTCACAGAGTAACTTTCTCAAATGTCTCTCTCTCCCATGGGTTTGCCCATACACTGACAGCTCTAAAAATGAGCCTCTTTCTCCCCTGGTTTTACACAGCCAGGCTTTTGACCCCAGTGAGTGGAAACCTTGCATCATTTTACCTTCCTCCAGCTGATCCCTCTGCTCACACTGGCTCTGCCTGCCCCTTCTCCAAGTCTTCATGACCCTGAGTGGCCATCACCCTCTCCAGAACCCAGCCAAGATAAAAAACAAATTAACAGCAAATAAGGGCTGTAACCCAAGGTCCCAAAACCTGTATTATATACCTCACAATATTCAGATCCTACAAGATGTCTTCATTTTATACAAGAACCAGTTCCTATTCCCTTTTTCCCCTGCTCTCTCCAGAGCACTTCAGCAAACTGGGTCTGACAGCAGTGTTACTACAGCACAGGCAACAGCTACACTAACAGCTTGGAGGAGCTGAAGTTTACAGAGCTTCCTTTACTCAAGGGAACTGCATTTTTCTAAGATTATATTATTACTTGGGCTGGTCGCTCAGTAATGCAACATCATTTCCCTTTTGGGTGGGAAAGTTCTCTCCTTGTCCTCAGATGTGAATGATTTCAGCCTGAAAGGATGAACGCGGACTCTGCATGAACTGTGCCCCTTGCTGAAGCAGCAGGATGTTATATATATAACACCTGGGCATTAAAAAATATATGGTGATGGGTGCACACACATCAGCTGCTTGTATGCAGAAAACAGTGAGAGAGAAGAGCTGCCAGATATGACAAAACCATTTTTTCCTGAGAGGCACCCACAGACTTCATTCTTTCACCAAGCCTGTGCTCGTAGCCCTCTTGCATCTCCTCTGGATGAATATCCCAGCAAACGAACCCCTCATATTTACAGAAACAGCAAATTACAATGCAAATGTTGCAAAAACTGCTCAAAGAAATAAAAAGTTGAATTTGTAATCAGGTCTGCTGCCACTGAAAATTGGATTCTGCCTTCTGTGCTCAGCCATTCAGGAAAGAGAAAAAACCTATTGTGTGACCTACATCTTCAATTGAATGCAAATAACACTGCCTGTGGTTGGGGTATTCAGGCCTCGTGACAAGCTCACTCACAACCTACAGACTATGGATTTAGTATTGAACATTTTCAAGGGAATATTGCAAATGACCAGCCTTTGATTCGCTTGGAGCACCTTCTGACACTCTGGCCAGTCAAACTGCCCCAGTGCTTCTTTGCACCATTTCAGCAGCAGAAAGATACCAGAGCAGGTGCCAGCATCTGGCCTTGCCCCTTTCCAGAGAAGCTCTGTGCACATCTGAGAGGATCAGCCCAGGTTTGAGCAGTGCTGTTTGTCTGCCAAGAGATATCCTGACACCCCCAGACTATCCTCACCCTTCCATACCAGAGAAACTCTCTTGAAACTATGTCAGGAAGGAAAGCCAGAATCCAGAGGGTTTACACTGGCTGTCTACAATCTATCCAGCTCCAGATCATCTCTCTGGGGGTGTTTCAGGGGTTGCAGCCCTGCCTGGGGAACCCCAGGTGGCTGGACTGGGTGCAGACAGAGGCAGAAAGACAGTATTTCTGTGCTGCAAAAAGTCAGCAGGCTCAGCCACAGCTGCTCCTTGCCACTCCGGAGCTATCCTTATTTTGGAAAAGGCACACCGCTCCCATCGATGGGGAACCCCCAGTGACAGCCAGGAGGTCCCTCTGGCAGCAACTCCAGAGGAGCTGTGGACGTTGGTGGTGCCTTAATCTCCACAGCACAGCACTGAAACACTATCACTGTGCTGACAGGTTTTACTGGCTTGATTAGCTTGTTAATTGAAATAGTTCTTTATTCTGTTGGGGTTATTTCATTATCATGGATGAATGCCTCACTCAAACCAACACAACGAGACTGATGCTACCAAGGTTCATGTTTCACATCTTGGATGCACAGGCACAGTCAGCAGCATCCATTCATTTTCACTACGACCACCAAAACCAACAGCTTTTCCAACCTGGCATCATAACCCCTCTGTTAAATGAGCAAAATGCTCTGCCACCTCTGAGAGATGTGATGGTGAGGGAGCTGTCAGTCTCAGCAGCTGTGACACGCTCCCTGCAGATGAGCAGGATGGGGAGAATGGAGGATGGAGCACACACAACAGCTTGAGAGGTCAGTCACAGAGGGTTTCTGACTGCCAGCCCAAAAATTGGCATCAGTAAGAGCAGGTGAAGGAAACCAGTTGTCCCAGAAACTCCAGCCTCCTCTAAACAGACCAATATCTGCAACTTTTGATACTGAATAAAGTATTTGCTGAGGAAGGCATCCCTGCAGCAGCAAGGCTGGCATCAGCCCCTGCAAAGACGGCTGCAACAGCCCATCTCCCTCGTCCCCCTAGCCACGAGTAAACAGAGCAAGTTAAATAATCCTTCCCAAGCGGTGATGGCTGCTGGAGCAGAACATGCTGCCAACACCTGCTGAATGGGTTGGTGCTGGTGGTTTGGTACTGGGAAATCAGACTTTGTGGAGAGCCCAATAATGAGCTCCAGCTACAGCAGCTCCCCCCTGACCTGCTGCCCCGCTCACAGCTCCGCGCGCGGTCACCGTGCAGGGCGGTGTCAGTCAGTGTGCACCCCTGTGTGCTCCCTGCCAGCCAGGCCACACTATCAGCTCTCAGACTGTACTCATTTAGCACTTAAATATCAAATAAAGTGCTTCCACACAGTGATGCGAACCCAGCTGGTCAGTGCATGAGCCCTGCTACTTTCCAGGGCTTGGGATGGCGAACAGGCAGGAAAGCTGATCTCCAGTTGTCTTTGCTTTCTGAAATGCCTTTTCTTCCTTCTCTTTTTTTTTTTTTTTTTTTGCTTTAAATTATGTACCCCAAAGGAGCAGAGCTAAATCCATACAACCCCCGGGACTTCATGTTCACAGCACACCAACCAGATCCACTTACAGCTCACAGAGGAGCAGCAAAGATGCCCGGGACAGGAAAACCCTGCAGCCTTTTGATAGCGACGTGGAGGCAGGGGAGGCAATCCTTCCTTGTCCTTGCACCACAGGGGGAGGAAGCATCCTTCCTGCACCACCCAAAGTCACCTGAAATTGCATCAAAGCTGGAGAGCAGCATCTTGCACCTCTCTGCACCAGTGTGGCCGTAGGGAGAGCCAGGCTTCTGCCCCCCAGGAGCCACAAAATGCATACTGCAAAAGGTGAGGCAGGTTTGGAGGCAACACCGTACCTTTGTGCAAACAAGCATCATCATCATCTTCTTCCCTCGCTCCTAACTTTGCTTCTTCCTCACACAGAAGGTTTTAGACAAAAAGTTAAAAATATACACAAATAAATACAGACTGCTCACTCACTCTAAGAGTTTTGGAAACTTTTTCCCAGCAGCCAGCCTAAATCTCTGCTGCAACTAAAGCTGATTCCTTCCCAGGTGATTTCACACCTCATTTCCAGGGCTCCCACCAGGGAAGCCACAGAGGAAGGTGGCACCTGCCGTGGGAGAGAGGGAGCAGGGACAGAAGGACAGACACAGATGGCAGAAAAGCAGATCAGCTTCTCAGGGAAAGCCCATTGCCAGTGGCTCCGTGCTGTGCTGGGCACCATAGCAGGGCACCTGTGTGGGTAGAAGCAGCAAGTTAAGGGACATAACAGAAACAGGGAGACCCCAGCCACAGTGACTTTGTCAGGGGCTCAGTGCTACCTCTGCTGTCCCTGTGGTGTCACTGGAATTATTCCCATTTCACAGATGGGAAATCTGAAATACCGAGACCTGCAGGAGGACAGAGCTTGTTACCAAACCCCGACCTGACCCGGGCTGGTGGCAGACAGTGCCCTTCAGCTCACTCAGTGCCCATGTGAAGCAGCTGCCAGAAAAGATTTCATAGAGGGATTTGATAATGCTTTAACCTTACTGTCACCAGCTTTCTTGCCTCCTACTTCACCTATTTTTTTTTTTCCTGTGTTACTCTCCTTGGGTTCAGACCATATTTTAAACACAGGCTAAAGCCATCTGTCCTCATCTCTCCAGCAGACAAGCCCGCAGAGGGTCTGGCAGGGCCGGTGGCAGATGCAGGCTGAGGCACAAGCTGGCCAGGGAGGCAGTGAGGCTCCGAGGGCAGCCCTGCTCCCGCGCAGCTCCCCTGCCCCACGCTTTGTGAGAGACTCAAAAGCCCCGTTTCTACACCCACCGCCTCACCATCTGCTCACTAAGCCCTGCCCGAGAAAGGGTTTTTGCCGCCCAGCCTCAGACTGCTGCAAAGGGAGATGTAATCTTCATTTCCTGGTAGCGCCGGGGTGACGGGTTCACAAGAAATGCTCCCTCCGCCCCAAGCAAGCGTTTTCAAAGGTGGGAAATGCCTCCGAGGGGCAGCAGCGGCGGCAGCACAAACAGGGATTTCTCAGCAGTCTACAACTCAACCTGAGAGCGTATTAGGAGATCCCCCCAGCCTGCTCCCATGACGCCAGACAATCCCCCTGACTGACAGGCATGGAGCTGGAGCTAACAGCGAGTGAATCGCAGCTGCCAGGACCCGGTGTGATTCACGATGCCGTTTGCTGGGCAGCGAGCTGCTGCTGGGCTGTTTATCACTCCTGCATCCCCTGCTCCTTCTGGCTGGGGCTGACATGATTCACGAGCACCTGTAGCTGCAAACCCTCCACTACTGAGACGGGCAGCCAGACGCTGGTGGCATTTCCAGCATGTGGACAGATGGTTCGAGCTTTTCAGACTCACAACAAAGGAAATGCATTCCTCCACTGACTCTCAGGAGTCATCAAGGTCACAGGAAACGATGCCAGACCGAAAGCTGAGATGAAATTAAATATTTTTTTTTTCTGTCCACCGAGGAATTTGCACAGCTTTCATCAAGTAATAGGTGAGCACTTCTCTGGCAAGTTGCAGATTTTATCTTCACAAGGTTGGTAGCAGGCAAGACAGCATTATTCTCTCCCAGTTTGGAGGGCAAACCGATACGTGGAGTGGCACAAAGAAGTGGCTGAGCTGGGAACAGACCCAAATCTCCTTAATTTCCATGCAGTATCCTAGTCACAAAGCTGCTCTCACACAAGCACTGCTAGTTAGGAGCTTTCTAATCCACTGCAGGGTACATTCCAGCTGATATCCCCAGCTATACATTTGGTCTAGTGCGGATACATCCTACAAAGGCACGCCTTGGGCTTGTGAAGAAAACTAAAATATTATAAATGTAGTTTTGTCACATTTCCTGACATTTTACAGCTCCACGCAGCTAAACTTAACCCCAAGTTCCAAAGCATGATGTTCTCTCCACATCAGAAATTAAAAGATGAAATTTGACAGTCCAGCTCAGGCAGGCAATGAATCCTAAAACCCACTTAAAACCTACGCAGGACTAATTTAATATATTGGATTCCTTATACCACCTGCAGACACCCAGTGCTTTCCAAACTCATTGAGAATTAGTCATCCTTAGAGCTATGTGCCTTCTTTGGTGAGTAACTGAGCCAGTTTACTGAATGGCACTTGAAATGTCCCTGCTTGTTCTGGGAAAAACAAGGTTTATCCTGCGCTGAAACCAAATTTAGCACAATTTGTAAAGCACAAAACTAGGCATTGCTCATGATAACAGCACTGTAGATGTGGCATGCAAGCAACAATGTGACTTTATACATGACTAATCTGACAGTCTGTAGGCTGTGCAGAGAGAGGGGGTATTTATAGAGAGCTGATAGCATCTGTCCCCACACCTGATGGGGGTCAGTACCTAAGGTGAGATGAGAGCATTTCTGGAGACAAGCAGGAAGCAACCCAGATCCCGAAGACCACCTACAGGAGCCACCAGTTTCCCCCTGGATGGGTAGACACATGTGGATAGTACTCCTGGTGCCCCCCAAAACCTTTCTCGAGTTCGTCTACGAAGTTTCCACTGCTTCCACCTTCCAGTCAGTCCACACAGCTACAACGTGTTTACACTTTCCCACCCACCATTCCCATCCCAAACCTTCACCCATTGAAGCAGTTGCCTGTAGCACGATGAGCTGGGCAAGGTTAAAAAGGGAAAGGAATTGCGGGGGGAGTGTTACACTTCGCAGCTCAAGCGGCTCTGCAGCTGATGTCGGGATGCTCAGCAGCCCGCGGTGGCCATGCGGAGGGCAATGCGCGGAGTCCCACGCCACGGGAGCCCCGCACGACGCGGACCCCGAGCACTCTCCGCCCCACCACGACCGCTGCCGGGATGAAATCCCGTCCCTTCCCTTATCCCCATCCCCATCCCCATCGCGGGGCACTCACCCGGGCTGCCGGCGTGTCCCGCGGCGGGAGGCGAGGAAGGGCGGCCGAGACGGCTTCGGGACGGAGGAGGAGGAGGGGGAGGTGGGGGAAGACGCCGTGGGGAAGCGAGGGGCAGCGAGCCGGCCGGTGGGACCGGGACCAGCCCCAAGCCCAGCAGCAGCAGCAGGGTGCAGGCTGCCGGCATGGCGCTGGGGGTGGATGGAAGGGGAGGAGNATTTGTTAAGCCAAATTAGCATCCTTCCCACTTGTTCACCTCAGATGCTTGTTATCACTTTGATCTGTCTGTTAGAAGACTTTGAAGAAATTGTAAGTGATAATTTAAAGACTAATAGGACCAAGAATAATTATTGTTAATAATAGGAATAATAGTAACAGTAGTGGTAAAAGTAGTAGTAGCAGTAGGAGTAGTAATAATAATAATAATAATAATAATAATAATAATAATTATTATTATTATTATTATTATTAATAATAATATCAACAATAGCAGCAACAATAATAATAATAATTTAAATTACGCTTTGTTTTACTTTTACTTTATTTTTCCTGCTGCACCTCGCAGCCGCGCTGGGCGAGCAGGACCCCCCATGCCCACCGCCCGCAGCCGTGGCGGAGGTGCCCCGGTACCGCGTTTGAAGGCGGGCAGCGCGCAGGTCCCGCGCCCCGCGCAGCGGCACCCGGCGGGCACGGCCCCCCGCTCCGGCAGGGTCACCCCCCCTCCCGCAATGGATAGTCCCGAACTTAATTCCCGTCGAAATCAAGTCCTTGACAAATAACTTCGACTCTTTCCTTGGTTGTAAAGCTGACTCCCTTTAAACGCCAGCAGCAGCGCTTGAGGCTGTAACTTCTTGCAGTGGTGAATTTCCCAGGCCGGGCTGTACGGGAGGCAAAGGATTTCCCTTCATTGTTCTGAAATTCCCCTTCATAATTTTATGCTCCTGGTTCTGGGAGAGAGCACGCCGCGGAGCAGTGGGCTGGCCTTTGCCGGAGCTGCCGGCATCCCGATGCGCCAGGTTTGGGGTCCCCGCTGAGCTCTCCCTCCCCAGGGAACACAAACCCGTCCTGGCCAACCTCTCCCCTTAAGTTCCTCCTGGGCCCTATGCTTTTCCCTCGAGCTGGTTCAGAATCAGAATTGATTTCCACAAGCCAAGCAGAATCCGACCTTCCAAAGGGGAGGGTGACAGGTGACAACTCACCACGTCCAGGCGGCTGCAGCCTCTGACAAACCCGGGGTTTGGTCCACAGCTCCCCAGTGCCCGTTTCGCCCTTCACCAAAAGCAGAAGTCGGTGGCTGATGTACGCAAACTCTCCTGAAAGCCTCTTTCCACCCAAGAGGTGGCACTGATGAGCCCACACCAGCATGTTAATGGCCTTGGCTTTACCCCGTCAGAACTTGCTCCCCCCTGCTCCTGGGCTTTTATCTCCACGTGCGAGTGTTTTTCCCCGCACCTTCCTGCACCACGTCACGGCGAAACACACTCAGAAATCCTCATTGTGCTACTTGAATAATTATGGATGAAAGCCCTGGGAAAGGCCACCTCTGAGGCATCCCTCTATCAATCCATGCTCTAGTCTACTCCCTACAGCTTTTGCCATCTTCTTGCTTAAAATTTGCCTAAACCCAAAGAACAAGTAAAGCCATGCCAGTTTGGGACATGAAGCACAAACCAATCATGATTATGCTTTAAGCACCCCAGTCCTGGCAAATGGCATGACCTGAGTGACCCAGAATCCACAGGCAGTCACCACGAAGGTTCCTGATCTGCAGAGGGTATCTTTAGACTCCTTCATTCTTTGTGCAGGTATTTATACATTCTGTATTGAATAGTTGTGCAAAACAAAGCTTCCTTCTTGATAAGACAGAGAGACCAATGCACAGCTAAAGCTCGGGGGAAGAGTTGTGGAGTATTCTGATACTTTGGGAGATGGCACAGGGAGTGCAGTGCAGCAGCTCAAACACTTGGGGATATCTTTATACGTGAAATGCAGGACTCCACGCTATCAATTCCTAAGATAATAAGTAATGTCCTTAATAAATATGGTTCTTTAGAAAGTTTTCTTAGTCCCTGGAAAGAAAGCCTTGCCAGCCAGCAGATGTGACACTTTTAACTGTAACTGTGCAATACAGGTAAGGCAGCAGGGACACAGAAACCTCCCTGAGGCCAGTGATGTACCCTCAGGGCCACAGGGGGCAAATTAAAGCCAAATTTCACCCCAACAAGAAATGGGTGCTCTTCTGTCCACTCACTCTCAAGCCTGAGGGCCCTAATACCGAGTCTAGAGCTCACACCCTTTCCCCCACCTTTTTCAAGAGACCTGCCCAACATCTAAGCCACACAGCAGCTCCCCACTCTTACTGCATCCTCCCAAGCTGTAAATCCAACAAGCAGGAAGCACAGGATCAAATGCTTTTCCAAAAAGGTCTCAATAAATTCTTCCTACTGTTTCACTCGACAAGCCCACCAAGAGCAATAGCAGACACAGGCAAATGCAAAACAAACACTGCTGCAAGAACACCCCGTGTCCGTATCGAATGGCTCCGTCTCACCATCCCCCCGTGGTGCCCCCAGAGCACGACCCACCGTGCAGTGTCACTAGCCAGGAAAGCAGGGAAGGCTGAATTAACCCCCTCTGGGAGTAGAGGGGAAGGGGGTAGCTGATGTCCTCCCCAAAACTGCCATTAAACTCACTTGACCTGCTGCGTTTCTAAACCAAACAGGGCACTTGTGACCATGGGGACTGTGTGCCCGAGTGCAGAGCCAGCAGCAGGGAACACTGGCCAAAGGGCCCCGTGCTGCCCTTGGATGAGCCATATCCTGGCAGGGCTTAGTCTTGCTGGGGCAGGAATGCCATTGCAGCCTCTGAAGCCCATAGCAGTGGTGTGGCTGCCTCCTCCACCAGCCCCAGCAAAAGCCCCATGGGTGTGAACCCGTGAGCCTAAACCAGTATTCACCATCAGAAAATAAACTCTCTCCTCTCTCCATCATGGTTCCAGTCATGAGCAGCACATTATTTACAACCACCTGGAAAGGAAACACCGATATCCAGGCAGCTTCAGACTTCCCAAATGCAGTCCTTTCCCCTGCAGGTGCCGAATTTGCCAAGGTTTGGTGCCTGTAAATTTAAAGCTACTGTGTTTTCCTGCCATCTTATTTTTTATTCCTAACGCCAGGGCTTTGTAAGGAATATAGCTGCATCAAAGGAGTCAATTTATGGCTGGTATTTGTGAGCTTCAGTTTCAACAGACACATGAAAACAACAGAGAAAAAATCTCAATTTGTTGGTTTTTATTAAAAACATACTGGTGTACCCACTGGAGCCACAGAGGGTAGTGTGGAGGGGATACCAACCCTGCCACCCACGCGATGAGTTTGACACCCTCCTGGGAGGCTGGGAAAGAAGCTTCAGTGGTGGGAGAAGGAAGCACTGCAGCAGGATGAAGGTGGCTGTGTGGAGCACAAGCACTCAGTGAAGGGCACTGGCACTTGGCTTTTCCCCATGTGGTGCTGGAGTTTTTTATCCCCATGGCACAACTGCGCGCCCCGCTGCCACGTCCTGCTGATGCTGCTTCCAGGGCTGCTCCCCTCCCTCCCTGGGAGCACAAACTAATAGGAGATTTAAATGCATGAAATCATGTCTGAGGAGCCAGATGGGCCAGGCAAAGCCTGATGTCGAGTAATGCCACAGCATCCTCCTGAAAGAGGCTGTGACCTGAGACATTTCCCCAAATTATGTACGAAACACATTTAACACTTCCATCTGAAAGCAACCAGCACATTCCACACACAGCAAAGGAAACAAACAAACAAGCAAACAACCTCATCAACACAGGAAGCCTCTAACAAAGCATATAAAACATGATTGATATTGATTAATTGAAACCCGCCCATCATCTTGTTCTGGGGAAGGAAAAACAGTGTGTTTTTACTTCACCTTGGCTTCTGTTTTCCAGATTGAAGGGCTAGAGACATATGATCAGATTTGCTGGGTTCTACATTGTTTTGGTCTGAAATCACCCAAAACCACAGGATTTGATACAGAAGAGGCATCTCTGTAGCACTTTGTGAGGATTACAGTGGCTGGTCCCTTCTCTCTGGTTCCGTAGGAGCCTTTCACGGCACAGCCAATGTCATGAAACTCCTGCAGCTCCCTTGAAACTCATCCCAGATCTGTCCAAAACTTGGATCAGGCTCATAAACCTCAGACAAGTTTTAAGCTGATGATGAATTAAGGTACAAAGTGAATATTTTCTCCTCCTGGAATTTGTTATTAAAAGCCCTGAGTTTCCAAAGTGGATGGACAAATAGTTCCTGAGTAATTAATTACCTTCCCATCTCCTCTTGATGCCGCAAGCCATCCATTAATGGATACCAATCATCCAAAAGGCACTTACTACCTGACCATTTTTCTTGAAATTTTGGGGGTGGTGGTATTTTATGGATTTATTTTAACAAGAGTTGCTTGCTTTGTACCTCCATTGGAAGCAGCTTGTTCCAGATATTTGACATTTGGAGGTCAGGACGGATACAGATCTTATGATCTCTCTTCATCCCTCACAGAAAAATGCTCAACTTGAAATGTTGTTGCATTTTGAATCCTGTCACTGGAAAAAAAAAAAAAACCTTTATTTTCTGGGGGGAAAAAAAAATAAATCAGCCATCCAAATCTATCTGGGAAGCAGCAATTCTAAATTTCTTATTTATTTCTTTTAGGACCTTTTCCAGCCAATTCTGGTTTGGAGCACCCCCAGACATTTTGGAGCTGAGCTAAACACTTCAGAGCAGTGCCCTTAAACCTGGAAAGAAGCCCCCAGTGAAATTTAGAAGTGACATTTGGATCCAATAAAGTTACAGGTGTGCTCCTGGACTGCTAAGTTTCTGGGAGCACCCAGGCTTCCATTTGCTATTGCAGAAGGGGGAAAATCCCAGGTATTGGGGGATATGAGCATAAAAATCATGTGAAAAAAGCCACAAGGAGCAGAAGACAGGAAGGAAAGGAGCCTCTCCTGCACTGTATGGGCTTTAAAGTGATTTATTTTTAGCCTGCAGTTTGCTGCTAGAGCCTCTCATCCGTAGCTTTTAAGGCTGTTACTGCTGAGGTCTCACCTTGTCTCAGGTTTAAGGGATGCTGTGCCAAATCTGGGTTGCAGCAAGACACCACTGCGGAACATAACAAGTGCATTATACTCCACTTTCATACAGAGCTAACAAATTTATAGGTTGTCTACACAATCTTCTCTCTTTTATCCCTGGAATTACCTTCTCTAGAATTCACCAGGCAAGGGCAGTAATTCAAATAACCTCCATTTCCCACTAACCAAAATGTTAATCCTAGGCTGGCTCCTGCACTTCAGCAAATCTCTTCTGACCTTGCACATGTGAGTATGATGCTGTTTAAGAAACTCTGCCTGTCTGAACCTAAATCAGAGGCACATGGGTGAGAACAAACCACCTCATAAGGTACAGAGAGCCCCCTGAGCCTAAATTCAGCCATGCACACAAGAATCATTTCATATTCTGTCACCCTTCTTTGCTGCTTCAACACTGTGGTCACAAGTGTCTGCTGTGAATAAGTGACCATGGCAGGTGTGTGATGTTTTGGCCACCATACACAGCAATAATCATCCAAGGAAACTCAAAGCTGACCAAGAGAAGCCAAGAGGAAAGAAACAAAAAAGACAAGTTTGAGCTAAGATATGGTTTCAATGAACTTGATTCTCCCTGTGCAGACTCTTAATGGGACACAGATCCAGGTGGATGTCAATTTATACCAACTGAGAAACTGTCTCTTAATGCCAATATCACAACTTTTCTTCTGCCCATTCTTAGTCCTGACTATTTGTGCTGTAAGTTTTTTGAGGCAGAAAATTCTAATTTCTGAACCCACTTACTGCTAGGGGGATCACAAATGCACCATGAGCTTCTGGGCAGTACTGCAAGGCAAGTAATAAAAATTTATCCTCAACCTCCTTCTGTGCTTGTATGCTCTGCAAAGGAAACCATCAAAAGTGGAGCCACTGATTTGCAGCCAGAGTCCTCAAAAGGAACAAAACCATGTGCCATATCCACATCTCTCTCAAAAACAAATATTTTCACACCTTGACCCATTGCAGAACATTTTGATTCCTTATGTCACATTAATAATAATAATAATAACAATAACAACAACAACAATAATAATAATATTAATAATTTAAAAATCAAATTTCAAACCACAAGGAAAATAATTATAGATGATAAAGAAGCTCACATGACTTAAAAACAGTAAGGCCTTTCCATAATTACATCAGCCAAGCTGCAACCTTGATATACAACAGGCCATTTGATGCTCAGAGCTGGGTCCCAAAGTCACCTTCAGGGAACCTGAAGCCTCATGAAAGCCCCAGCATGTGGAGGCACAGCTTGGCTCTCAGGGGATGAAAGCAGCACATTACCACTCACAGGAGCCATCCCCATCCACATTTCTTTCCCTCAGATACTAAATGTGAAGCTGATAAATTCCTGCCCTCCTAATTTCACCCATTTTTTTAGAGTGCTACCAAAGCTACAGCCATTTTTGACGTGACACCATGATCTTTAGCTGTACAATTGCTTTATTTCTTTCCTGCTTGAAAAGTTTCCTTGATGTGCAAAGCCCTGCATACTCATAGGGCCTGGATTTTTGGAGTCTCCAATGTTACCCAGACTGCAGAACTGCTGGTGTTAAAACAAGGCTTCCTGCCACTTTTACCATTAACTACACCAGAGCTAATGGTCCAGGGAAGACCAGCATGTCCCTTTCCAAGCATTACCCAGGAAGGCTGTTGTACTCATGACCTGTAAAGCAGCAGGGAAATCAGCCTTGTGATGCATTTCTCCCTGCAGATAGGAGGGAAGGACCAGGTGCCTGTGCTTACCAGGTGGTGGAGGGAGCTGCTTCCTGCTCTGGCCGTGGTGGAGGTGCCAGTGAAGGAGATGGAGGAGTTTCCCCAACAGCAGCACATGGAGCCCAAAGACCAGAGCCCCTGGGACAGTGTGCTCTGCAGAGTATTTCCTCCACTGCCAGGTCTCCAGAGCAAAAATCCAGCGCTGATGCCTGAACTGCTGCTATCTTTTTCCAGGAATACCAAGGCACAACCCATCCTTGCACCCCAGAGCCATCCAGATATCCTCTCAGCAGGCCCCTGCATGGCACAGCACGGTGCCTTTCCCTGGCAGGCAGCAAAGGCTTCAGCAGCACACAAACACAGTGGGAATGTTTCCAGAGGATGCCCAGGTGCAAAGGGCTGCTGGACAGCGGTGGCAGGAGAAGGGCACAGCTGCTGCACTCTTAGCTGAGAGCAAAGCTGTGGGACCTCCTCCCAGTGCTGCTAGACCAAGGGAGATGAAGGGGCCCATCACATACCAGTTTTGGGGATGAGCAGGAACCACAGCATTGAAGAGGCAAACACTCTTCACCAAATAATTTGGTTTCAATCAGTGCAACTCCTCAGCGAGCGAGATACACAGCTAAGGACCTTCCCAACATCCCTCTCTGGATCTCCCTAACTCTTACTTTGAGAAGGGAATTAAATTGTTTAGTAGCTAAAAAAGAAGCTACCTAGGAATTTCTGCCTATTACTCTCTTCATGTCATGCTCTGGGGTTTTCTTTTGTTCAGGCTACAGAGAAATGCCAGGCTGAGCAATCCTTCACTTGGGGAAAAAGGGACCACACATGTGACCAGACTTCATGAAACACAAGATTCTACAGCAATGGCTGTTGGGTTGGGTATGAAGCTCTAACACAGCCCCAAGCAGCTTGCCAGCAGTGGGGCAGCACCAAGGAGTGTTTGGAGTTTGCACAACAGGGGCATCTGCCAAGGTTAAGGATGCTACAAGCACAGGGAGGGCTCTCTAGAGCCACTGGCCCCAGGGAACACAGGGGAAGCTTCAACGTGGACCCACAACCCACACAACAGATCCAGACTCTTTGGAAACCAACAGCAAGAGGCAGGCAGGAAGGAACCTGGAAGGGTGTTTCCAACACTGAGTAACTGATTTGAGGTGGCTCAGAGCTGGTCACACAAACACAATTTCCCTCTTGCCTCTATCAAGATAATTAAGGTTAAAAGCACTTAGTCAAAGACCTTCAGCCTTGAAAAATGAATACACTTTCTGCAGTGCACCAAGGTGGCTCTTTTCTCCATGTCAGCAGAAAGCCTCCTGTTTCTCCCTCTGTAAGAAAACGGAAAGAGCCAAAGCTGCAGCTGGCCAGATCATGGGATGGGACCCACCCCACCCGGTAATGCCAGGGCACTGAGCTCTGGAAAGTGGAATGGGACTCAAAGGCATTGAGGGTGCCCACAGAAAGGATGGAGAGGAGTTCCTGGTGTCTCAGGCTTTTATTGTACAGAAGGAGAAATAAATAATCTACAGGCTGGAATTATCAGAGTTGAAACAAAGAGAAAGGCAGTGATTTTCCACTCCTAGTAATGTCAAAACTGATGTGTAGTGCTGGGGCTAAACTTACTTTGCTAAAGCAATTCTGAATCATCTGTCCCTTCAGCCAGGAGACACTCTAAGTGGGCCCAGCTATTCTGTCAGTCTCACATCAAAAAGGATATGGGAAATAACTATAAACTGTTTCTAAGACATAATTTCACAGTTTCACAGAAGAGGTCATTATTCTGCATTACTGCATTTAAATGTGCAATTTCAGTAGTGAATATACTTCATAATCTTCTCATACTTGCCACTGATTCTGGCCTATTGTCTAATGCCTTAAAGTACTTTCTAAGACCTTGGTAATTGAAATGCTGAGGTAGAAAATTACTGTATTACAAGCAGGGAAATTCATGCCGAGAGGAGAAGTGAATTGACCTGGAAGGTCGCATCCATCCGTGGCACAGCTGGGAGTGGGGCACTGGCTCCTGCTGTGGACATCACTGCTCCCAGGCAGAGCGTCCCCAGTCACCCAGAGGACATCTGAAATGGGGTGTTGTCAGCTTTTAGAGCAGCAACCTCTTTTAGAACTCAATAGGGCTTATAATTGAATTCTTTAAGAGGGTTATACTGTCCTCAGTAACTCATCACTTCCCTGGACTGGCCCTTTCATTTCCGTTTCTTCCTCTCAGTTTGGGTAAGGTTTGAAGCCCAGCAATGTCGTAGTTTGCAAAAACAAGCAAGCCTCAAATACACAAATAGCTATTCACATCCTTTGTGCGTGCATTCAAGTATTTCACAAGGCACCCGTGGCAGCCATTACGCTTCTAAACGCTTTTTGAAGTAACGGGTTGATTTTTTTCTGTGTGTGTCCTTCACTGGAACTGGCTCCCGAGTTCCTCTCTGCTGATGAACGAGGACTGGTGGTAGCGGTGCCGCGAGGCGAAGTCGGCGTTCTCCTCGGTGAGCTGCCTGGTCTCCATGCCCAGCGTTGCAAAGGACGGTGTCACCACGATCTGCTCCTTGGGACATGGCCTTCTCCTGCAAACAGAGAAGCAGAGGTGCCTGCATCACCCCTTGCTTTTTATCCATTACCAGCCGTGCTCCTGGCTGTGCAAACACAACAGGCTGATTCCAGGAGAGGCTAAATCCTTCTCAGTGCCCTTTGGAGGCACAGAGCTAACCTGAAAGCATTCTTCTTAGAAGGAACACAAGAAATGTACTCCCTTTCCCCAGATAAATGCTGCAAAATATACATTCTCTTAACAAATGGGTTTCCTCTCTAGATATTGACCATGGCAAACACCTTCCACACTGCAGGAGAAGAAGGAGCAGAAGGAGCACAAACCATTTCTAACGAAAAATATCCTTTTTATAGTTTCCTAAGCAAAGAAAAAAAAAAAATTACAATAATTTTTGTAACTTTTAAATAAAATGGGGTATTTTCCTGCAATCTCTTCATCCCTGAAGCTGATTTTAAGAAAACCTTATTGTCATTTTAAAATCAAAACTGTAAGACAAACATAGCACTGACTAAGACCTCATCAAGCACCTAAGAGCTTTAGAGGTGTCAAGAACCCTTGGTTGCCTCCAACTCCTTTGTAGTCTATTTATTCTTTTTCTCCTACTCATTAAAATATCTTGACTGGATTTCAGGGCTTAGAAAAAAACCTCTAAGTTACTTCAATGCAATTTCTTGCAGCACAACATAGATGGGCTTCAAAATGACCCACACGACTCCCAAGCAGAGCCCAAGCTGGCTTTGTGGCAGTATGAGCAGGAGCCCTGGCACTAGGATAAGGTGGCCAAGCTGGCTGGCTGGCTGGCTGACCCAGAGATTGTACTCTTTGAGGAGAGAGAAACAGGATCAGTTTCTACCTTGGGCACTCACCAGATGTCCCCTAAGCCCTCCTTGGCAGGGTCCTTGCTCATTGCACTGACCAAAGTACCAAGGACTCTGTTGTCTGGTCACCCAGAGATAAAATCCCCCTGTGACAGCAGCACCTCTCACATGAGAGGCAGGGATAATTTCTCCTTTCCACACGTGGTAATTCTCCATGAAGCCTCACACCTCAACCAGGCTCCCGTGGGGATTTCTGACAACGGGCAGGAAACACGACTCAGATGCACCAAAGGACAACTGGGAGGAAAATGCTGTTCTGTCCTCACAGAGGCACTGAGCTGAAATGACCAGCCACAAATCTGCCTGGGGTGGAAGCAGACAGAACTGCCCGGGATATGAAGCAGCAGGGTCTGGCTCACCGTGCCATGAGTAATTCTGGCATGAAATTCAGCTCTGTTCCCAGTCCCAACTCCTCACCCTTGGCTTGGGCTCGTGTCACCAGTCCAGATGTAAGATGTGGTGGAAAGGGACAGGGAACAATCCCTTACTCCAAATGAGATAAGCAGAAAACATGTGTGGTGATGCATTCCACGCCCCCTGCCCCTTGGGCTGCACTGGGATCTGAGAAATGTGAGGCTCAGCCTCGACAAACAGCACCTGGGCTCAGCTCCCCTTGAGCTGATCAGAAACACTGTCTGCTCCAGGGAACTTATGCTGTTAACAGCTCCTGGTTTTTAATGAACATCCTTGTAAACTTATTTCTCTTGCACGAGTAACAACCCAAGCAGAACATTTTTGTTATGGAACCTTCAAAGAAAGTTACTGACTCAAACTGTGCCCAGGATGGAAAATTACTGTGACCAAAGCCAACTCTCTTGCTACACTGTAAGCAGCACTCCAAAGTGAGACACTTTGAGCTCTCCTGGCTCACACTGGGCTGAGACCAGCACATCCCTCTGAGTGGGGCCTCTCAGAGCATTGAATTCTCGAGTTTTCTCTACTTGGAGGACCACTGATAAACACTGATGGTGGAGCCTGGGCTGATTCCCCTGCTCCTCAAGGTTCAACCCTTCACCTCTTGAGAAGATACAAAGGCATCAAGATTTCATAGGAACCATAAACATTTTGTTAAATGGTTTAAATTAAACTATAAATTAAGTGCTGTTATGTTTAAGACCTGCCATGGGGACCTCAGAGAGATCCCTCACTCCTGGCTTCTCTCCCCAACCACTTCTGCTACCAAAATCATGTGGTCATGTTATAGGAACTGTGGGCACAGACAGGACCTGGCAAGACAGACCAATGTACTTAATTGCCTAGACTTTCATTTATATGTTTGCACATATAATCCATGGCAGCTAGTGTTGCACAGTCCTAGCTACAGCATTCACTCACCCCAACAAAAAAGAAACCCAACAGACTGGGAAACCCAAAGCCCACCACTCAGAGGCAGAGGTGCTCATAAGCAACTATAGGAAACCCATCATGATGGAATTAATAATTAATAGCATCAAATAAGAGTAACAAAACTAGTTAATAACCAACCAAGCACAACCCTCAAGGTCTTCTGGGAATCAAAACCCCAAGACAATGCTACTGCATCCCATGCAAACTCGATACTGAATGGTTCCTTCACCAAAGACCCTGCTTATCATATTTGCCCCGAAGTTATTGCAGCTCCCTGCCCCCAGATTTCCTCTCTGAAACTTGAACACAGCTGCCCTGTGCGCCTGTTCCACACTACCAGAGGAATTCTCTTTCAGTCAATGGTGGGTGGAAAAGAAGGAGTCTCCAATTCTCACTTCCTTTCAGATTTTCCAGTTCAACCTGAGCCATAAAGGTTGACCACAGACCTCTGGGGTAAGATAAAGCTTTAGGCACCAAGATACTATTATCAGCTGGCATTCCCACACACAAAGCAGAGGAGACTCCTGCTTCCCCACATGCTCAGCCAACCATATGCCAGGCTAATGTGAGCAAACAGCTTTTTACCATTAAGTAAGAATGACCCTGAGTATGCAAAAGGGGGCAGAAAGACTGCTTAAGGTAATAAGCAAGTCAATTCTTCCAGCCCTCTCTGTGCACTTTGGTGGGTCACGGGAACAATGAGCAGCATGTTGGTCACTGCCAAGTGACTGGTACCAACCTGCATGAAGTGATCAAAATGGACTTAATCCAGCCAAAGAAACTGAAATTTGCTGCTGCTCCTATGGAGAAAAGGCACAAGAAGTCAGTATGCTGCTAATTCTCTCATAATAGCATTACAGCACTGAATTTTTGAATAAAATCTCAAAGCAGCACGCTTGTTATTAGCCTGCAGTACCCAAAGATTTTGTGATAGTGAGAACATTCCTGCAGTCTTCCACATGCTGTGGCTTTTAAACAGATGTCTAGAAATGAACCCAAATTTCCTATGGAGAGCAGCTATCTGTTCCCAGCCCCACAGCTTGTTAAAGCTCAGTAAAGCACGAGCAAAGCACAAGCACCCACCACGGCACCTTTCACTCCCTGGACTGCAAAAACCATTCCCACTGCAGGGATGGGGAGACAGGAGGAGCCATTCAGCCAACCTCAGCCAGGGTGGCTGTGGTCTCACCACTCATTCCCTCCTGTCTGACCCCACGGAGAGCTGGCTGAGCTTATTACACCAACACTGATTCCTTGTCTGATTTCTGAGTTAGTTTCTTGCACTGGCTCCCTGCAGGGGCAGGGAAGTGCCAGAGCTGGAAGCAAAAGCAGCAGAAGTTTTTGGTGAGGGACAGGGAGAACTGAGATTTTTCAGTGCCTACTGGATTTAGCTTAGGCTGCTGGAGAGGAAGAGAGAGAAGGGATGTGTAAATCACATGGCATTTCTCCTCCCAAGGTCTTCATCTAGCCCCTAATCCAGAGTATCTCTCAGGCCACTGTCTCCCAGCCTTTCTAGACAGAAGGGCTGTTTGATCCTTTGAAGAACAAACTCACAGATCAGGGGAGCCTTGTGACTATAAAATGACATTTCTTCACAGGCAAGTAAAAATCAGGCTGAATTTTGAGCATTCACTTCTAACGTTTTCAATGCCATGCATTGTTTTACTGTGTATGCATGAGAATGCACGTGCAAAAGAAACCAAGAAAAAAATGTCTAATCATGCTGCTATTTCTCAGATCAGCTTCCAAAACCCTCTATACGCTGACAGAGAAATTCTTATTAAAGTAATTTTTGGTAAATATTTCAAAAGCAGACTACAGAGATAAAATACAGTGAGTATACAAAGGCAAAAAAGATTCCAACACCTGAAAACATAATTTGTGTTTTGTTTAATGTATGGGGGCCACAAAAAACTTTGTTAAAACTTATATAAATATTTCAAAAGATACAAATTAGCAACTACTATCCAAAATGTCAGCTCTTTTCTACTATCCCCTACAGATACATAGAAAGGAAGTCACTCAAGAGTAGAAAAAGAACAGTTGAGCAATGTTTGGATGGTGGTGATTAGTTTTTGGTTTCTCATCATCTGCATTGCTGAAATATAGTACTTGCTTACCAACTGTCTAATGATCTTTCACCTAAATAAACCCAGGTAGCTATTTCTGCACACACTGCATCTGAACTCAGGCTCTTGATTTTTCTCATCCTGGAGAACAAACTGCACATCCAGGTGTGCACTCAACTATGTATGCACACATGGATGGATGGATGGATGGGTGGATGGATGGGTGNGCAGGTGAGGATGCCCACACCATGTCCCTTCAGAGACACAGAGAACTGCAAGCCCCCCCGCTGGCCTGGCCAAGCAGCTGTGAGCTCTCACGAGCTGCTTGCTGAATGTGCCTCAATGTTTAATTTTGAACTTATTTAAGCTGATCACATGCATAGATCTTTCTAATGCCCTCTACCTAAAAGTGTTTTTCTCCAGATTATGTTCCCAACATATTCAAGGTGTTGAGCTGTGGAATCAAAAGGTTCTCCTGTTCCACAGTTATGAATGCTGAGATTTGATGAGACACTCATCATAATTCCTGTTTTCCTTAAAGTTCTCTCAGGTGGGTTTAGATTAATTAGGTTTATTAAAACTTATTTATGGCACATTTTTCTCATTGCTGGGATGCATTTACAAACTGCCATCCCTATCAAGTCTTAGTATCTGGTTTTGCTGTTTAAAGCACAATATAATAAAGCAATAAGCACAATGTTCAAACTATCCAACCAATGCTAGTCACAGTTAGAATCCAACAGAAAATTAAAGACCCAGAGAGAAAATGCATTAAAACTAGCGAGGAAACAAATCCTCATCGTTCACTGTGTCACCTGCATATTAAACACATGAGTCTCAATTCCTAATTAAGTTAAATTAAAGTTTAATGAATTTTTAAGCAAGCTTAATAATACAGGAAAAAAAAACTCACCAAGAGGGAGTCCTGGGCTCACTTGGCCGATGTAGAAATACAGAATAACTGCTGCTCCCAGGCTGACAAGGGTGTAGATCCACTGAATGACAAACATTATGATGAGGGACACGATTGCCTGTTGGAAAGACACGGTTTGGGTTTACCTCAGAGTCTGGGAGGTAGGACCATGCTGACAGTCTGACAGTCATTTCCCTGCAAAGCCCAGTTTCCCATGGTTTGGAGACTTGTTTGTTCTCACTCTTAAAAGGAGGGACAGCACCAGCAGTGTCACCTTCAGCAGCATGGAGGTAGCTCCAGTGAGCTACCCTGAGACCCAGCATGGGTCTCTGCTTGGGCTTCTCCAAGAGGAGTATCCAGAGGCTCACCAGCTCAGGTGGAGATTTGGCTCAAATTGCATAAAAACAGGGGCAGAGGTAGCATCTCCATGGGAGAGGCTGGGAACAGCAAGGGGCAGAATACAAAGAAAGAGCTAAAATGGTCCCAGCTGACACAACTGGTGAAGCTCAAAGAGAGAGGGCAGAGGGGAGAGGAGTCAGCATGAATAACACATCTAATTTCTGCTTTTGTGATTTTATTTTGCATTGTCAATCCCATCCCAGCTCTGTTGCAACCTCCTCCCCAGTCTGATTATTGACAGGAAACCAAATCTGCTTTAATAAGCATGTCAGTCACCTCTGTAAGCAAATTCCCCCATGCAGGCAGAGCTGAAGCCCCATGATGGCCCTGCCATGATGTGCACTCAGGAGCCACGTTAGATAGGAGCCCAGAAATGGCATCAGCACACATCCTCCTAAAAATATCATCCAAAGAGGGGCCTTCACTCCCAGCCCAACCCCGACACTGCAGCCCAGGAGATCCCCTCACCAGGAGGTGGCTGCTGGCAGCAGCATCAGCAGTGTATTTGAAAAGCAGGTGTCAAACTCCATCTGAGGATTAAATTAGCACAGTTTGGTGGGTTGAGTGGGTTTGTTACATTTTATGCACAGCTATGAAATCCTCATCCATGCAGCAAAGCCATATGGCTCATTCATTATGCATATCTGACCCTTTCCCTGTCATCTGCCCAATAATCCATCTTCCCAAGATGAATTTAAGTGTCTTAAACTTCTCAAAAGCTTGAGGCAGAAGCTATTTAAAAGTTATTTAAAGTAACATGCTGTAGGAATGCTCTCCTTTCCTCCCTCGAAAGATGGAATTTCACAGCTGGGCTGCTGGTATCAGGAGGTCAGCACTAATGAAACCCCACCCCAAGCTTGCAGAAACTGGCCCACAAATAAAAGCAACACAGCTTTGAGGATGATGTCTCAGTCCATGCCACAGCAAGAAAAAGCAGACTGGCACATGGTGAAAAGAGGAACACTGATTTTTTTTCCCCATTCAGCCATGCATCTTTAAAGTCCCAAGACTCCAGACTTTGAATTTGTACTTTTGAGTTTGTTTGTTTGTTTGTGTTTTATCCTGTTGTTATTTAATTTAATATGCCATCAGGCTTTCCCTGAATTTCAACTGCTGGATGCATGGTACCTTGAGTATTTAGTTTAGGTGACCTGGAATACAAGAATCAAAAGCCATAATTTAAAGTACTAGAGTATTTACAGTGCAGTATCTGATGAATTTCCTTCTGTTCGCTACAATCACAACCAGCTTTTCAAAATAAAAGAAAATTACTTACACCAGCAAAGGAAATCCAGTGACTGAAAAATCTGGAGTAGAAAGATTCTGGTATTTGCTGAATTCCCAGTTCTGGATTTTGTTGCTTTATAGATGTTTCTACAGAAAAGGGAAAAAAATATAATTAGGAAAGAGCTGTAATGTTTTCCTCTGCTTTACATTATCAGATTCCAGGAACCAAAGCAAAAATTCTAGCTAACAGCTGGGTACAACAGAGTTAAACCAAAACCTCTAAAATGAAAACTGACAAGAAGTGCAAGAAAAAAACAGAAAGTTGCCAGATCTGGTACTAAGTCCACTTGCAGGCAGCATCTGTCCATCTCTGCCTCAGTTTCACAATTTGTGAAATAAGAAAAATAATACTTTTCTCCCTCAGAGGGGTTTAGGAAGCTTAGCTGACTAATGCTGATGAAACATTACAGCACTGGGGGTGACAAACCCCATGCACACACACAGTACCAAACACCCACATCACCAACAGATGAAATTCAGACCTCCACCTATGGGTGCTGAGTTACAGACTCCACCTGTGTTGTGGAGACCACTGCATTTTGATAGCCTGAGTTTTAGGCTCACACAGCTCCAACCATCCATCCTACTCCACACCAGGATGAAGTAAATCCCAAGATACACCCAAACCCTTTTTAATGTACAGCATTCAGTGTGCCTGTGAAGAATTATGAGTATATTGTAAACAACCCAACACTAAATTTAGTCCTGCCTGCTTTCCTGTGATTAATCTTCTGTAGGAAATTGCTTTGGAACTTCTCCTGTGATGCATTGCAATGAACTCTACCCTCACCTGGAATAAATGATATTATTGCCATGAATCACTGGATGACAGCCCCACAT
This sequence comes from Rhipidura dahli, assembly GCA_013399225.1. NCBI lineage: Eukaryota > Metazoa > Chordata > Aves > Passeriformes > Rhipiduridae > Rhipidura > Rhipidura dahli. Next base: position 75,758 of record VXAC01003468.1, read on the forward strand.
AAAGCTCGTTTCACGCCTGCCTTCAGGAAAGCACTGGGAGGACCAAGGTTATAAACAATTTGCTCTGAGCATGGAGATGTCCATCTCCTGCAGCCCTCACCTTCTCCCCTGGGGCCAGGGAGCATCATCACTTCACTGCAGAGCTGTTCTCTCTGCTCCAGCATCCTGGGTATGTGCTGGGCATCCACGGTGGGTGGTGAGCACAGAGTTGCATCCCACTGCCCACCCTGCTCATCCACATCCTGCTGGCTCTCGGGGGGCTCCGGGGTCTCATCCCGGCCGCACCGAGCCAGGGGAGCATCGTGATGCAGATCCAGGAGGAAGCTGTCCTGTAATGTCTGCTTGGCTGGCTTCTTTGCCTTCTTTCGTTTGACCTTTTGGGTTAAATTCTCATCTCCTTCTCTTCTGCAAGTACTTGGCTCACTAAAAAATGGTTTAAAAAGCTGGTCCATGTCTTTTTTGAATTCCAGCAAGGTGCCATTTGATCTGCTTTGGATTACTCCTTCTGCTGTACGGCTGGGGGGCTTGTTGAAAATTAAAGGCTGGGAACAGTGAGCAGGTCTGGCAGTTCCCATCTGGGTCTCGTCAGGTTTCTGCTGAATGTTGTAGCTCAAGGACAGCGAGAAATAGGAATAGTCCACAGCAATGTATGTCAGCATGAAGTTGATGGTGACTATGGGAGCAAGCACGTTCACTTGCCCAATGAAGACAAAAGCCATGGTGATGAGACTCGTTAAGCAAATTGCAGCCACTGGAGTCTTGTTGGGGCCTTTCTGGTTCATAAATAAAACAAAATTACATTTAAATTAATAACCATGAACCTTGCCATGAGGATTCCCCACTTGCTCAGCTGCCATATGTGGTTACCTGGCTTGTCTGCAGTACCCCCCTAGCCATGAAACACATGCATGCATGTGCAAACAGAGGCTCACAGGCCTAATAAATTAAAGAATAGGCTGGAAGCCAAAAGCTGTTGAGCTCCCACTTCATCCCTAAGCCTTACTCAAGCTTTGTCTTTGGTAAATTCATCCACTCTCACTCATATCTCCATGGTAAAACAATGTCATTAAAGCAGCAATAAACCTTCGGAGAGATTTGTAAACCACTGAGAATTTCACAGGGGTTGCCAAGGGAAGCGTGTTCTGTGGTCACCTGAAAACTGCTTTCAGGAGCTGAAAGTTTTTGCAGTCATTATTGTTCCTGCTTTCCCTACAATTATTACTAGTATTTTTGCTATTATTATAAGTTTTAATTTAGAAAATTACTTTGAGAAACCTAAAACAACAGAGAGAAAATTATTATACTTATAAAACATTTAAATATTTTAAAACATTCATAAATACCAATATTGAAAAATATATTTCTGTATTTTCAAGCTGCTCTGAAGGAGCAAAGCATCCTAAGGCCTTTCCAGACACAGTGTTCAGACAGGTACTGCAGGTTACTGAGAGTGATAGAATTATTTTCTGTCTATTCAGAAAAAGGGAAGACCATGTATAGATAGACAGATAGCCCAAGACTAGAGAGTGCTTGGTGACTGATACCTTGACTGGCATCCGTAGAATGACTCTTGCATTAAGATTATTCACAAAGCAAGGAAAAACTTCTTGTCATATTCCAAGCAAGACTTTGTTTCAAGGCATATCTAAAGCTCAGAAGCCCCTAACTTAACCATTCAAATCTGTTTTTTGTTTTTATTTAATAGTGTCCAAAAGGCACCTCATCTTACAAAGAAGTGTCCTCTTCTCCACCGCACACAGACTGAATCCACAGCATCACAGCTGGTCAGCTATGAGGTTACCACAGAGGAGAGGAACAGATCAAAGAAAATGCACAGGAAAGAAGAAGAAAGAAAACAGATAAAAGGCAAATAGACAGTTACCATCCATTCCACCATGTGCTGGAACAAAAGCTTCAGGTTTCTGCCCCGGACAGGAGGGCAGAGGAGAGGTAGGTGCTTCTTTCAGTCGTGGTCAGGATTAGCACCGACATGGATAAGGTTTTTGCAAAAAAACCCCACAGACAAAGCTACATCATAAGTTCTTGTTTTAGTGGGGACATCTTGAAGAAGTGGGTCAGAGGGGCACAGGGGACTGAAGTCAGCCCGGGAAGGGCTGTGGGCTCACAGGGGCAGGACAGAGGTGGGTGAGAGAGATGCTGGGATGGTGAAGCAGGGCTGCTCCTGCACAGTGCCAAACCCTGTGGGAAGGCTCAGAGCAGAGGCAGTGCACACAGTGGACAGGCAAGGGAAGGACCACAGGCAGTTGGATGCTTGGTTTTTTTCATAAAACCACCCATTTCCTGGCTCTTTTGCCTATGCATGGGATACCAGATCCTGAGCCTTCCTCTCCTCACATTTCATGCGTCCCCCATCTCACTCTACAGACACACAGAAATCTTGGCTTCCTAAGTTCAGGTGAAGGTTTGACAGCAATCCTGGAGAAAGGATGACTAACCCCACGTCCAAGGAAGGCGAGCATGGGGATCACGTTCTCCTGGGCAATGCACTGCAGGATCCTGGGTGCTCCATACAGCCCTCCCATGCAGGAGGCCAGGGACGAGATGTACAGCCCCAGCAAAAACAAAAAACCCACCAAGGATACCTGGAGGGAGCAGAGAGAATGCAAAGTTCATTATATTGTGCCTTAAAGACACCCAAGCAGTCTTAAATACATGTATTTTAAGAGATCACATATTTTGTAACACTGTTAAATGAACGGAGCAAGCCCTGGGAAACCAGCGATTTAATTGGTCTGTGGTATAAAGTACAAGCAATTAATACAGGAAAATTATCCCATAAAAGTAATTTAATACTGAACATCCTGTACCGACAGAACCATTTTACAAGCTCATATCCAAGAAATTCTTTGCCACTTGGAGCAATTGCAGCAAAGCAGCAGCTATTAGATTCCCCTTAAGTAACTGGAAGTGAGTTTATTTCAGGCAAGATCACTTATATACAGAGCACATCGTACAGGAAAAGCTGCCCAGGCTTCCCACCATCCAAAACAGGAAGACAAACCCCTGTGTCTCAGAGGGGAAAACCAATCCTGAAAGAAAAGCCACAGTAAAACCAAATCAAAATTGCCACTTAAGTAAATGGCATCTCAAAAAACACGCTCCAAAGGATATAATACAATGACCTTATTTTCCTGTCTTCAATGAGAAAAGAATTTCCTTTGGCCAACGTGAAACTTAAAAAAAAAAAAATTAAAGCCACAGTGCTAACAAGGCTGGTTTTAGAACTGGTTTCTGAAGCACCCTTTGAAGCTGAGAGCATCTCCTGCAGGTGTGGAGGGAAAGGAAGGGCAGCTCCTGGTCTGTCACACAGAATTGAGAACTGGGGTCCCCCTAAGCAGCTCCCCACTCCTGAGAGCTGCAAGGACAGACAGCATATCTAAAAAACCCCAGCCAAATACACAAAACCCCACTATATAAACATTGTGCAAGAAAACTTTGAAATGGGAGTGCTCCTGGCACTGCAGTTTAAGGACATGGACAGAAAAAATAAGGAAACTAAGGTCTAGGGTCACCTGAGACACCCCCAAGTCCTGCAAGACCACTCAAGTCTGCCAGCCAGCAGCCAGGCATGGAGAATGGCAAGGCATGGGGGTAACTCCAGCACAAAGGCAAGGCAGAGTGGAAAACCCCACTTTTTGGTCCAAATCCAACATGCCCATACTCCTCTGAAGAGAGTGCTGGAGGTGCAGACAGACATCTGTGGCAGAGGATGTCACCAGATGCAGGTCCCTGTATCCCACATGTCCTTTGCTCCCACCCCTCCTACTGTGGAAAAGAGGGTCTAAATGAACACAGGCCCTCCCAGCTTCTTCCCTCACTAAAGTCAGGTGGCACAAGTTTTATTAGAAGCAATTACAAAATTTTACATGGATGAAGATGCTTCAAGCTACATCTGACTTTTTCTTGTCTACGAAATCCGCAGGGAACAAAAAGGAGACTGGGTGAAAAGCCAATAAAAAGCTTGCTGATGGGGAAGGCATGTGAAATTACTGTCAGGATCCAGAACCGTTCAAGCTTCCTACTACAACATCTCCCCATGAAAATCCACTTGGCCTTGTGAATGGTATCTTGTGGGACAGAAGGAACCTGAGGCAAAGATGAGCAGATACCAGCTCTCATTAGACCAACAGACAGACACTCAGTGGGGAATCCTCCCTTCCCTCTCCTCTAATCCTGCCCTGCTCTGAGAAATACTCGGAAGAAGCAAACAGTTGTGCCAGACACCATATATTATTTTAGCTGCCAAAAATGCTTGCATTTAAATGTGCTACTTGACATTCAAATCAGGGTTAGAGGGGAAGAGTCCCTCTCACTGAGGCTGATGAAAGCTTTTGCTATGGGTTTTGAACATAGAAGAGTGTGAATACATTGTGAGGAATTGGCAGTTGGAGCTCATTAGAAATGAAATTACCAAACCTCATTTTTATGTTTAAAAAGCCAAAAAATTATTGCAACAGGGAAAAGCAGCCAAGCACTTGCTCACCTGTGAAAGAAAGGGAGAGTTTGGAGGAGTAATGATCTCTCCCTGCTCCCTCTCTCCAAAGTCATTAAAATCTAAAGCATCTTGTAATAACTCAAAGAAGAAACATTAATATTGGTATTGCACCATTTGTTTGTCCAGTATAAGGGGGAAGAAAACTGAATTTGTTTTTTCTGGGGTGGAAGAGGGGTGTTTGTTTGCTTGTTTATTTTTTATATTTGACATTATTAAATATCTTCTCATTCGTTGCTAGGGGATTTCTCATTTTCCCCCTGAGGGTTTTGAATTTAAAACACAGCTTTAACAGTCTCTTTCTCTTCAGCAGATTCATTTAAAGCTGATTCTTTTGGTTATTACACTTTTTGCCCATTAAGTCATGACGTACAAAGAGGTTGCTTTACAGAAGGCAAGATCATTCTTTTTTTTCCCTGCAACAGAGGTGGGTTTTTTTACCTCAGCAGGAAGTGGCACAGCCCCACCAATAATTGGGAGTTTATTTGGGGGGTGAAAGAAGTTTAGAGCTGAAATTACTTAAGAAACAAAGCCAGAGCTTCAGTTTGATATTTTAGATTAAAACCATGTTAAAGGTCAAACTATGTGAACTTCTCAACTTCAAATGAATCACAAGAAATAGTGTCAAATACAGTGAACCCATGATTTTGGATAGCACTGAATAACAAAAAAATTAGCCCTTCTAGATCCCATCCAAAGAAAGAAAATGGCACACACCAAAATCTCCTGCTGTCTTTCTAGAGGCCTGAAGAGGGGAGGCTCATTGTGTATTTCACTGCAAACCCCCCCCTCATGTAAATACTCTGTGTGGAATGTCTCGAGTTCAATAATCCTGCTGCTGGCCCTGCAATTACAGCTGGCCAGATACGGGAACGTGAGCTTCGCTTGACTTAGTGAGGATAAGCAGGGGGCTTCTTTAGAGATTTCAATTTGGTCTAAGCTTTCACCAATGAGGAAGGATATACTGAATAAAATACAGCATTTATCATTAGACCACATTAGCATGCTTTAGCTCCTATTGCTGGGTGATTATGCCAAGATTTGGCATTATGGGATATGTGGGTGAACGCAAAGATATTGCATCAATTGTGCACTGGGATTTGCAACGGGGAAATCCCCCTGGACTTTAATGAGGGATGCATACCCACATTCCTTGGGCTTTTGGAAAACTCAGGCATTCAGTAAGGCAGATACATTATACAAAACACAAGTTACCTTCTCTGCTATCATGAAGTCATAGCGGAGTGACTGGCGGGTACAAATGGCTCCCAGCAAAAAAACAAAGACCATGTACAGAAACCACCTGCAAACAACAAAAATAAACCAATTTCTTCACAAAGAGACGAGACCATTGAGAATTCTGCCACTAGGAGAGCCAGGAGACAGTTCAGGTTGCCCAGAGAGATGCTGGATGCCCCATCTCTGGGAACATTCAGGGTCAGGATGGACAGGGCTCTGAGCAACCTGTTCTGGTTGAAGAACTCCCTTTAAAGGTCCTTTCCAGCCCAAACCATTCTGTGATTCCCTGGTTCTGCAAGTCCCCCCCATCTGGCAGTAACATTAACAGCACAGCCATGATCCTCTTCTGGTGTTCTGGCCTTTCCAGTACTCAGGCTGGGGGATAATTTTGTCTGTAAAGCCCAGAGCAGAGAAAGGAATGACCACAGCCTTGGATAGATAGGTACATGTGATACTTCTGTGTCCTGTGGAATCCCCCTCTTAAAACAAGCACCAGTTTCAGCAGGAATCCCTCCAAATTGTGAAGATTCTTCCTTCCTGCCTGAACCTTGGTACATGACTAAAAGTAATAATTTCAAGTGGAATTTAGATAGCAATGAAAGCAGGCAGGAAAACCCTACTGAGGGCTTTTTTTTTTAAATATGTAGCAGTGGAAAGTTCTCCTGGAAAGCAGCATTTCCTTGGGAAGATCCCTGCTTGGTTATGCAGAGCTTCTCTGTTTCTCTGGTCTTGCAGGTGGGTAGGTCATCTCACTTCTCTTGGCCCCATTTTCCCAATAAAATTTTGATACTTCTTTTCTATTTATATAGAAGAAGAACACAGGAGAAAAAAGAAAAATAAATACACCCCCCCCCCCCTTTGAAATCAACAGCAGTGAATGACAAAATCATCCCCCTCCCAAGCCTTGGAGAACTCTGCAATTCATACCAGGCTGCAGCAGCACAAGCACCCCAGCACCAGCAGAGATCCCACCCAGCAGTGGAAGGACTGAGCACATCCACACCAACAAACATCTCCTCCAACCCACCCAGAATACGTGGTGGTAAAGGATGACAACTTGAATGAGAACCACGCTTTAATTTTCCAGATGGCTGAGTAATAAAAGGTTGATGGGAATATGAAATGGATTGGTCACACTCAGGGCAGTCTGCAGAGCAAATTTTCCCCACTCAATGACTTACGAGGTGCCAATAGCAGCCAGAGACCCCAGAGGGATGTTGGAAGAGGGCTTCTGGAGATCTCCACTCATATTGAACCCAGCCATCACACCTGTATTTTGCAGACACAAGTGCAATTTAGAGTCAATCTAAATTACAGTATATATAACACACATTGCACTATGTAATATAATTTAATCAATCAGTTCATTGATTGCTTCAGAGCAGTAACTGTATCACTTCACTGCACTGCCACACAGACAAATACTGGATCCCACCAATTGCTTGGTAAAAAACTGTTCATGTCTTTAATAGAAGCAAGTCACCACTAACATGTCAAAGAACCCTTTGTCCAGTTTGAACAATGCTGGGGGGAAAAGAAACAGTGTGTGAACAAAGCCCATCTTATCTTCATACAAACCTAACAGAAGACAATGCTGCCCAATTTTTGAAAAGAGAAATGCCACTGTTCATCAGGGCAGCACATGCAGCAGGTGGTACAACCCCCAGAGCAGATCCATTACACGTCCCTGCATTCACAGGGGACAGCCACTGCTACAAAACAGCCTGTCCTGGCCATATTAAATGATGATCACATTAGCAGAGGGAATAACAGGGCTCTCGGCACGTAGGTGGCACCTTCCAGCCAAGGGATCTGCGTTGGAAGTAGGCATTATCTCTGCCTTGCAGGCAGGAAAACAGAAACACTGAGAGGGCAAGTGATTGTCCCAGTGTCACGTCGAAAACACATGGTAGGGCTAAGAATAAAATACTGAACTGTTATTTTAGGCCAGAGTACAGGGTATTATACAACCAGGGACGCTCCTTAGCCTAAAAAATCACCATCTAAAGACGCAAGAGAGGGAAACAGGATGAAGCAGAGGATTACAGTCTCCACATTAAGGCTAGAAAGCCAGGTACAAATTGGTTAAGGGGCTTTGACCATAGCTGAAGGAGGAGTCATACCAGACTTGTCAGGAAATCAGAAATTCCCCTGTCACATTATGCCAGAGTTTGTCTTAGAAGACTTCAGGTATCTGCTATAAATAAAAATAAATAAATAAAAATCTGTGATTTAGAATCCTGATGGGAATTTGGACAATTTGAAGGCAGACCCAAAGACTTTAGGACGCTAACTTCTGCTCATCCCTGTCTTTCCTCCCAGGATGTCAGACTAATGTCTTCATAAGGACACGTGGGCCAGGAGCCAGGCAGCAGTGCTGATGGCACAGTCCCTGGAGCCAGGGTGAGATCAGCACAGGACAATGGGAAGAAGGATGCCAGTGCCATGGCACTCACAGCATCTGGCAGCCCCGGCAGCAGGGGACCAACCGCACGCCCGCCCACCACGGCTGCCGAGCCCAGCAGCCATTCCTCGGGTTCAGAGGGCATAAGGATGACAGTCAGTCTCTGCAGCTGCAGATCTGAGTGGCTACAGCTCTAAATCAGCAACAGCCCGTTGCATTTTAAAGCTCAAACACTGATTGCTTCTTGGAAGGGTTTTTTCCCAGGATGAAGGACAGACAAGAGCCATGGGACCAATTTCAGGGTAAAGGGGACAAACCCAAATCAGCCAGATGGATGCCTTCCCTGTTCACTATTCCCTACAGACCTTGGCTGCTGGTGGGCTGTCAGCAATGGCTTGGCTGCTAATCATGGAACACAAACTCTGCTCTGCTCTTTGCTGTGCATCTGCACAGCACCATCTCCTCATCTGCTCAAAGGGAATTGTAACACCTCCTCTCCTCGCTGCCCTGCCATGGGGACAGCACATAAATGGGCACCAGGCACTCTCACAATGCCAAACACAACCAGGGCTTTATTTATTTATTATTATTAATGCTTTTTCCTTGATCATCTCTTTTTTTCCCCTTGATCAGTCCACTCACCAGCCATCTTTTCCTGTCATCTCCACCACAGAGCTATAGCCCCGACAACCATTCCCTGTCTCCACAGAATCCTGGCATTCTTCAGCTCCTGGAAGAGCTTTTCTTCCAAATTCAGACCAGATTTGAATCCTTGACACCATACTGAAAGCATTACAAATAGAGTTCTTCATTTTCTCCTGGAAGACTATTTTGTGGATATACTTCTGAACAGCACAGCTAAAAGCTAAAAGCTCAGCTGCTCTGGTTTTCTCTAGATAAAGCTTCCATGCAGAGTTCAAGCCCTGCTCTTTTCAAACAGCTACACAATAGGCTTAGCTAGAAGTGAGAAAAGTTAGGAGGGCAGAAGTCCATGGAAATGGTCACAAATATGCTAAATAAAGTCTCTATGAAGCACTCTTTGATGACATGCTACTTTGCAATTCAGAGACAAAGCAGAAAACTTAGAATTCTCTGAATTTTTCTTCTAAAGGGAACAAAGTATTGTCAGGAGGACAGCTGTTAATCTCATGTGCTTCTTGGCCAAGTTTCTCAAACATCTGGCACCACCTCTAAATCTTCCAGCTTGAGTCACCTCTTCCTCATCCAAAGTCCTGCCTCAGCAAAGCACTGGGGAAACACCAAAATGGCATTTTTTGGACTGAACATAAAAAAGTTGAAGAGGTGAGTCATCGGCACGGCAATGACTGCACAGCCTGGGCTGCCTCCCTCCCACAGCCCCACACACACCCAGGAGCAGCCAGGAGGTGACTTCCCAGAGCTCGCCTAAAGAGGATCTCCAGACTGATGATTGACCTCCTGACCCTCCAGGGGTCACACCCAGGCCACTGCACACCACCAGCTTCTGTCAGGGCCCCCAGGAGGTCACCAGAGCCTCGTGGGTGCCACAACCCAAAGGTCAAGGCCACCAGAGATGGAAGCAGCACAGATATTCTCAGCCACACAGGCCAAAGCCATCTCCTCTGTGCTGCAATTGTGACTCTGACCCAACTAGAGCAAAAGTATGGACAATCTGGTAGTGCAGATGCATGGACAAGCCAAAGCCACCCTCCACCACCACCCAAAAAGCAATTATCCAGACAGGATGACAACTGCCAAAGAACAGTTCTTTGGCAGAGGGTCTTTTGCAAGCAGCTGAGTAAGCAACCCACTTTTCAGTGAAAGGACAACCTGACAAATTTTTTAAAAAAAATATAAATAAAACATCCTAAACAATCTCCACCATCCATAGCCTCGGTCAGCCCCTGCCAGAGAACTGACCTGACTTGCAAGAAGCCACAAAAAGCCTTGTCAGAGATTCTGGCTGCTCGACAGAGGAAAAGCCCCACACTTGCATCTAAAACTCAAGCAACACAGAAAAGTTGGGATGTTCCTTCCTTCAGACACAGACTATCCCTAGGGAAATGGCCAATCCCTTCTGAACTCAAGCAGTCATATCTGCAGATTGTCCATGGAGAAAATTATCCACCTCTCTGTTTCAAAGAGATAGCAGGCTGGATTTTCCACACTGGCTATTATCATAGAGAGCAGCAGATAGTGACAAAGCTTCTGGACAAAGAAGCATGAAAACACAGTCAACCCAGCCAGGAAATTATGGCTGAGACAGTCTGTACATGGCTGCTATTCCCAGTGTAATCTGGTCCTGGGCATCATCCAGGCAGGGGATACGTGCATGAGGGGACCACCTACACTGTGTCAGACAGAGCCATCAGCTGCACCAGCCATGGTTTATGGCCACAGATACAATCGCTCTTGCAAATGCCCCATGCATTTTTCAGAGAACATACGATAAAATATAAAAGGTGGGCTTTTTTCCTTCACCCAGGAGGTGAAGAATGGAAAATCTTAGATAAGAATTGTGGCTAATTTTTTTTTAAAGGGCCAGCTTCTCCACTGATGTCAGCTGGCACCTCGCCATAGACTTCAATGGAGTTGTGCCAGTTTACATCATCTGATAACTTAGCCCAAAACTTCTAAATCTATTTGCTGTCATTTTGCAAGTGCCAAATATGGTTTATTTCAGAACTGGTTTCTGTGCGATGATATTTTCCATTAACGCCGCTTCAAACAACATCTTACTTTCTTCTATCACAAGACAACACACTTCTTTCATTAGACAGAAAACCTTGGGGATTTAGCAGAAAAACATTTTTTGCACAACAGAAACGGCATTTATCTTAATTTTAAAAATGCACTGATGGCTGCGTGGCTGCTGCTGAGGGCTGGCTGAGGGCAGCCAGCTCCCAAGACTCCCCCCCTGCTGAAAAGCCCTGGCTGGGTGGGTAGCCAAGTGTTCACCTATCACAGCACAGCAGCAAAATGAGTGCATTTAAAATGGTATTTACAGACATGCAGGAAAACATTTGGTTAATGCACAGCATCTCTCTAGGGGCACACTCACATCTTCCACAGCATGTATTTCAGTCTTGCAACTGAAACCAGCAAATCCGAGTCTCCCATGCCCATGGTCTCCCATTTAGGCCAGCTCTAGATGTATGTTTTGGATCTCTTGGCTACTTCCCTATGATTAAATGACAAACTTGGGGGAATAAAGCCAGCTGCACTGAACATCCAGCTGAAATAGTTTAAACAGCTAATGCACAGGGAGCAAACAGACCAGCCTCTGGGGTAACTTCACTCACATTGCTGGAGTTGTACCAATAAAACACAGAGGAACAGAGAAAACAACCTGACCTGGAGCAAAACAACCCAAGGAGAGTGCTCATAGGAGGCAGCATGATGCTACTGGTCTCCCAAAGGCTGGGATGACCATCCTATGCCCGTCAGCTGAAGCATGTCCCCAGCTGCTCCTTCTGCCTGTTTGGTCCTGGCAAGGGTCTCTCCACAGGTCCTGCTCCCCCTTCCTAAAGTGGCTGCCCCTCTTTGCTTTTACAGCTACCAGCCTGCATTTCAACATTTCTATTTCACTGCTATGTCTGGGCAACTTACAGCCACTTTTCAGTATATCCCAGAGACCAAACTGGTTGAATTCAGATAGCCATTGCAGAGAGAGAGAGGAAAAAGTCTATCCTGAAAACATCAAAATAGTTACACTTCAAAGAGGAACATTTCATCTCAGAAAGGCCCAAACAATTTGTTTCACAATTTCCGAAACTTTTTTCTTTTAAAAACTTTGTTATCAAAATAGCATCTTAAATTGTAAACTAGCATATGCTAAAAATTAAAAAGGGTAAACACAACATTTAATAATTAAAGATAAACAGAACATTGCTCTGGGTCAAAGAACTGTTTCAAACTGGCTCAATGTAACCCCTCAAAACTCAGCAGCATATTGTTTTGCTGAAACTCTCCCCAAGTTTCTGCTGTATCTTAAGGCAAAGGATTTTGCTTCCAGTGCTCCAGCTGGGTCACTGTGGGGGTTCCAGCAGAGGTGGGTACCACTGGGGAGGACCACAGGCTGGGGGGGACAGCCTGGGAGCAGTGCTAACCTGTTCCTGTCATTCCTCAGTGCCACTTGCTCGCAGTCTGCATCACCCTGGCTGCCCTGCAGCAGCAGCACTGGCAGCACAGAGGTGTTGACTCCCACCCTAGAAATTTCTTAATCAGACCACAAGCTCTTCCATGCAGCGCACCAAACACAGCCCTGCACTTTATGAGGCTCCTGAACTCCACAGTGCTCCCAACAGCCATGACAGGAGTGATAGTGATGTTATATGGTATCACTGGCACTGCTACTCTGAAGGAGTAATTTAAATCCTGTAAATAACCAAGCAATTAAAAAGAACACATGAAAAAGTTGTGTTAACAACCAAAGTAATTATACATCATCCCAAACTGTGTTTTCAGAGAATGTTTGACATTACTACTGGTATTACTACTGCTAACTAAACAGAGCAACAGGCTGCCAGGGTTTTAAACAAATTTTATCTATTAGCTTTGGCACTCATCCTAGCAGCCAAGCATTAGCAGTGATGAAGAATCATTTAATATGGCTAATCATGGTAATTTTCTGCACAGTTTTGTCATAACTGTTCCTTCTTCTACAACCAAGGAACTGAAAAAAAACCCCTGCTTTCCCACACTAGTGGCAGAGCTCAAGAGGAAGGTCCTTTTCTCTTAGGGACTCACTTGGGCCAGTCAAAATTGACGACAAAGAAGAGGGCAGAAGACATCTCCATGATGCCAATAGTTCAGGAAGGTGAGTTTTCCAGGAGGAAGTCAACACAGAGGCAGTAGCCAGCCTAATAAAGTGGGAGAGAGGATCTCAAGGAAAAATTTGAAGTCCTGCACAAGATGCACCTGACAAAGCAATTTCTGCTGCCAGACCATTCCTCCAGTCCCATCTGCTCCACAAAACCTTTTCGTTTGTCTCCTTGTACTGCAGCAATCCTGCAACTTCCAGTGAGTTGCTTAGAGCTAATCCTCTGAAAATTCATTCTGTAATCCAAGGATTCATTGCTATGGAAACTGCTTATAATCAGTACTTTTAATAGCTTAAAACACCCAGCATCAGCAAAAGGTATTGTAACTTCAACTGATAGTTAACTGCATTCCCACAGGAGATTGTCAGCTCTGGAAAGGGGACATGAATCTTCCTGGTAATTTAAGGGAATGACTAATAAGAAGGTATCTAAATAAGCCCATAAATATGAGCTCTGCTGACATTCAAGGATGAACCTGTGACACCACACAGCAAGTGGTGGGGGTCCCTCCTGGGCAATGGCATCAGCCCAGCTCAGCCACCTGCTGAGGTAAGATGGAGAGAAGGTCCTCCTGTGCTCTTCCCACTCTCCCAGTGCAACCCAGTCATAAGGCTCATCTGATATGATAAATCATGATCAGCCCTTTTAAACAGGCTTGGTATCTTCTGCCCTGACAGCCAAGATCAGTGCCTGAGCCTTGTCCTCGGCAGGGAAGGATTCACAGGACCACATCAACCCATGGAGTTCACCAGCTGTTTCTGACTACAGAGACAGAAGAGCAAATTCAAATGAACAAGACATGAGTGCACAAAATTTGAGATGCTGGAGGGAAGCCTGAACCTTTGAATTGACCACTTGAGTCTGCTATGGCCAATTGCAGTCCTGCTCTCTTTGCCTCGCAGTCCAGAGGAGCTCCCTTTGCTTCTGCTCACCTTCAAGATGTTCCTGTGGAGGAAAAAAAGGATAAAACTGTACCTGTGGCAGCTGGGAAAAACACTCCAAAAACGGTGAAGAAGGACTCCCCCTGGCTGTAGTCTGGCAGTGTGTTGTTGAACATCAGCTCTTCCGAGTAGCCGACAAAGCCGTGCTCTGCGGAGACATGGAGGGCAACGGGAGAACCTCGGGAACCACCAGGGCTACAGGAGCCCCTCCAGCACCTCTCAGCAGCCACCCACCCTCCAAACACATGGGCCTGCAGGGGCTGCTTCCAAGCACCATCTGAAAGGATGAATGTCAGCTTATGAGGTGGGGGAGAAGGCAGAAACCAGGGTTGCCACTCCTGCCCCATCTTTCTGAGGTCACACACACACAAGTTTTACTTCCCAAACAGGTTTTACAGAAGGTGGGGGAGAGGGCAAAGCAATGGGTGGGATACCAAGGGCAGGCACCTGGTGTACTGGATGTATGATGGAGGATCCTGCTCCCTCACTGCACACTTGAAGGATGGGTCAAATTCTTCCACAAACCTGAATTTGTTAGGAAGAGTTAAGGCTGACAGCTGGCATGCAAGGCATTAATTAGGAAAGGTTTCAGATGCTCATGGATAGAAAAGATAACTCACGAAAGCAGGTTAAGGAATTAGTGGGTATGACCATGAAATTATTAATTTTGATTTTAACTTTTTAACTGCTTTTTAATGAAGTATCTTAATCTATGGAAGCTTCTCCTCCCTGTCAGTAATCCAAATGCTCATGCCAGCTGGGGGTGGAAGGTGAGCAAAGTCGGTTTCTTTTTTTCTCCTGCCACTGCAATCTTTTTCCACAAGACATGTGACTGCAATAACTTGAATTTTCTCATTAGCAGGCAGGATGTTGTTTATGGCTGCACAGGGTGATGACCAGAAATTAAAAAAAGACTCCATCAAAGCTGTCCCATGCCTCAAAGAAAACTTTAATGGTGTTTGGACAATAGATTAAACCAGAACATTAAATCAGAGCTCTGAGCACAAGACATATCCATTTAAAGTCTCAGAATATAACTAACCACAGAGCTTTGAAGTTTTCACAGAAAAACCCTATAGATAATCAAAAGTTTCCTACTACATCTGCATTTATTGTGTTGCCCAAACATGGATGGAAACACACTGATAGAAGGGGTCTCCTGCTGCTAGGCTTTGTAAAAGCATTAGTTCTCTTCACCAGGAACAAGTCCCAGATGAGATTTACAGGGAACAAGCCCAGTGCAACACACTGACCTCTGGACCTCACAGATGTCTGCAGAAAGTGCACTTTCTGGAGAAACAGAGGGGGAATTTGTGTAGGCTGTGTGCTCTAGTAGGTCCAGACCTGTGTGGCTTCAACCAGAATTGGTGCTCATGACAGCACAGCACATGGCCTGCTGCAAAGCTCCCACCAAACTGCTCAAGGGAAGTGCTGGTGCTTGGCCAAGGGATTTTTCACCAAGTGTGTGCTCCTCATAGAAATGTTAATGTGCCATTAAAAAAGCGAACAAAATACTCACCTCACCCCACAAACATCTGCAGACCTTCTCCCACCAGAGCTTTGAAGCAGCAGCATCAAATACATCTATGCCACTTGACAAAAGTTTTCCACATTGATTCATAAAAGTCTCCTGTGAAGTGAACTCTAGCCATTCCTGATGGTTTACTCTCACATATTCCTATCCTTCAGATTTTCCCTAATCACAGAGTGTCCTTTTCATACCACTTGCCCAGTTGGTGGAGGCCATCTGAAAGCCTGACACTCTCTGCCAGGCTGCTGCAAGCCCTTCCCAGCTGGGGGTCATCTTCAGCTTGAACCTGCACATTCCCTTTTCCATCATCCAGGAAGTTAAGAAAAATGCCAAATAACACCAAACCAAAAACAGACTGTTGCAGAACCTCATCAGGCACAGCATCCTGCTTTGTAAGTAAACCATCTCCAACTGGGGTCCTCCAGTGGTGTTTGAGGCTACATAATTCAAATGAGGTACTTTGGGTGCCTTCTGTTTCCTTCCTCATACAGAAGGCCAAGCATACAGAGCAGTGAACAACCACACTGTATTTTCTGTGGTACCATTTTGGCCATATTATGGCCACATTACAGCCACAGACTGACCATGAGACCCATGAGTCCGATGTCCAACCTGCACTTGTGTGCATCTGACCCCTATTAAAAAATTAAATTATCCCCTTGTGCTCCATTCATTTGGCTGTTGTTCCCTTTCCTACCTTATTCCCCTAAGTGGAAATCCTCAGTGGAAGAGACAAAAGCTCAAAGCCATGGCAGATGTCACTGGAACCACAGAAAATGACAGCCATGGGTTTGTTGAAAGAGCCACAGGATGTGCCTACAACTCCATCCCACTTCTGCTTCCTCTCCTCACAGCTCTGGCAGGTGAGAGGCCATTCCACATTTCCCCTGTATACAGAATCAGGAACCTTCTTGACTAATTAAGGAGTTCATCCAAATGTTAGTTGTCCTTGCATCCTCATTTCTCTCTCAATCACCCTCCTGTGAAGCAAACCTCACCTCCCTTTTGATGGGACTAGAACTTGAAATCACCACCAATTCAGGGGCACACAAGCACGAGGCTGAGGAAAACATGCTGGGAGCATCTCCTGCCCACCCTTGTGCCTGTGACCAGTGCAAGTCATCTGTGACCTTTCAGCTGTCACATTAATGCAACTAATTGCAGCTGACAGGGCAATTGGGCTGAAAATCATCCAAAACAAAACAGGTATCAGCAACTGAGAGCAGTTGGTTAAACCAACAGAGTCCTGTGTCAGTCGTTGGCAGAGTTGATTATCCACATCCCATTGAAAGTGCACTTCAAAAGGACGAGCTTCAGAAGGAGGAGGGAAGGAAATGTGATAGGGTCTATATTTGGCACTCTGATCTTCAAACGAGGCAACATCATTTTATACATTTTTTCCTCCAAGGAGATCTTTTTCTCCTGCTTACTGCTAGGTACATGAGATCCAAACCAGATTCCTCCCTCCTTGCTCGTTACAAAATATTCGTCTGAAAAATTTCGCTCTCAATCAATTTATGCAACCCCACAGCCTCTAAATCCTGCCTTTAATGATCCTGCTCTCAGCTGGCTTGCAGAGGGCTGGAGCTGAAGTGCTATAAACAATCTTCCCTGTGTCATGCTAGAAGAAAAGAATTCGGTTTCTTCTCCGTGCAGGGTCAGCCTTATGGGAAATGCACAATAAAGAGCAGCAACAATTTATTTTCATCATTAGATACTCAATAAGGAGAAAGCAAATAATGTGTTTCTCAAGTGGTTGAGCTGATCTAAATAAACAATAGGGGGAAAAAATTACTTAGAGCAACATCTGAATTATTCCTGTGATTCTTCACAAATCAAGTCCTTCCAGTTGCTCTCACTAAAATGATGTAATAAACAGTAAAAACCACCTAGCAAGTTTGCAATTGAAGAGTTTTCAGGATGAGTATCCTCCATTCACATGTGCAGGGGAACCACAGTAGGCTGTACACCAGCCTGATGTAGTCACAGGAGGAGAAGGAAGATGGTCAGAAGTCTCATGTCTCTTCAGCCACCACTGATGCCTGAGAGGAGGCACCACCTGGTTGCCACTACTGCATCTCCTCTCTTCCATGTTTGGGCTTTCTACTTCCTCCCACCTCTCACCCTGTGGAAGAGCATGAAAGCAGGAGATTTTTGGCGCTCAGGACTCCCCTTATGAGGGCAGCCCCTCCACGAAGCCCAGGGTTCCAGAATGGGAACTCAGAGAGGTTGGAGAAGGGGTGCAAGGTGAAGCCGTGGTTACACGGGGTCAGGCCATTATGCAACAGCACAGAGCACAGTGGCGCTGCCAAGTTCCAGGCAACCTGGAGCTCATTACAGATTAGTTAAGTCTTGGCCAAATTCAATAAGCCTGTTCACAAGCTTAAGGTTAAGTAAAGCCTGGCACTGAGGCAGGGGCTAAATAGTGCAAAAATGGAAAACCACCTTAAGAAACAGCTCCCTGAAGACTGTCACATATTGCACTCTGCTTGTGATTAGAGATTTTAATTACAAAGGTGAATGCTGAAGGCTTGAATGGTGAGATTTTTTCTTTTCCAAAATAAGTGAGCCCACACATTCCCTCCTGGAAGGTACTTGCTGAGATTTGCTTTCAGAGGAACAGCTGGAAGTGTTTGTCTTGCAGCACATTTCCCAGGTCTGACCTCAGCATTTTCAGGATCCTGTGTGATGTAAGACATGGAGTGCCAAAGAGTAATTATATATCCTTGGCATAATTATCTCTGCTCTCTATCTTTTTCCCATTTCTTCTTCCGCCACTAAACCCTTCTGGAATAAGTTCTGAAATCCAGTTGTTCCCCTTGGATGCCAGTCCAAGCACACACCCAGAACGAGGTGCTGGTGTGGCTGCTGGAGATACCCGGGCACACCAGTGTGGAGAAAACAGGAATGGTCCTCACCTCAGCCTGGTCCCATAGCTCCTCATCTGAACACACACCTCTGCAGGAAGATAAAGTTTCCCTCCTCACTAACCACACGCTTATATTTTCCTCCTCCAAACTCTTAGCCAAGGGCGAGGTACAAGCCCAGAACTCCTGAGCTGTTGACTCCCCCACGGGCAAATCAAGCCCTGTCAGGCTGGTAACTCTCAGAAGCTGTGGTCTATCAGATGACTGTTGGGGGGCCTAAACCAAAGTAATTCCTATGTAGGCTGGAGTGCTCTACAGCAGGGAAGGAGTGAAATTCTCACCCCTAAAGCCCTTGCAATACAAATTCTTCTCCTGCCTGCAGAATAAGCTCACTCATGGTCTGGTGATAACCAAACATCCCCAAACACATATACTACCCACAGCTTACCACATCACAACAGCATATTCACATGTCAAAGGAAAGTCAGGCATGCCTGTCTTAAATGAAGTAAAATTTGGATGCCGAAGCACCACCAATAGTGAATTTTCAGCATCTCAACGTGCAATTGCAGATACACAGGATTAACCTTCCACATAGTAACTGTGGATGTGCACAGATGGGTGCAAAGCCATGAATGTTGCCAAAACCCCAAGGACTTTTCTTTGTGTTCCCCCTCGCCCTATGCAAACGCTGAAATTTAACTTCAAGCAACAAACAGGACAGATAATTTGATGCAACAGCTCTGAAAGATGCTCTGCACCAATACAGCCACATTCTGGGTGGCTCTGGATTTCCCCAGTGAAGTGCTGGATGTGCCAGAGTTTGACATGGGTCCAGCTGACCACAACCACAGCCCTGCAATGCCGTGCAGCACACCCAGCGATGGGCACTGAAAATGGTGCACCTCTCCAGTGGATTGGCACAGTCTAAGAGGCATGAAGAGGCAACCAAGGTCATGCCTAACACCTGAATCCAGGTGTTTTGTTCCCAGCAGAACAAAAATTACATCAATCAAAGCAGTGCAGTCACAAGCCTCACATCCCTCCACACACACACTTGGCTTCCTGTGTTTGGGCTCATCTAACACCAACACTGACAATCACATTCCAAGCTCTTCCAAGGCTCTTTCTGCAGCCACGATTTCACAATTACCCAGCTCCAGCACCGGAGGTACTCCCAACACTTTTTCCCAGGTAAGTCCAACACTACCACTGCTACTCCCAGGCATTGCCCTACTGCTGCCAGCCTGGTATGGGTCAGGTGCAGGCAGAAATCTATGAGAAAAGTGTGGAAAGGCTGAGAAGGAAAACAGGGAAAGGGAAATAGTGCTGGAGGTGGATAGAGGACAGTGTGGTGGGTTTTGCGTGCTACCAGTCCACTGCTCAACTTGCTGCAGGCTGACACCCAACCTGCAGGATGCAAGAACAGCTTTTCACCAGAAAGTCCCAGTTCTCTCAGAGAATGGTGAGGGAACTGATGAGTCATGGAAGCAAAGGGAGTTGAGCAGCGCTGACAAGGACAGAGAATAAATGTGACCTTTGCTGAACTTGTGCAGGAATACAGAAAGGTTTTAACATCTCCTGCTTCACCTTTGGATAGAAAGGTTTTGGCTGGAAGACTGGGAAGAAGCAGAAGGAAAAGAGAAGAGCTGCAAGGGAGCAGAGCTTGAGGAGATGGGGCAGACTGATGACACTGATGCCCCTGTCTTCTGTCAGCTACGGCTGGACCCACCTACCCAGGGGACCACATGCACCAAACCCAGGCTGCCCTTCTCTGCAGCTCCGGTGCAATGCCTGTGCCAGGTGAGTCACCCTGGATCAATGCACATTTCCTACAAGCCAGGAGCACACTCCATGTTGGACTTGTGGGCAGCAGCACAGCTCCATAGCTGGAGATGGGGCATGTGCAGCCCAGCCCAGGTGGAGAAGACCAAAGGCAGGATCATTCCCTTTCCGTATGTCACAAATGATGTCCTGACTCTGGTTCATCTCAGTCCTCGGGGCCACATCCTGCCTGCTGGCAGCTCCCACAGTCTCAGTATTTCTGCTTTAAGAATCTTAAACTAGTCAAGGGAAAAAATAGAGAGGAACTTTTGTGTTGAATGCATGCAGGTCAATGATTACGCAGTGACAAAAATGAAGCTATTATGCCACTGACACATCAGCATGTGGCCACACTGACAGATCAGTGCAGAAATGCTGCAGAGCATCTGCCTGAGCTGCCAGGGCACTGAGAGATGCAGGATGTGGGAGCTCCTCAGCTCTTGCTCTACCCCACCCCAACCCATGTTGCTGTTGGCAGCCCTTAGCAGAAAGGGCTGGGAAGAAGAGGAGGTAAGAATGCAAAGGGACTCAATTCCCTCTGTAATTTCATCCCTAAATGCCACTTAAACACATTTGCTATCAAAAGAGCTCAGAGTGACCACAGACCCCAAGCCACAGGGAGCAGAAGCAGAAGCAGCACCTCTGCCACGGCTGTGACCCCGCGTGTCAGAACGGGGCCAGCTGAAAATTGCCACAGGCAGCATCGCCCCACGGCCCACAGCGAGTGACACCCTCAGAAGGGCCAAACCAAAGCTGAGCAGCAAGAGGCAGCCCAGGGTGGGGAGAGAAGCTCATTGTTATTTTACCACTTGTGAACAAATAAGCTCCTATTTTATCATCAGCACTGTGGAGATTGTTTCATGAATCAGGACAAACACCACACTTACGTTTCAAACTTGTCAGAGCTGTACGTAGCAAAAAATAGATAGGTTTTAGTGGGAAAAAAACTTGGCAAGAGGGTGGTGGGGAAGAAGGATCAGAGCAAATTTAAAGAAAGCAGGGAAGGAGTTCCCTTGTCCAAAACATTTTCTCTGCACCCACAATAAACCTGGCAAACCTAAAAAAGAGAGAGTATGTACACTCTGTAATTGAAAGAGCAAAAGCCACAGTTAAAAAAATCTAAAAAGGCCAAGCCCTGAGAAAGGCAACTCAAATCCCTTATCTTTGATGGAAAAGAATGTGCTCCCTGAGATTAATGACGTGTTTACCCAAAAGGAAATCGCCGCCCTTCTGAAGCAGCGAGTGTTTGTTCCTCCCGAGTCCCTGTTTTCTGCTCCAGAGCTGATCTCCCAAACCTCCTGTTTAAAGTCAACACACAATACGGCTTCCTGCTGCCATGGGCTTCGGGGGATCCCACCATTAACCCTCTCCCAAAAACCACCCTCCACCGAACCTGTGTATCCCCCCCAGCACCGGCGGGGACAGCCCCGGGGAGTTTGGGTGTTATCGGAGCAGGAGCAGCCCAGGGACGGGGGTGAATCAGCCCCGCGCGTAACCAGCGCTCCGAGGGGCGCACAAATCAGCCAGCCTGGGGACTGACAGCGCTGCCGAGGGAAAGCACTCTGGGCCACCTCTTCTTCAGTCGCTCAGGGTTTCGGCAGCGCGTCCTGCAGTTCAGCCTGCTGCAGGATGCTCCTGGGAAGGGGTTTGACATCAGTGCAATGGGCTGCTGCGTTAGAGGAGGCATGGGGGACGTGGGGTCTCTGCACTGAATACCCTCAGGCGAGCAAAAAAGACGGGAGCAGAAGTGCCAGGGCTGATCTGTCTGAGGAAACCCGAAAAAAGCCGGCTCAGGGTGATCATCCCTTTACATATATCCCCTCTCTGGTAACTGCACCCCCAGCCTCCTCGTGGGGCATCCCAGCCCTGGGAGCCATCGGATCACAAGCACCTCCTCTCCCTAAAGTCAATGGACCTGCACTACTGGGTGCTGGCCAGCAGCTAAAAATAGCACAGGAGGCAGAGTAAACAAAGGGAGCTGCTTAAATCTGTCTGCGATGTTTGTCTTCAGCTAACGGAGCAATTTTAATTTGCAGGATGCCGTCACCTCTCTCAGATCAGGAGGTAGCCTACGCTCCCCCCAGCCACACCACATCTCCTGCAGGACTGGGCTGGGAGGGAGGAAATGCTACTTTCTGCCCAACTCGCCATGCGCCTGCTTTATCTCTGCCTCAGCTTCTCGGGAAAGTGGAAAACCACTAACGCACACAAGAGCACACTGGGAGCCTGCACAGGCAGCTCCTCATCACAACAGCACTGCTTAAATAAAGGAACACTTAGGAATGTGCCTGTGGAAGTAGCTAGTGGAGCTGTCTGGCACTTACTCTGTCTCTACAGGTTGGTGGAGTTTGATAATTTTTTCCGAAAAAAAAGCCAAAAAATGAACATTTTCTGCAGGTAGAAACTCTGAAATGCTGGTTAGAGAAAAAAAAAAAAAAAAAAAAAAGGAAGTGATTTTAACACAGGTGTTTCAACTTTATAAATTCTACTTATGTTTTACATTATTTAACGCTAAGCATTAAACTTGCTGTAATATATAAATCCTTCCATTAGTACGTGATTTTTTTTATGTGGTATTTGCAGACTTGGCTTGTTCAGTGGTACTCAAAGCAGCTGGCAAAAATTATTTAATTCATTGCAAAGAGGACAAGAAGAACAGTGTCCCTTGTTCCATCCTTCTTCCAGGAAAACAGTTTTCATCAATGGGATATCATTATCAATTACAGAATGGTATTTCTTGGAAGTCATGCCCAGAGTGCCCAGCTGTGGGAGGCTCTGAAGAACTTCTCCAGTGAAAAGCCCTGGGCTCAAGAGATCAGAATTTAGGCTGAGTCAGGGCACAGCAATTGGAGGAAAAAAAGTGGCAGCTGAGCAGCAGCAGCAATGACACACATCCCTTGGACTCGTCGGAGTGACCTCCCCTCCACCTCACAGCTACTCCGTGTATTGTTTGGGTCAAAGCCCAATCCATGCTGATCAAATCCCCATCTTTCAAAGGAAAGATGATACAACTTAATCCTGCCACGTGTTTTCTGCTATCCTCATGACTACAGCATCCTATACACCCAGCTTCCCACGCTAAATTATGGATGTATTATCCACATGACAGTGGTACTTCAAACGAAAACTCTTCCTTTTGTTGGCTTTTTGATTTTGTGTCTAAAATGTCAGTTTGTTTTTGGTTTTGGAAGGTTTTCATCATCCTCTATAGAACACACACAGCTACAGCTTTAAGTCTGGCTTCAGAATGCAAATCAAACCAGTGTTTGATTTCAGAAAGGTTGAGCAAGATGTTGTCACCTAAAAGGATTTGTCTGTTTGTTTGAAACTATTAACTGAATTCTGTCTAAGTCATAGAATGCATTTTCCCTACAAAAATCAATTCTTCAATGGATGCATTTCCATCTTCAAGTAAAAAAGAAAACCAGAAAAAACCACCAAGCCACCATGCAGATTAGTGAAGGTACAACCAGGATAAAATGCTGTACTGACAGCCAAAAAAGGTCAAAAATTGTTAACACAAACCAGGAGAAAGGATGAGCAGTAGATAAGAACCTATTTCCCACACAAAGTTTTCTCTTTAGCCTACGAGAGGATTGCACACTAGAAGTGAAGCTGGAGGAAGAATCTAGTATCTAGAAATTATCTTAATAAATTAAATCCCTAAATAAGGAAAGCTGATTCAGGGCACAGTTGAACTGTGACTGGAATTAAACACTGGGGAAATGAAAAAAGAGGAGATAAAATATCTCCATCATTTGAAAACGATTATGTGGTGGCACCAAAAAAAAGAGAGAAAAAAAAAATCAATGCAATTAAATAAAGCTGTCCCATCTAAACGCAGCGATGGGGAGAGCGGGAGAGATTGTGGGATGAAATATATCTTCCTCAAACCAGTGAGTTTTATTACTTCTCTAGCATTAAACAAGCTGCTGCTTCAGGACAGCCTGCACAGGAGGTTTTATGGGAGGAATGGATAGGGAAAGCCCACATGAAGGCAAAGTCTAGCAGGGAACAAAGCCAGCTGAGGTATTTCAGGATTTATTTACAAGCTCTAAGAAGACGAGCTTAGCATTGCTTTGCAGGAAAACAGGGAAGAAATTAAAGGTTAAATCAATGTGTACAAAACCTCCTGTGTACATCAGGAGCTCTATTACCTACTGAGCAAGTTTAAACCTGTAACAACCTCAGCAAACCCTCTCCTGGCTCCAGGAACAGAGCTGGGCCAGCCAGTCCCTGACAGCACCATTCAGTGGCACATTTTAGGGTTTCAGGGGAGGCCAGGACCCTCCTCATCCTCAGCAGCACATGGCAGAGGGCTGCTTGCTCCCATGGCCACTCAGATGGAGCTGCCTAGAGAGGGCTGAAGAAAAGCACCAGGGGTCTTCCAAGCAAGGTGGTTTAATGCAAAAAGGAAGGACACCAGATTGTGCCAAGTCCTCAAGGGGCCCAAAACAGAGAGTTTAGGCTGCAGGAAGAGGGGGTTCACCTGAGATAGCTGTGACTAGAGCAGGATCCCCAAGGATGCAGCAAAGGCTCCATCACTGGAAATTTTTAGGAGCAGATTGGATGCACGTGGCATCCATCCCCAGTGCAGCCCAGTAGGTGCAGAAGGGCGGGACCCGCAGACCCTAAACCCTCCTCCCCTCTTTACCCACCTCCTGGGAGATGCCTCGGGGCGATAGGCTCGGGAATCCTGCCTGGTCTCGGCAGAGCAGGGTCACAAGGATGCCAGTCCCAGCCCCGGGGTGCAGCAGCTGTGCTGACACCTGAGCATCTGCCGGCAATCGGGACTGCTGCTCCTCGACACACTCCTTCTGCTGGATGTCCTCCAGCAAGGAAACACCGTGAAAACCTACCTACAAACAGGGCAGCAGAGTTACATCTCAACATAATTTTTTTTTTTTTCTTCTGAATAAACTGCTTTAAATACCTACTTCAGAGAACCTGGACAGAGTGGGGTAGCTTTCCTCTCACTATCTAAATAAGGCCTCTAACAATGTTATCACTTTCCAAAACACATCTGTCCCACAGCTCCTAGCCCAGACAATTGGCAGGTAACCAGTTAATAAATGTCTTCGCCAGACTGTTGAATAGGCTGGCCCCAGCTCAAGAGTGATGTCAGGGCCATTCAATGCACTATAATTGGAAAAACCTGGGAAAAGCAATCCCATGTTTTTTAATAAATAAAGAGTGCATTAGCAGCGTCCTGCCTTTATTCACCACGGTGTGTACCTTGTTCAGTAGCAAAGTGAGATTTTATTTTTTTTCTGCTGCTGCTCACACAGTGATTTCTACTTGGGATATGATGCCAGTTTCCAGATGTGTCTCAGGCCAGGAAGTCAGCAATCAGCCTGGATAAAGCCTCTGGGATTTGCTGCAGATCATCTTCTGACACAGACATCCTTCCTGCACCCTCTCTTATGATATTGGGGCACACCCCTTGTGCCCAAAAATAAAATAAAACAACCCAGAGCCAAGCAAAAGCCCCTGATTAGGATGCTTTGATCACTTTCATATTCAATCTGTGGGAATATTTCTAATTAATTCAGTCCATCAAAGCCCCAGAGGCAGCATTTGAGGGATCTTTACAACACCAGAGTGTCTATATACATAAATCACTTCAACAATTGCAGGTTCCCTGTCTGTTGGAGCAGCTCCAGGCAAAGCTCATCTGCCACAGCTCCTCACCACTGGTACCCACAGGAGAGCATCAGCTCCCTGGCTCAGCCATAGAACATCGGAGGGGGATGAATCCTCCAAAGCACTTGCCCTCAGAGGAATAAATGAAGATGATAAATGAGTTTGCTGGGCTCTGTGTGAGCAGCTTTGGGAAGCTAAAACCCAAGCGGGTGACATGAAGGATGTGGTTTGCATGGAAAATAATCCCAAGCAGAAGCACCCTGACAGCAACATGCCTTTCAAACCTCCCTGCATCCCTGAGAAATGAACTACCCAGATTTCCCAGCCTGAGGAGAGGGGTTTAGCCCCACACAGCCAAGCTCCATGCTCACCCCAGCCACGTGGTACCATCTGCTGCAGGACAGGGAAATCCCAGCCCAAAGGGACACAATTACTGAATTACCAACAAGATAATTTATTTCTTTCCCCCCCCCACCAGGCATTTAAGAGGCTGTTGTTGGGTCCCTTTTGCTCACATTGTGATTCCTTTCATCTCCCCATCAAAGCACAACCAAATTAACACCAGCCCTCCTCCCAGTGATCCCCCCTCCCCGAGCTCCCACAGCCGCTGTGCTTTAACAGGGCACCTGGGAGCCGCTGCCAAAACAGGAAGGCAGGCGCCTAATTGAAAGGGAGGATTTGGGAGTCACCCTACACAAAAATTAGCAGAGATATGCTAGGAAAATAAAAGAGTGGGCATTAACGGATGGCTTATCTTCTTTTTTCCGTGACTCTAATGCTCACGACGTGAAAAGGCCAGAAAGTTTCACATACTGTTCTGAGGAGCTGGTCAGGGAGAGGAGCATCCTCTCCTCTACTTTCACTGCTCCTCCCAAAATAATTCAGGCTGATTTTGAGGCACAGACCTCCATCATTAAAATGCAGACATACCCAAGCCAAAACAACCCTGCACTGCTACTGTGAAAATTTGTAGCAAGTGCTGGGTCTTGGTTATGGGTTGAGAAGTCGAGCGCTGACCAATTTCAATTCACCTGTGTTAGGTTTGCTGAAAACACTAACCTGTGCCTAGGGAGAATGGGAATAAGGATGTCTTCTGTCTGAAGGGAGGAGCACAGGGGTCTCTGTTTCTGGAGGAGAGACTGAATTCTAAGGTGAGCGGCCAGAGACAGCTCAGTGAGGCTGGTTTTCAGACAGAACAGGGAGCCCCTCTCCTCATTACCCACCCTTGGCGGAGATCCCAGCCTGGGACTGTGACCAAGCCCCAGGGGAAGTGCCAGTTGGAGCCAAGGGAGGATTTAGGATTGACTCCAAAAATTCAGCGAGACCCACCCCACCCTGCAGGCAGCTTGTGCAAAGGAGCAAAAGCCCTGGGGGCCAGGCAGAGGGACAGGGTAGCCTGGTATCAAGCAGGCTGGAAGGCCCAGGGGGGTCAGCAGCATTTGGACAAGTGATGCAGAGCACTCCCTGTGTACTGGAGCCACTCAGCTCCTCCAGTCCCAGCTCTGGGCTGCAGGAGCCCGGCTGGCTCTTGGGGCAGGAGAGAGCCACAGCAAGGGAGAGGGAAAAAAAATGAGAAAGAGCAGCAGGAAGCCCTGCTGAGAAGCCCCCTTTTGTGTAAACATGCTCCGTCCTCAGACTAAAAATAAAGTCAAACCACAGGAAGGGAGTGAGTGCTTTGGACAATATCCGATTTGGTGTGTGCCTGGGTGTGAGCTGCGGGAACGGGGAGAAGAGCAGGGGACTCCACCCAGCACAACCACACAAAGGCAGCCCGTTAAGACCTTCAAGATGGACAGGCATTCCTGGAGATTATTTAAATTCAAGTGACTGCTGCTTGGCAGATGTGCAGTCCTTTGGTATGTTAGCAGCACTTGGAAATGTTAAGTGAGGGAAAAGGCTGCCATAGCAGCAGCAGAAAAGGCAGGACAACTGCACAAGGCCCATTTTACAGGGTCAGAGACTGAGACCCAAGGCTGTGAACTGAAACCCCATAAACCTGCCATAAAACAAGGACACGACCCAGACAAGCTGTCAGCTACAATCCAGCTCACAGGTCCAGCCTCCAAAACCACCTCTCCCTGCACGCTGCCTTTGCATCTCAGTCCCTGCTGCAGCCACAGAACCAAACTGAAAACAACTGCACGCTCCTGTGGGCCGTGGGGAGCCCATCAATGGAACACCCATCCCAAAGAGCTCTCAAAGGCTTCCCCCGGTGCTGAGCTCTGACGCGCTGCACCCTGCCATTGCCATCAGCTGCCTCTGGAGGCTGGAGCTTCACCACCACCTGCGTGTCCCACCCGCAGGCTCCTTGCAGGAGGGATGCTTTGCTGGTGGGTGCAATCCCAAGAGACAGGCATCCATCTATCCATCCATCCATCCATCCATCCATACGGCGCAGAAAGCGTGCAGCACAGGGTGGGGAGGCTCCTTGGAGCCCAGCGCTCACCCTCGGTGCTGACACACCACTCAGAGGCCTTCTGGGGAAATGCAGGACCGGGGAGGATCCCCCAGCCTAGCCTGGAGGGAAAGTGCTCTCTCTCTCTCTCTCGCACGGAGCGCCTGAGAAGGCAGAGCAGCCCGCGGCACCCGCAGCTCCCGGCCCGGGCAGCGCTGCTCCGGGGCGCGGCGCTCGGGGCTTGCAGCCGCCCACCATCAGCCCCGTGTCCCTCCAGCCACCGGGAGCCCTCCTCTCCTCAGTCAGCCGTGGCTAAACTGCAGCACCTGCGGCGCCTCATTTCCCTTCCTTTCTCTGTTTTCAGTCAGAAGATAATGACAGTGCTCGGCAGTGGAGGAAATCAAAGACAACTACGCTCGCCTCCACCTGGGCATGTTTCCTGATGACGTTCGTACTCCTCCAATTCCTGCCTCCCGGTCCTATGTTCACTTTCCTACCACCAGGTCTCACCTTGAGTATTCGTTTTTCTCTACTATTAGAAAGGTCTGCTATGAGCACAACAAAAATACAACACACGCTCCCCCTCGGCCCCGTTTCCTCTGGAAAACAACTTCCTGTGAAACGCAGCTGCTTGGAGCAGGTCACTGGTCTGCTTTCTCTGCAAAACACGCCGCAGCAACACAGCTGCCCTTGCTTCGTTCTCATTTACAAGTATTTGCTGCAACTTTCACAGGCTCTCAATTGGGGCATTTCTTACATGCTAAATATAAAGCGCAAATGCCTTTCCGTAAGGCTCTGTCTGGGAGGGGAGCAGCTGCTTCTGCCGCCGTGCCACCGTCCTCGCACACCACACCGGCAGCACAGCATAAAACAGCAGCGTGACTGACACTGATCAGTGCTACGAGTACCCACACGACACCTCCTGCCACCCAGCCCAGCAGCTGTACCACAGCTGTCAATGAAAAATGAGGATCTTTCCTCAAACTCACTTTAGCGGGTCACTTGCCACCCACCAAGGTGCTGCTGGGCACGGAGGAAGCCGAGAAAAAGGTGACACCTTCTGTTTACTCAGCTAATTACACTTCATTATCGCCGCTGGGGCGGCCGGAGATGTTTCCCGGCAGACAGACAGAGGGAAGGGAGCAGGACTTGAGGTGTGAGCAGGGCTGCAGGTGGGAGCTCTGAACCTCCACCTTGCCTGAGCTGCAGCTGCCACTGCAGGCTGAAAGTCTGGGAAAAGTTAGAGGGAGATGTCCCACTTGTGGCTCCTTGAAACCCCAGCAGTGACCTGCCCTCACCCAGCTCCCTCCTGAGATCCCCAGCACAGCCCTGGGCACCAGATCCAGCAGAGTGGATGCCACAGCTCAGCACAGCCAGGGTCTAAGTGACCTCAAGTCTCTGGGGCAAGATCTCCATAACCCAAAGTCACAATCCTCCATTTTCATGGGCACAATGCTTAATGCTGAGTTAGGCAGCAG
This sequence comes from Rhipidura dahli, assembly GCA_013399225.1. Classification (NCBI taxonomy): domain Eukaryota; kingdom Metazoa; phylum Chordata; class Aves; order Passeriformes; family Rhipiduridae; genus Rhipidura; species Rhipidura dahli. Next base: position 105,395 of record VXAC01003468.1, read on the forward strand.
AAGGCTGCAAAGAACACTGCAAACACAGATGCTCTCTGTTGCTGGAAAACCTCCAAGTGAAAGATAACAAGGGCACAAATCGAGAACTCAATCCCTGGGCTTAAACACCTAAATTAATAAGGCATCTTCAGTAACGCTCTGGGAACACTCCTTGCAAAATTACGTGTTGTCTCTAAAATATCAGTGCCAAAGGACAGGGGAGACATCTGGAAGCTCTGAACTCTACCTCTGCCCAAGTGTGTGTCTCTTCACCATCACTCCTAAGGAGAAAACCCCAGGGAATTAATGAAAACCCCAGGGAATTAATGCCTCCTGACCCCAAAGCAATGAACCCCCAGTTTTACCTGGATCAAGGTGTGTGAAGGACCCAATGACAAAGTCCAGTGTTGAGACAGCCAGCAGGAAGAGCAGCAGGAGCTGGAGCCTGATGATCCACTTTACCCCGGCCAGGTTGATCCCCAGCAGGCCGAGCAGGACAGCCAGGGAGATGCCACGCACTGCCCAGATGTTGCTGAGGCTCAGGACATCTGCAATGGACTCTGCAAAGCCAGTGATGTACATGGCACCTGCAACACACTGAGGGGCACAGCTCTGTCAGTGCTCCACGGGAGAAAAAGGGATCTGGGGTGGCCTCTGTTCAGACAGACAGACATTTGTGTCACAGTACAGCCTCTGAGGTTACTCTGGCCTGCAGGGACTGAGCCTGGCTGCTGTAGGACAGCACACTGCCAGGCAGCAGAGCTACTGCCTGGGCAAACAGGGAAGGCTGGGTGCTAGGGCTGGCACCCCAGCAACATTCCACTGTAACATCTCCCTCTGTTAACACTCCAGGAGAAACCACACTGGCTTCTCTGAGAGAGAAAAGGATGAGTCAACTTCTATGTTTCTTCCCTTCTCCTGTTTCTCTGGAGGAAAGGGTCCCAGTCCAACACCTGCCTGAAGAATAGCAGTTTGTTTCCCCCCTCACTGCCTCCCAGGGGTTATTTTTAACTCCCTGTTTAGTTTGGATGCAAACTCTGATGTTTCGCCGGCTCCCCATCTCGTTGCTGGAATGGAGCCTGCACTTTGGAGGAGAGCACATTGTGTGAGCCGTGCCCCCCTGAGCTCCTGGGAAAGCTGCCTGTTTGCCTTGCAGCAGGACAGGACATGTGTGGCACGGCTCAGGCCTCAAACCCCACTGCAGGACAGCAATCCCAAATACCAGGGCGTTTCCCTGCAGAAATTCCCACCAGCTGATGTTTCAGCAACACCCCTTTTCAGTGCATGGCATCCCTGGAAAAGCAGGCCAGAGCCGACAGCTGCATTTGATATGGCTGTGTGACCTTGGGTCCTGCAACCCCACCACCCCTGTCCACAGAGGAGGGATGTGCAGCTCCCACACGACTGCAAAGGAGAAAAACCCCACCCAAGGCAGCAAGAGCAGAGCAGAGCCCTCATTCACTGCAGGTCTCCCACCTAGGACAGACCCAGCTCTGCTCCACTGAGGGTGTTCAGGACAGCCTGGCTCATAGCTGGGAGCTGCAGGATTTGTGTGGTTTTCAGCAAGGTTCATGGCATTCATCATGACCCTTGTGTGAACCACGTGAATCCTCCAGGATCTCCAAGTTCAGACTTGGACACCTACAACTTGCAGATCCTGGAGGATTCACAGGCAGACACAAGCAGACACTTAGCTCAGGGGAGCTACAGTGAGAGTCTTTCTCTGCAGCACGTGCCCCAGTCAGAGCAGGGAATAGGGAATACCCCATTTCTGCCAGCAGTTGCCTTATGACAGAGCTCACAGCGCTCCCTGAGCGTCCTGCAGCAGGGGATCAGCCTGCAGCTGGTGTGGGGCACGTTGGGCAGAAAGCACAGCTGAGAAGGGAAAGGCATCAGCAGCTTTTGGGAGCAGGCAAAGCCATTTTAAGTGAGTTGCCAGCTCCCAGCCCGCAGCCCCTGTGCACACAGGGTGCCAAGCCAGGGGCCAGGGCTGCTGCAGCCCAGCTTTTACAACCCTCAGGATAGGCTGCAACCTGATTGCTTTCCCAGACGGGGTCCTCTCAGAGAGCAGGAGTGGAAAATATGACAGGAAGGATTCTCACGTGTGGCCCATTTCCATATCTTGGCAGTTTGTATTTTATGGACACTTGCTTTTAATCTGGAGTGAAAGGAGGAGAGGGGATTATTTTTGGTTTGGGGGCTGTTAAAGGGTTTTGGAGATTGCCGTAAGCCAGTCAGTTAAAAACAAACCTCTATAAAAATGTTTCTCCGCTCACCACATTTTATACTGTTCATAACATCTTTATGGGGGGAGAGGGTTAAGTTACTGCAGGTTTAAGTGATTATTTTCCATTCTTTATGCATACTACTTGTGTATTTTTGTGCTTCATCACCACAACAGCTCCTTGGGATCTTTCAGAAAACCCAGAACTGTGACTTTTGGCTCACAAGAGGTCGATTAGCTGTGGCCCTTACCCCTGCCCTGCTCTCCTCCCACACCAGCCCCACTTCTGCTGGCTCCCACAGAGAAGCAGCCAAGGCTTGCCCGATCCCTAAGGGCATGTGGAGCACGCCGAGGCCAACCTGCCAGTCCACAGCCACTCACTGAGCTTGGCTTGGCCATCCTGACCTCTCCTGCTTCATTTCATTTCAGCCTCTTGCCAGCAAGGGCATGTCCTGGCAGTGGGGGTAATTTGGGATGGGAAGACATGTCCTGCAAGGCTTGTCCAGACACTCAGCACCTCCACCAGAGTGACCCATGCACAGGCTTGCTCCTGGGGAGCAGTGTGGGGTTGAGTGCTCCCCATGGTGCTCTCCCATGTTGTCCAGCACTGTGAAGCATTACTCAGATTTTACCTGAAACACTGCTTTCTGCAGCAGGACAGCACAGGATTAATATCTGCATTGCAAAGCTTCCAAATTTTCTTCAAATAGCTTTTTTAAATTACCTGGCCAAAAATGTAAAGGAGGCCAATGGTGCCCCCTACTTGACCTCCAAGGACAGTAGAAATCATGGAGTAGACTCCTCCACTTCCAATGCTGCACTTCTCACACACCCCAATTCCAGACAAGACTGTCACCAGGGCAACCAGAATGACAAAGGACACCAGAAACATGCCCATTACAATGCCAGTGTTTCCCTGGAATGAAAAAAAAAAAAAAAACAAATTAAGATTAATTCACACCAATCTGCTGGGACAGAAAAAGGACCTACCCACTTCTAGTCACTAGTGATCTATGAATCTGGAGTCATTACAGATTAAAAGAAACACACAGAGACACCCCTCCTTGTCTAATTAACGTAACTGATTGCCAAATTTACAGCCTTTATTAGCACCCCTTTGATGAGAACCTGTCTTGTCCTTGAGCCTAGGGCTGGGCAAACCTTTGCATGAGCAGGTTGTGCTCTGTCAGTGGGCTCCTCCATGAATCACTGATTCTGTCCTCTGGTTTAAAAGGAAAGAGGTCAAACAGTGATTCAGCCACCATAGTCAGGGGATCACTGCTGGCCTGCACCGTTTAGAATGACATGCTTAAAAAAAACCCAAAACACTTCCGTAACAAAAAGTAGTTTCAAAATGGAACCCCTGGGATTTGCAACAACTGATTTATTAACAGCATCGAGCTTGCATTTTAATTTTTCAGAACAATTACCTTTGAAAGCTCTGATCCTTCCAAACAATGAGATCCCAAAGAACAAACCCCCAAAGGCGACGCGGCGTGGAAGATAAATAACGCCCTGGTGAAGCAGCGTGCGCTGCCTTATCTGCGGGGCGTAGCAGAGAGGCAGGTGGCTCTCGCCCTGCCGGCACTCGGGGGAGTTTTCTGCACACCATTCAGCCCCATGGAAGAAAAACAACCCTTCCTGCTTGGGGTAGAGGGAGGGCCCCAGGAGGAGCTGCTGCACCCGCCACGGTCTGGCTGTGCGGTGAAGAGCAAAAGCCTCTGAACAAGCACAGCTGCAGGTCCCCACTGGCAGCTTTAAATGCCAGCACAACCCCCTTTTGGGGGGTTCAGTTTGCCATTTAGGGTTGGATTTTCAGAAAGAGAAGGTGCTTAGTACCTCCAAAAGCATTTAAGAGCTCTTCTGAGCTCAGGACCTTCCCTCTCTCTCGCACATGGCTGTAATTTATTTTCCAGGGTCAGGAGTTTTCCCTTGTGCTCCAGCCCACCTTCCCCTGCTGACAAATCGCTCAGGCCGGTGCTCAGCAATCAGAAATCTCCTCCAGTGCCCAGTGCTTCGTTAACATCTGGCTTGCCTTCCTTTTACTTATATTCCAGGCCATGTCCACATCCCCTCTTTCCGACCTTGCTCCAGCAATGCTCATCTCTGAGGTCATGCTAGCCGTGAGAGGGTTTTTATCACCAGCACTAAAAAGCTGCTTCCCTGCTCTGGGGTTGGTTGAAATCCCAGATTTTTTTTTTTCCTTTTCTCTTTTTTGTGAAAAAACAAAAACATATCCAGGATGTTGCTATCATCATAAAATCCTATTTTGGTTCAGCATCCTGCTGCCTTTGACAGGAGTGTTATCTGGTCAGTGGGGAGCAGAGCCAAGGCTTGCTATAAACACAGCTGTGGTTTGGTCAGCACCACAGCCCACTCCAACCCCATGCTTCTTTTTAAAAGGGCAATTGTTCTTTTTCTTCAGCTGCTTACCCCAGGTGTAATGGTTAATAAACATGACACGCTTCAGTTAAAAAAAAAAAAAAAAACCCAAAAAAAGAAAAAACCCAAACAAAAATTCACTTAGCCTTGGGCTTTTCCAGAAAGGTGGTACCAGACCATGGCAGCAGTTAATGGGCAATCCAACAGAAGAAAGGGTTAACACTAAGACCTAGAGGGAATGCAGGACTCACAGCAACAATTGCAAGCAGAGAAAGTGGGAAGAAAAAGCCCCCATTAAACACTGATGCTTATTTATACACAGTGCTGGAAGGGGTTAGTGGAGCAGCAATCCCCGTTGAACATTTCAGCAAGATTAGGTCCCCTGGAACTGCAAAGCTTCACCAGCCCCAGCTCCAGCTCTGGAAATTTATAGCAAAAGCCTAACTGGGAATAGCTCGACATATGACTGTCCTCTGCCAGGGGAGCTCTCTGCCAGCCCCGACTTCTCCTCCCTTCCCTTTCATGCTAGCTTCCAGCTGGTTCAGTTTTTCTTTTATTTACTGGCTGTATTTATATTTGTGTTTCCTCCAGCAGTGACTTGCTTTCAAAGGAGTTGTGGAGGAAATAATCAGAAGGAAAAGGAAGCTAGAAAATCATCCCAACTTCTCCACTGCGACAACTGCCGCTCCCCTCGACACCTCTGGTGAAGCAATTTTCAGCACAGAGTGCAAGCATCTTCCTGCTCCCTTTGGAAGGTGTCCACCTCGCCTGTGACAAGAACTCTGTCTGAAGCTCAAATCCCACCCATCCCTGGGGAGGCATTCCTTCCTCCAAGGGGAAATTTTGAGGTAAAATACAATGTTTTGCATCAGGAGGGGGCAGTACTCCAGGCTCTGACCCTCAGTGAGATACTACTATGGACCCAGCAGTGGAAGATCCTTTCATGGCAATGACAATTTCACCTGACTGAGGATTCCCCATTCAAAAAATCAGGGACTCCAACACTGGTATGTTTGGAAGAGACCCCCTTCAGTGGTGGTGGGAGGACGGATGAGTAGCTGTAACTTTACCTGAAAAGTGGTTGTTTTGCCTCAACAATACAACACAAGGGTGTCCCTGTTCACTGTCAAGGTTGGCTGTTGTGTTTTCCTTTCTCTTTCTGAAAGCTAAAAGAGGAAACTGCTCACCAAGACCACTTCAGCCACACATTTTAGTGGAACTTTTTGAAAGGCTACAAATGACCAGAGGGCATGAGACACATCTATAACGAAGAGCACGGAATCCAAAACGATTGGGTGGTCATGGAGACACAAGGTAAGGAGGGGCAGAGGGAAATGTCTATTCAAACATTCAGCCAAGTCAGCACTCACTCACCACGAGCCATCCTGTCCTCAGGAAAAGAACCACTCCAAAAATGTTGATCATGCAGGAGGTGAAGACCCCATCCCACGTTCCAAAAAGCACTGGCTCCCATACAAACAGCTGGATCTTCCACCAGGGCTTGGTGTGTGTTTGAGACACCTAGAGAAAAGCAAAGCCTGGGGTTTACTTCTCATGTTTTATGGGCAGGCTGCACAAGTGGTGCCACAGCCAGCCACCAGCAGTGGGATGGCCACCAACAGCTGCTAAAACACCCCTTTGCTGCAATTTGTCCCTAAGATGAAGGGCTGTCAGTCTGCTGGGATCCCTGGGCCCCAAAAGAGAGGGCTCCCTGCAATAAATACCCTGTTTGTATTCTTGTAGGATAAGCAGCAGCATAACCCTACTCAGCCTCAGTGAATTAACCCTGGTGCAAGAACTAAAAACACCATTCAAGGGTCCTTCACAGACCCTGCAGCTACACACTGTGCTTCTCCTCCTGTCCCTACCAAACATCCCACCAAGGCAAGCAGGGTCCTCAGTGCACAGGAGAAGACCCTTAGAGGATATGATAAACCAGGCTGGACCAGCTTGGACCAACTGAGTAGGTTTAAGATAGTCTTCCCATCACAGTCATGTCCCATCAGGACCCTTTGTTTCTCCAGGAGACATGGGACTCTGGTACTTGGGGCACAGTGAGCTTCCGGAGTTGCTGGGACCAAGATCTGAAACTCCAGGGAAATTGCCATTTTCCTATGGCAACTTCTGCCTCCTGCCCTCTGGAAATCAGTCTCCTCTTTCCCTTTCTAAGTCATACACCTCAGATTTACGTAGCAAAATGAAGGGCAGTTTTGCTACTTCAGTCCCGTTCCCTTGTCACAGAGGTGACCAGGAGTGCAGAGACCACAGAGATGGAAATTTGGGAAAGGAAATGGCTCTCTGACATACCTGCTGTGCTTCCTCATGGAAGAGCTCTTGGACATAACCCTCACTTTGGACACCATTCCGGCTGAACATCATCTCCGCTGTGGTACCAAAGCACAGCTCTAACACAACCACAGCTGATGCTGCTCTGAGTGCAAGGTCAGCTCAGTCGAATTCCTGCAGTGCTGGGTCCTCCGTTGTAGAAGATTCATGGTTTTATTCCAGCTTCACTGTGAAAGCAGGAAAGATGAAAGACATGACTGCTGCTTTTTCAGTCTGCCAAAGCACGAGGCCATTGTCCACACAGTCAACAGCAGCTCGTAGCAGATGCTGGACCAGAGTGACACCACAGCAAGAAGAGAGCAGTGCTCACCCAGCACCCTCCCGAGCCCTGCTCCCAGCACAGGCTCCACCATCAGCCACACATTTAACAGCCCTTGGTAACCTTTTCCAAATCCATCCCCAGCATCCTGTAGCACTGGTTCCACAGCTCCACGGTGTTGTCTGCAAAAGGCATTTCCTCTCGTTGGTTTTAAATCTGGTGCCTGGTAATGTCATTGCATGCTCCTGCTCTCCAGTGACACTGGACACATGGATTATTCACTTCCCAGCACCACTCATCACTTCACAGCCTTGATCACTTCTCCTTGAGCTGTACCTTTTGCAGTCTAGGGTCCTGCCAGTGGAGTCAGTTACCCACAGTCTCCCACACCAATTGTCAAGAGAGACCTTTCAGATTCCTCAGTACAGTACACCATGCCTAGGTAAGACAAAGAGGGCTGCAGCCAGAGGGGAGCAAGACTTGCTCCACAAATGTGGAGAGGGCAGTTTGTCTGGATCCTTGGCTCTCCTGGGTCTGGCAATTTGCTGGCCAGCTGAGCCCACATGCTTACAAGGACCAACCATGATCACACAAGGCTTGTACCAATGGCTGGACATGTTATCTCATCAGACCAGAGACACAATCACAGGCACAGGGCAGGAATCTCTGACTCTTCAAGCCTACAAACTATGGAGACACGGCAACCAACCCCATTGCACAGGGACAGAGACATACAGAAATGACTTTGTGTCACTTGGGATTTCTGCACCAGGGTCTGAATGCCTTTCACCATCTTGCCCTTATTGCTCTACTTTGAACTCTGCAGTGTTTCAGCTCCAGGTCTCCTGCAGCTCTGGTACAGTGGCCAGCATGGGAGGTTTTCCTCTGCCCTGCCCACATGGCCAGTGAAGCAGCACCAAAGCCATGAGAGTTCACTGATACCCCGCTGCTGCCTCCACGTTTCTTGAAGCAAATAACCCTTCACAATACCACAAATGGTTGCTGTTACAGGGAGACTGGGACTTCAAGCAGGGCAAAAGCAGCAGGAGCAGATGAACTCTAAAGAAACAAAGCTCATGCTTTTATTCAAATAGCCACAGGAATAAAAAGTGGAAGAAAATACACAACGTGAAACAAGATTACAACTGAATAATGTTCTCCGAAGAATCCCCAATGCAGTCCTTCCCCAACAGAGACTTCACTCACTAAAGCACTCACTGGGGTCATCCAAACTCCAGTCTGCCACAGCAGTCTCATCTGGATGTAGAAAAACAGGGAGGCTGCAGCCTTGTGGCCCCCTGCTCTCCTAAACCACTCTACCCAGAGAGCCAGAAAGAGATGGCTCCAACCTGCTGCAGTAGCTCAGGGCTGAAGTGACTTAGTGAGTCTGGTGTGATACATTACATGGATAGGTTTGATGTGCCCACATCACCCATCTGAAAGTTGCAAGATGCAGAAAGAAGGGTTGCACACATGGATTTGAGACCTGAAGCACACCCGAATGTTAGAAATGCTACCCACCTAGACATTTAAATCCCCTTACCTCACCATTTCCTTCCTTTTTTTCTGCTTTAAAACCCTTCTCCTGCCCTGTGCTTCGGAGCCCTTTCTGCTCAGCTACTGCTCACCTTGGCATAAGATCTTCCTCCTCCACAATCACAGGAAATTACCTCTGCACTGCTGCTCCTCTGTGGCATTCCCAACTGCCTAAAATCTTATTACCCAATTCTGTAACTATTTACATCCCTCCACAACTCATGGATCCATTGGTCCCTACGAGGCAGCCAAAGCAAACACGGGAGGAGGTGTAAAGCACAGAAGCTGGAGCTGAACAAACGTGCCAGGGTGGCTGCTGCACACACACACACGCATCCCAAACCATGGACATGCAAATATTTATGCAGTTTAGGGTCTGCAAGTGGAAAGTCCTTGGGGCAGGAGCCCTCCTCTTGCTCCAGGCAGCACTCTATCAGCACAGAGATATTTTTGAGTGCAATTTTCTATCTAGGCCACCAATCCTGAGGAAGCTTTTTCTGCTGTACACCCCAGCGGGATAAATAAACTAAACAGACACAATTTTCCTCTAATATAAGTGAGCCTTTAACTTGAAAGTAAATTGATGTTATTTTTCCTAAAGTTTCTGCCAAATACACTAACCAGTCTATAAATTAAAGAAGAACGTCTGTTTTAATCTTTCCATACCATTTAGCACTCGAGAGAGCAGAAGAGCATTAGCAAACCTCGCAGAAACATTACAACTCATCGCCTTTTCCTGCAACACTTCTATATTTAATTGCAAAACCAGATTCCAATAGATTAAATTTCTGTGCCCTCCATATCCTTTCAAAGCACTATTTTATTAATCATCACATTAAAGCGACTTCTGAGCTAAGCGTCGCTGCTCTGAGCTACTCAACAGCTGGCTGATTTAGAAGAGGAAAGGTTAACGCCTTCCCAAGCACAACTGCGTGTGGTCCCACGACCTCCGAAGCCTCCGTCCTCGCCAGAGGAGGTGCTCCCAAAGCCTCCCTCCCCCAAGGGACACAGCAGCCAACAGCATTTTAGTTTTAATAAATCCCTTCAACTCCTCTCCGGGTCAAGTTCTTAAAAACACCTAATTTAGGCGACTTTTAGGAAGGCGGAATTAAAGGGAAATGAAGCAGCCATCAATGCAACAAAGGTAATGCCACCCAGGGCAGCCCTGGGCTATTCCCAGTTACTCATTTACTGCACCAGCCAGGACAATTACCCAGCTCGTTTTGTTTTCACACATCTCCGTAGCGCAACGAAGGCTGCGGAACACCAAACGTGGGAAACGAGCTCGGGCTCTCCCCAGCAGCTTCAATTTCCCGGCGTGGCCGGAGAGCTTCGGTTTGGCCGAGGCCACGGTGTTGCCAACACCTCCGTGTCGCGGGCTGCGGCCACAGCGGGCTGCCCACCCCTGCCCGGGCAGCGCTCCGACTTACCCGCTCCCTCTTTCCCTCTGTTTGCTTTTTCCTTTTCTAAATTCTTTTTTTTTCTGAATTTTCCCTTTTTTTTTCCCTTTTTTGTTTCTTGTTTTGTTTTGTTTTCCTGGTTTTGTTTTTTTCCTCTTTATTTCGGCTTTTTTTTTTTTTTTCTGGTTTTCTTTTACCTTTTTTTAAAAAACTTCCTCCCCACGCCCTTTTTTATTTGCCTTTCTTTTTTCTTTTACCGTTTTGGGGAGGGGACCTTTTTTGTACCTTTTTCTCGCCCCCCCCCCCACACTATGATTTTAATTTTTTAGCNCGTGCCCGGGACACACCGGTTCCCGGAGCGCCGAGACCCCGCAGCGCCGAGCGTGGGAAACCGAATTCATGAGGGGCTGGGAGCACATTGCCACTAAATCGGCAGTTCTCAGGAGCCTGACAAAATAAGTGAATAAGCAAATTCTCAGCTGCTCGAGGAAATGCTGGCCATGGGGAAAGGGGGCTCTGATTCCACACAGGAATGGCTGCAGCGAGGTTTTGATAGGAACTCGATCCAGTCTGACTTCCCAGCTCTGGGCTGCCAAGAAATCCTGTGACCCTGCACAGGCAAAGATCCCATCTGAATTAAAGACATGAATCTTGCATAGTCTCAATATAAGGAGGATCAAATCTAGAGCCAGCCACCCTTCCTTAGAGCTCATGTAGCACACATCAATTTAATTTACTTCCAAAATGAGTTAGAGCCATTTCAATTTTCAAAAAGGACCCAAACAAGACATCCATGTAATCCAGTGAACCGGTTTTGATTTTCCTGCAGAGGCAAAGTGTAAACAAGCCCTTACTCTTGCATAGAAACATCAAATTTCTGCGAGTGACAGAAAAGGAAAGCAAGAAAGAGATGACTTCTCAAAGGAGGATGAAGCCTGAAGAAATCACAGAATGGCTGGGGGTCAAAGGCACCTTAAAGATCACCTCATTCCAACCACACTGCTTTGGGCAGAGATACCTTTCACTATGCTGCTCAAAGCCCTGTCCAACCTGACCTTGAATGCTTCCAGGGATGGGGCATCCACAGCTTCTCTGGGTAACCTGTTCCAGTGCCTCACCACCCTCACAGCATAGAATTTCTTCCCAGTATCTAATCTAAACCTGCTCTCTTTCTGTTTGAATCCATTGCCCTCTGTCCTGTCACTACATGCTCTTGTCAATAGTCTCTCTTCATGTTTCTTTTAAGCTCTCTTCAGGTGCTGGAAGGCTGCAATTAAGCCTCTTTTCCAGGCTGAACAATCCCAATTCTATGGGTATCTCCCCAGGATATCCCATTCCTGGAATATTTCAGAAGCTCTCCTCCACTCCCTTCTTTTTACGCTCTACAACTACCAGGGAACAGGTTCAACCAGGTTCTCCCATCATAAGGGTCAGTGACAAATGCGAGTATTTTGAATTTGTTGCAGAACTGATGAAGAGTCACTAATTCCCTGAGGACCAAGCCCTGTACCCTGCATGCAGGCACTTCTGTGCTCCCACACACACACGTGCACACCAGGCAAGTGCTAAAGTTTCTTGGGCCAGCTGCTACTGCCACTTGCTGCTGCTGAACGCTCCTTATTCTCTCTCGTTATGCTGAGTACCTTCACTCTACAGGGAATAAAAGGGGGAGCGGGGAAGAAACTAAGAGTTAAAATTGTTTTTTCAGAGTCCAATTCTTGAGTGCTTTCAGGGCTAGCAAAGGACACTGCGAATTCCACAGACCAGCTGGAATCCTCTCCCTCAAGTTACGCAGGTCCTGGGGACTGGCAGACAGAACCATCCAAAGCCTGGTGTATTGAACATCCTGAACTGCAACTTGAGAGGACTTTCGATGGTCCATATGGTGTCACTCAGTGGAAATTGCTCCAGGGAATGGAGTCTGGAAATGGATTTGAGAGTGAAGAGGGTGACAAAAGGTTACCTGGGATAGAACAGGTATGGGAACAATAGAGGTATCAAAGGTATAAACGTGGCCTCCAGAAACAGGGAAAGCAGCAGTGCAGAGGTCAGTCAGTGAAAGAGGATGTGAATTTGAAACATCCTTAAGTCTGAGCCATCCTGTGAAATGTGGAAAGGACTGATTCTTAATAGGATGGATATTAATTCTCACCTACCAAATCATCTTCTTCAGTTGCCATATACATCTTACAACACAGCAATGCACGATTTCCATGCACACAAACAGCAGTCTGTGAATAAACTACCCAGTTTAGCTAATCACATCACTTACTGACCTACAAACCCTAGACTGACAGTAAAATGGGCTGTGACACATAGAGTATATTTTCAGACTAAATGAAGAGACAATCTTTTTCAAGTTCACTCACAGCTGCAAACTGTAAAATACTTTGCCGTTAAAATGGATTTTTATCTGGTGTTGTTCAGTGTCTGTAATAGGAATTATCAATGTAATACCTGAGCATTACTACAAACAACACTCTTGTTACAATTCCTTAAAATGGATTTTCAGGCAACAACTCTGTGAGAGCCAATACTGTCAAAGTGCATTTCCACACCCTCTGCGGGGATTCACGCTGTCCTTATGGCTCATTTTCAAGTACTTGCAACATCCATCACTCCAGCCACGGATCAGTCATCCTGATTGCTTCCTCTAAGGTAACAGATGTTATCCTAAAGAAAATTCCCCTTTCAGAGTCCTGGTTTGCAGGAAAAGTTCACTTTGTCCCACTGATACCCTGCACTTCCTTATCTGTCTGAGCTGTATCTTCCTTAGGCTGTTCTGTCTATAATTAGCTTTATAACAAAGATGATTTCAGGAATGGCAAGAGAAATGGAAGAAAACACGGGATTTGAGAGAAAACAAACAAGTCATTCTTTCAGCTTCTGATGTCACTCTCTGTTTTGTTCTTGAACATCATCACTGCATGGTTGAGATTACCTCGCAATTACCCTGAACATTCCCAGCACTCACAGTCGTTGTTTTATCATCTCTCATGACTGAGTTTATCTTGTGACAAGACCGGTTAAGGACATGCTGCTTCTCAAGAGCTTTCAGAGTTATAACACTTACACATTTTGAACAGTCATTATTCATACTACAACAGAGAAATATTTTTTTATAAATTATACAGCTAAAATAACAGATCCTTTTGGTTTCATTTGGCCAGGCTAGTGCTTTTGATCTAACAAAAGCTTTTACTTCTGCCTCTATGAAATGGCACTCATGATCACACATGACCATGAGAACAAAGATTTAATGTGAATAAACGCGAAAATGAACATGTTCAGTGGTACTACTTGTATTTCCATAGCTGCTGAGAAGGTAACACCTCTTCTATATGAAGGCAGCTATGTACAAGCTACTGCCAAGGCACTGATCTATCTAGTGAGATGTCAGCACAAAGCCTGGTCAGGGACCAAGCCCCACATTTCTGGCCAAGCGGCCTGGAAGACACAACCGCTGGCCCGATGGAATCACACAAACAGCGATCATGCAGCAACATGGCTTGGATCTCCTGTGGAAGACAGGCAGAGCTGCCAAGGAGATGGGCTCCGAGTGGAAAAAACAAGTGACTTGTTTTTGACCAGCAAACATCCAAAAGTGAGTTTAAATAACAGAGGTAGGAACTGGATTCCATGATTTCTGCATGAAGTGCACGACGGCTGTCACCAGCGAGAGTGACGTAGGCTGGCCGGGCTGCAAAAGACCCACACACACACATTTTAAAATGGAACCTCACCACAGCATCCTATTTAATCTCTGCCAGTGACTTGTACACGTATGCATTCGAAGCAGATGGTGCAGCAGGGATGTCAGGAACCTGAAGACCAGCTCTGGTGTGAAAGGGGAAGGGCACTGCAAAGGAGGCAACTCACCTGAGCAACCAGGGCAGAGCTGTTGGCTTCGGAAAGGACGGCACAGATGGGCTCCTTTTTAACCCCCCATTCCAGTGAACAGCCCTCTTCATTAAACTTCGTGTCTTGACAACTAAAGCAGACAAAAAAGCAAACAATATTCTACAGAAGGTTATCTTCTGTTGATTTGGCAAGTGCAATGAAGAAGATAACCAACAAATGGGATGCTTTTTGAGACTACCTCCCTAAGCCAACACACCTCCAAATCTCTGAACTTTCATAAACTGCTGTCTATCTTGAAGCCACAGATAGTTTACCCTGTGCACTGCAAGAAAAATACTAATTTCAGAGAGTTATTTTTAATGCCTCTAAAAAAACAAATAACCAATTATTTTAACAGAAAACTGTTTCCTTCTCCTAGCAGAAAATAAAAGCAAGCTAATTCAAATGGACTATTTTCCTCACTCAACACAAAATGTAGGTTCTGATAATTCTTTTCAATATCAAAATGTTGAAAAGTATCTTTTCAGTATCACTTTACTCTTTGACAGCATTAATCATCTAAGTCAATAAGCAGATATGATCAGTTTTGATTTTGTATTTCCACCACATAATTAAAACAAATGAAAATCAGTATAACTAATGTAAGCAAATGTAAGGACAAGCAGGGTGGCTGAGTACACACATACTACATCATCAGGCACATTGCAGAGTCACAGTGCATCCACAACTTAAAACTATTAAACATGAAACCATTAAAAGCAGTTACTATGCTGGCTGGATGCTAACATACCACGTGAAGTTTATAAGGTATTTTAAAAAGGCAACACCATAACTTGCACGCTGGAGTAAGATTGAAACCAAGCCCTGTCCAGTCCCAGAGCTGTGTTCACACCCTGCTCCAGGGGCACACAGAGACACCTGGAGACAGCAGAGCCTCCCATGGCTTAGAGGGACCGAGCAGGGCCATTTCCTATCAGCAGCTTCAGTCGGTGCTGCTGCAGTCAGTCACCACCCCGGGCTGTGCGTGGCCAACCCTGCCAGGGTTGCTGTCCCTGGGTAAGACGTGAGAACAAACCTGAGTGCCCTTCACCGCTATGGCCAAATCCAGCCAGCAGAGCCAAGCTCCTCGGCAGGGTGCAGGCTAAGGCCAGACGAGAAGCTCCTCTCACGCAGCCACCGCTGCCCCGAGGAGGTTCCCCAGGTGGCCGCTGGATGCCCAGGTAGTGGCCCTACTGCACCCACCAGGTGAGGGGCTGCTGACATCCCAGACCCACCAGCTCTTCCTGCCGTGCTCATCTCATCACAGCTCCAGTCTTCACATTCTGCTCCACTAGTTTTTCTTCTCTTTAAAAGGTACTGTGCCACTTTTAACACCTTCTTACATAAAACTTGTTCTTACATGAAGTCAAGTCAACAGAGCCAAGCATTTCACAATAGTCAAGTATTTACGAGGAGGGATCCTACCAAAGATTCAGGGAAACATTATGCCTTATACACATAAGCAAATAAAGGCAAGAAAACTGAATTATCAGTAATTAATACTACGGGGCGTATTTCTAGTTTTGTAGGTGCATAAATGCTACAATCCTCAATATTTTTAAAAAATATTTGCTTTAACAATAGAAAAACCTATGTAACAAATACTCCATATACTACACACACTACAAAATGCTGCAGTGCACACATGGCATACAGTTATCCAACAGACTTGAAATCTTGAGTCATGAAGTTCAGCTTTCTTACAACTGAGATTAAAACAAAGTCCTGATTCTAATTTCTGTGAGGAGCTGCTGGCACTGAACAAACTCACTCCAGTGCAAACAAAAATCACAAAAGGAAAGCTGCTCTCACACTAGGAGTTTCTAATAAAGTGATTCCAGTGCAATCTTCTCAGACAACCAGATCAAAGTTAAGGTCAGATACTCTGTTTTCTATAATCAAAGCAAGCAAGGAGATCCAAAGGAGAAGAAAACCCAAATAAGTTCTAAGTGTTTCAAATCAAATATTGAAGTATTTCATTTAATTGTTGAAAAGTATCCACTTCAGTTCTTGCACAATATGAATCTCTACAAGCCTTCTTCTGTCTCATTAAGAAAGCAGATTTTGTTTGAAATTATCTAACATGAAAAATACTAAGTCTATTCATAAAACAGTATTCTATATTTTTATTTTTCAAACAGCAAGTGACCACATTTAAAATGCATCATTTGCAAATATAAATTATCAAACTATTAGTTTCATTAAAAATAAAGCAAAAACATAACTTCCCTTAGTATCACAATACATAGAAGGGTATTATAAACCCAAAAAGACTAAGTTAACCGTAAGAAAACAATAACGTCAAAAGTGATGAAACTCATTAAGTCACTTAATGAATAAATCAGTCCTAAGAATACAATACCATTCACCATGATTATGTAAAAAAAGAGCAAACTTTCATTGTATTATACAGATAAAACAATCCAATCCTTCATGCCACATTTTGTAAACCATGATATAAATTACACTCACAGTCAAATGAACAGGAAGAGTAACTCCCAAAATATTTTAAGTTGCTTTTAGGGCAGAAATAAAGGCAGAAAGAGAATCATTTAAAATATATCAAGTTTAACCAAAAAAAAAATTCATTTGGTCAAGCCTGCTATCCAAATAGTTTTGTTCCCTGCAAAACTATTTTTGTCTTTTTTTTTGAATTATGAAATTTAAATGTTTCTTTTACATATTAAATGTAAGTCATGTGTTGAGCTACATTAAGTCCTTTTATACTTATAGTTTTGGCCTTGAGACCCAAACATCTTCCATGGATCTACACACACACACACACACACTCTCTCTCTTCCTCTCTCACTCTCTTCTTGGTATCAGGAAATTCCTCATTTCACAGGAATAATGAAAGACTCACATACTGATTTCTGTCAGAAACATAAGGAATATGCAAATTCATACTTTCCAGGTTCCTATAAAACCATCTCTCACCTATATATACAAACTTCAACTGCTGGAATTCAGGTTACGGTCTTTTGTCTGATAATAAAGGGACGGAATAGATGTTGTAGGATAAAGAAATACTGTATAATGATTGAAATAAACCTATTCTCCTAAATTTATCTATACAAATTATCTTTTTTTTTATTAACTGAAATACAAAGAAGGCATATCGACTTCAGGAAAATAGCACTATATCAGAAATTCACTGTAACAGTGTTTCACTATATATATAATCAGGTTTTTCATAACACAGTTTCTTCTGTACACTAGATTTTGAACCAATTTCTCTGTCTTCAAATCCATTACATTTTCAGATCCAATTCAGCATTATACAGTATGCCTTCAAAATAAAAGGAAGTCACTTGCTCTATTGAATACCAAGTTCCCTTCCAGACAGTATTTAAAGAAAGACAAGACTACACAGACAAAGTCCAGTATAATTCATTTCTGACAATGAAAATTTCAACCCCTCATACTGTTGCAAAATTCCTCCTACTGAAATGTCTACAATAATAATAATTATAATAATAATTATAATAATAAAAAGCATACATTACATATAAAAGATACCAGTGTACTAAAAGTGACAGAAGAGGACTAGCAAATCCTTCAAAGCACATATTATATAAATGACTAGCATTTAAAAACATTTCTTTTTCTATAAAATGTAGGTCATATACATTTATAAATTGGGGGAGGGTAGGTTCTAAAGCAGTGATGACTGTTCAAATAGATATGCTGCTCTGTACAGTCTAATACCTATTCAATTCAAACTATAAGTTTGACATCTAGTTTATCAGAATAAACCCATCTCATCATCTCATAGCTCATAATTTGAAAAATACGCAACACAAAGGAAGAGGTGACTCAAAAGTTCACTGTTTATCTGCATATGAAATAAGAAGAGAACTACTCCTTTCTATGGGTGGCCCACGTCTCATCAGTTCAATATCAGGACTTAAAGACTCCAAATTTATGTAGAGGAACTGGCAGGAATCAGCACAGAAGCAGAATAGTATCTCTGATCCTTTAGAGACACAGCCATTCACCCTTAGCAGTCTTCCTCGTCTCGCTGAAGTGCAGCCAAGCCATTCATTTCTCACTCAAAGTGGATGAAGCCATAGATCTAAAGACTGTCCTCTCTGTGACTGAAATTGTGCTCTGTAAACAATGTTAAATATTCCAGCAGGAGGACATCTGAATTTATTTATAAAAAAATTATTAAGAATATTCATTAACTCAAACAAGGCTATTAACTCCCAAAGGTATTTTTGGAACTTATCCTTATGCTACTTGTCAAGTTAGCACTGTCATGTATTATTGCTTACAAACAGTACATCATCATATGCCTTCTAACAGAGCAGTACTGTGATCAGTTCATATTTACAGGCTTTTCTGTTGGTTTTTAAACAAGCTATAAAAACATTACATACTTTACAGACAATACAAATACTCAAGTCAAACAAATGGAATGCATAACAATAAGAAACGTCATAAAGGAAGACCGACATAAGTCCTTGATTGTCAAGACACATTTATATTTATATATAAACTCTAGCTGTGCAGAATCAAAGATTCAATCATAGGTACATCCTTATTTGATAAATCATATTTACAGCATGATATTGCATAAAAAAATAAAATAATGTTGTTTACACAATATTACCTTTCCATCCATTGGATTAAGGAAAGCAAGAAACAACTCTTAGAAATGTTTGCTTGCCTCAGTTTGTGTTTCCTACCAAAAAAAGTAATTTTAAAAAGGAAACAGAAGGTTTTGTATGTTGAGTAGAGCAAAAGCGACTATAAATTTATTTCCCTGACACAATGCAAATTGAACAGAAGCTTAAATTTTAAATTAAAGACATGTCTTTTCATCAGCAGTAATACTTTCTTAGTGCTTGTCCTTTGCAAAGTGAGTTTCAGCTAAATGCATTACATGCCTAACATAAACATGCATTACTGTAAGTCCAATGAACTTTCAAAGTTACAAGGCTTCATTTTAGTAAAACATTTATCTCTAGGAAACTAACATTATTCATTTGCTTCAGTACCAACCATGTAATTTGAAAGTTCACATGTGTACTGGTACCGACTGCATAAACATATTCCTGCCTGTTAACATTTCCAAACGGATTCCCAGGACTATTGGGATTTTCCCTGCAATCTGTAATGGTATTAAAACAAGCAAAGAAAGGAGAATGAAAATCAAAGTTCTCAAAGCCAAGAAAATTTAGTTAGCAAATATACATACATAATGTAATTCAATGCTGCAAAATTCAGAGTGAATTCATCCAAATATTCTGGTTCATTTCAAATAGTTACTACATATGATACAAATACTATAAAAATATTCTGATCAAGCATGGAATATAACATATCTGTTCAGGTGGAAAGTTTCATAGGAGAACATGAATACTTCAGAATAAACTCCAAAAGTTACAGTAGAACCCAAATAATTCGCAGCAATGCCTTAGAAAACCTTTACAAATTACAATTTTGAAAACAGTGAAGAAGCAGGCAACAAAAGCAAGGATGTCACATCACAAAATGTACTTTGTTCATTTATTTTGACAATTGCAATTTAGTTTGCAATACTCCTTCTACCTCCCAGTATACTAATATAGATGCTGTAGTATACTTGGGTGAAGTAGTACAGTATTATTGTGTGAGACCTTGCTACAGTACTTTTTAGACCATTGCAGAGAGGTGAGAAGGGACCATGAGTGATGTAGAAACCTGTCAGACGCTCTGTTTAGAGGTCAGAGAATTAGCAAGATTTTACTGTACTTCTCAATTAACAATGAAAAGCTCCCATCATCCAAAAAAACGGACAAGTACAATATAAAAATAATACAAGTGTTATTTCACATGAATACTTTCTTGTCCTATTTTCTTCTTGAAACACAATTTTCCTAAAGACAACACTAGGAGACACAAGATCATAAACATGGTTCTTTTATCATCCAATTTAAATTGTTTATGCTGTTATTCGTAAACCAACATACAGTAATACACATGGTTAATCCTTCTCCCCAAAACTTGTCATTTATGATTAATTCATTCTCAAATCAAATTAAGAAAATGCAAATGCCTATTAGTATACCATTACAAGCTGATTCCTTCATTGTCTGTTATATTAATGGTAAAACATACCAAAAGATTCATGCTAAAAGGGACACTGTCAAGTAATTTAGGACCAAAATATGGCCTATTAATAAGTGCATGTGTGTATATATATATATATGTATTTTATATATATATATATATAGACAGAGAGAGAGCTTAGTAATAAATGTCATCAATTTCCTCTTTTTCAAAATTATCATTGCTCTATCACTAATAGATATCCCCAAAAATTCCACCTTACACACACACACATCCTGTGCTTGCATGACCTTTTGGTAAGAATGCCTGCTGTTAGCTCAGGGGAATCTCCATCTCACCCCAGCCTAATGCTGACAGCACAAGAACAGAATAGACAAACCAAAGCTGCTTTTTTCCAAACATACATGGAAAACTAACAAAAATGACCAGATCAACATGAAGAGCGTGCATCTGCAGCAAATTAAAAGTAGCAAAATGTAAGCAGTGGAAAACGTTATTAAATAATGCCATTATTAAACAAGCAAGAGCTTTTTTCAGAGCTAAACCTCCCAGGACTACATAAACACTTACTCCAGAATAAAAGTGGATGTACTCAGGAAATCACAGCAGTATATTTGGCTAACTCCTCCAGTGCAGAAAGCTTCAAGCATCAGCAGATCAACTACTCACAGCACTGCTTTAATTGCACAAGTGGAAGATCCCTACGAGACAGTCCCTGTGGCTTAGACAGGACTTCACAGCCTGTCCTAAGGCACAGAGTGCAGCTGGAATGGCTCAGCAGCAGGCTAGGGCATGAGCTGTGATGGAAAGAACAGCAGCTCCTCTGGCAATCCCCATCTGGCTGTGGGGAAGAGCAAGTTCCTTCCCTCTGCCCAGCAGCCTGCCCCCTCACACACCCTCGGAGTGATTCCCAAGTGTGACGATGGCATGGGAGAGTCACTCCCTCTGAGTCCTCATTCACATTCTCACACCAGAGTGTCAATGCAGTAACTTTTTTTAAATAAAGCTGAGTCAGTCCCCTTAGAGAGAAGGAGGCTTCATTCCTCCTACCTCCCCGTGGGGGCCACAGCAGTGCAGTAACACAGTAATAACCCAGCCTTTTTTTTTTTCTCCTTTTGTTCCTTGCTATATTTAACAAATAGTACAATTAACTGCCATCTCCTTGCAACATCAGGGCATAGGAACAAAAGTGCCAACACAGTATTATTCAGGCACCACAAGCTAGGATGTCATGGAAATGAAACACTGAAAACAAAGTATGCCTTCCAAGAGGTGGTTTCCTGGGATATAGGGACCATTTGTGTTATTTCTGTGCAACAAAAAATGTAAAGTCAAAAAACCAAACTGACCATAAAGGAAGAAAAACAGAGAGACCGTGAATCAGTTTAAAAATATTCTTTCAAAGAAATGTCTTTATATGTGTCATTAATAATCCATAAGGAATTTACTTTCCTCCCTTGATGCCCACTCTTTTTAAGTCGTGGCCTAATATTCAGACAAAATTACTGGTAAGTCATAGCATGCTGAAATGCCTTATTGTATTACACACAGGGTCAAAAAACCAAAAGAGCCTACTTTCTTATACAAAAGTATTAAGAAATTAGTTTATATAAACTGTATTCTTGCCAATAGAAGAAGCAGGCTAGGGATAATAAATGCCCTTTCTCCCCCAAATGTACCAAGTGAAGTTAGTGCTGTAGGAGTGCTACTATAAGGGAAAAGATAAAGTGGGATCAGTTTCCTTGTAATGAAAAGTCAGGAAAATATTGCTACTGCTTTGGTAAGAGGTGGGAACTGTTCTAGGTCCTGCTCGAGTCCTTTTTTAAAAGACAGGATATATTTTAGCCCCTTGAGATGCAGCCTTTTCTCCTACCTGATGGCTTTGTCTGAGAGATACCAGCTGGCAACAGTGCTGTAAAAGCATGGATGCAATCCTATTTAAAAAACCACCATATACACACCTACCTACATGTGTATGTGTGTGTGTGTGTGTGTGTGTGTGTGTGTGTGTTTTTCCCTGGTTAATCAGCCTACATGAGGCCTAAACTGCCTTGAACTACCAGACAGTGTCCCTTTAGGGAAGGTGCAATAGAATGAACATACAGTTCAAAAATCGGAAACTTGTTAACTTAAACTACACAATAGTTAGGCTACTCAAATCTTACCACCTTAAAAATGCACACAGAACTACTTATCGTACCATACTGTATACTTCAAGACAAAGTACTATTCAAAAAAACATATTCATGGTACAGGGATAAACTTTGCAGTTTATTTATACTGTGAAATGCAACGAAAACTTCTGATCACTCTCCTAGGATGGAAAAAGAAATCCCGTTCACTAGCATCATTTACCAGTTTGGGTTGGTAAAATAGTAGTGACTTTCACTAAGCAAACACTAAAAAACAGGGAATTTGAATGCCCACTTCTTCAGCTTTCAGGGATACTTCAATAAATTTAATAATTGGAATTGTCAAAATTCTAGACAGAATTAGAACAGTTTTTACAGAAGCTAAAAATACCCAATCTCAAGTATATTGAAAAGAATTACTGGAGCTGCTGTATGAGATGAAAATGATGCAACCGTATCAAACCTAAAAATCTAAAAATGGTTTTATTTTTTGATAAATCAAAAACTATAAAGTTGGCTAAGTGCTCTATGTTAATCGTTAGGAGTATGTAGGGTAAGGTACAATTAAGCTTTTAAATCTTGGAATACACAGTTTGTGTAAGCATTTTGCAATTGGGAATGTTGTCTACAGAGTATTTTAACTAAAACTTCAAAATCTTGGTTTCTGCATATGAAAAAGTCATCAAAAAGTTACATCTAGATTCAGCTGTACAAAGAAATACACATTACTTCAGGAATGAAGTAAAGGCTTTAACAGTTAGGCATTTTGTTTAAAAAAGTGTTTAAAGTATTTTAAATTAATTAGACTTTTAAATAGTAGAGTTAGTCTATCAGAATTCACTTTCTTTCCCTCCAAACACAACTCAAGGTAATGCAAAGCAGAAATAAAGGGCACATGGTCTAAAATAATTTTTGAGAGACTGAATACTTTTCTAGAAAATGCTTTCTTTTAAAGCCATATTTGTTTAACTTCTGAAACTTACTTGTTTATTCTGTGTGTTTAGTACACGTTGATTCCCTGCTGAAGAGCAATGACTATGATGACAAGCTTAGAAATGACAATGTGAATAGTATCAAACAATAAACTGTCCTCCCAAAGCATACAAGGAAACCAGCAAGGAAACAATCATGGGGGAAAGTCTTACCCGGGGATTTTGTTTATTTTAAAATTTTATAGAAGGTAAAGTATTTTTTGGATTCAAACAAGTGAATAATAAACTGCCTTTGATAGGGGCACCAACATCAGGCAGTTCAATGACTGATGGCTAACCAAAAAATAAAAATAAAAAAAAAAAAAAAAGAAAAAAGAAAAAAAGAAGCAGTTATTGGTCTTGCTAATATCAGCTTACTTTTGTTTTAACATAGCGCTCTTAAAAGCTGTACAGAACTCCATCTTATACAGAGCAACCCCCTTTTGACAAATGTGTTCTAAAGTGCCAGTATTATTTACAAAGATTTCTTAGCCAAAAGTCTGGCCCGTTGTGGCATCAGGTGAAGAAGTCATCCCAGCTCTGCTATCATTTACATTCACCAAGGGAAATTCTGGGAAATCAGCACTTGTCCCTGGTCCCCGAAGGTTCACCTGTCCATTGGCAGTGCTAAACTGAGATGATATTCCAGCTCTTGCCCCATGATACTGAGCTCTAAAGGGCTGCTCAAAGGAGCTAATTTGATATGCTTGATGAACAGACTGTGCCTCTGCTTTCTTCTGAGAAGTTACTTGATCCAAGAAGTCCTGTGTAGAGGAGGAAGAAGAATGATTTGCCTCATCACCTGAAAAGGGAAAAGGGTGCTGAGAATCACCAACCATAAGTCCAAAGTGAGACTTGTCTGGAGTTGTTCTTAATGGAGAGTTCATTCCCGATCGAAAGCTATTGACGGGTATAGATGTGTAGACCTTCTCCATGGAAGGAAATGCTGGCTGGGTTGTAAGAGTCTGGTTATCAGTCACAAAATTAAGGCTCGGGTTGTTCAAATAGGCATCATTTTGGCTAGTTCTGTCCAAAGCTTGTTGTAAAAACTTTGAATACTCTTGTAACATACTAGCTTTATCTGATGAGGAAGCTTGAGAGCTTGTTCCAACCGTCTCAGATTGGTTCACCTCAGATACTTCAGAGGAATTGATGGATATACTGGAGGTCACTTCCGTGTCAGCCACACTGAAAGAGATCTCATGCTGTCCATTAGCCTTGTGTGAATAATGATCTAACAGAGTTTGCAGTACCTCATCTGGAATGACATTTTTGTCATGGTTACCTTTAATTTCAACATTCAGTGCCTGGGTGTCTAGTATTGAGGCTGTAGCAGTTTCATCAATGACACTGGCCACAGCTGCCTGTGTTACTGAAGGCTGAGATGCTATGGTACTTACATTCAAGGCATATTCTCGACTGTTGTTACTAGCTGCTTGTAGATACCTCTTTTTCTTTAAAAACTGCATTGCATCATCATAATTAGTGCTGCTGTGTACAGGTTTACTGGGCCCTTCCTGTAACGTGTCAACTTGATCAATGTCAGCATTACCCTCAGAGTCCAGTAAACTTTGCTTATCCACAAGATCAAAGGCATACTTTGAAACCTTGCTGTCTTCATATGTAGATAAAGGTGAAATGGTTTGACTTTGCTCAAGTGGCTGCTTTAGACTCCTCTTGTTGACCTTTTTGAGAACGAGCTTCGGTGGGTGTATTTCCCCAGAATTTGCTTCCTCTAAGTGCGATCCACCGACTGAAGAATGTGGCATCTCAACGGCATATTCCGCTACCATGTATTCATCTTTTACTTTAGTGCTGGAAGAGTACAAAGGCAAATAGTCATTTTTGTCCTTCTTGTGTTCTGATTTATCTGTACTTTCCTTATCCCCAGATTTTGTTTTCTCTGTTTTCTGCCTTTTCTTCTTTGGCAAGGAGCTGTCTTTCAGAGGCGTAGAGAAACCGGAATCTTCCTCCGATGGCAAAAAGCCAACTTTGGTGGCACTTCTGTTGGGTTTCTTCTCGCGGTTCTCATGGCACATACGTTTGTGTTTCAGCACTCGATCGGTCCTGGAGAAATACTGGAAAACATGATGGTGGTGATTAGGATTATCATTATTATGCAAAAATATATATATATTAGCAGAAAGAAAGGAAAGCTTTCATTCTAACAAACTTACTTGATGATTCACCCACTTTACCAATTTCTAATGAAGTGTCAAACAACACCACACAGTCAATAAAATCAAGCACAGCCAGCTGTGACTCTGTTCTGCCTGTGCACCAAGACAGCCCATCTTAACAGAAAAAACCCACCTATTATATATTTATTTGTATAAAATGGAGAAAGCCCCATCTGCAATACTGGGAAATTGACTGGTGTTTTGGTCTTCTATCACAAAAGATTTCAATAAGCCTTCTTACCTGCAAACAATATTCACACTGGTAAGGCTTCTCTCCACTGTGAGTTCTTTTGTGCCTTTCCATGTGATACTTCTGAATAAACCTCATACCACATTCATCACAACGAAATGGCTTTTCACCTGATAAAAAACATAGCAATATTAATCTAACAGAATAAATCAATGTTTTTCCATAAAATTACCAGGTCAAATACTACATTCTCTATTAGAAGCAGTAAGAGGATTTAGCCTATTGCTATTGAAAAACAACACAGGGCTTGCTTACATCACTATTTTTCCAATACTCAGTTGCTGATGCCTCAAATTACTTTAAGCTTTTATGCTAAAAAAACCCCTCCTTTAAAATTAAATCCTTACTCCTCTTTCTAATGGAGGTGCAGGTACGTCTTACACGTAACAAATTAAGAACTGCAAAGATGGTCCTCCTGAATTGTTCCTAATGGTCTTCCTGATTGTTGCTACAGTATGCATTTTTTAGGGCAGAAGACTGTATAAAAATACCTCAATCCTCTCACCAACTCATTAACACAAACCCATGCCTTCTAGAAGAGCATTAATGCATTTCCAAACTTCAAATATACCATTTTGGAGGGTGCCTTCTATTTTTCCCTGGTTTTTCCCTTATCTGGAATTGAGATAACTGCTTTGAAAAAGTCCTACTATTTTGGTTGAAACCAATTTATTTAAAAACTAATTAAATTTTTTTTTTTTAATTAAGCCAAAACCGAGAAACCTCTGTAGCAGAACTGGCATTTGCATACTTATAGGTTTCTCATTTTGGTTGTTTTGTTTGCTTGTTTTGGTTTTTGGTTATTTTCTTTATTTTCACAAAATACTCGTTCAGACAATATGCTCTGCCCTGAATTCATCTTCAGTTCTGCCCTCATTTTTCCTAACAAAGAAACCCTGTAAAGATCCTTTCTGAGCAAGGAGCAACTCTATTTTTATTTCTTTTAACTTTGGCCTTACACCTTGCCTCTGATACTTTTTCTAGGTTTCTCTGACAAAACCTAAAAATTACAAGTGCACTGAAAAGTTAGTTTTGCTTTTATAGAAGTTCACTATTATTTACTAGAACTCACCCTGAACAACAGTGATCTCTCCTCTTAGTATTTAATGTGAAATCTTTTAGACTGATATAGAGGTCAGGGACTGCCTTGGCAGCACCTGTCAAGACCCTCTTTGCTCTGGAAACTGCACTGCATTGATTTTTGGGATATAAACCATTTATGTTTTGTTTCCAGAAATATGCAGACTATTGCTATTTTCTGAGGTTGTTTTATTCTTATTAATTATGTTATGAACTATTAAATTACTAACAATTAATTTTTAAAATTTAAAACTCTAAATTGATAGATTTTACTATTTAAAATGTTATCAGAATGTGTATTTTCTACTTAGAATAGAGAAATTTATCCACATCCTTCTCCAAATGGGAATACAGTACCTTAAAATAAGGTTCCAGTATTTATAGAAACTAGAATGGAAAATATCTGTATCGCCCACACATGCGCTCCTAGTCAGATCATTAATGCCCAGAGTTCCAACTTCCTTAATTCCAAGCAATTTCTAAATCTCTCTCTTTGTAATCCTATGTCCTATTTCCAATTATTAATTCTTACCTCTCCATGTGGCTTCTCAGCCAATCCCTTTCTTGGATGAAATTATTCCAATTTATTCTCTCCTAAATCAAATTATCTCCTCTCCTCAGATCTCTCAGCTTCCATCAGTTCTTTTTCTACAGGCTCACAACCTCAGCATCCTATCTCTTCTTTCACTTGAGTCAGAGAACTTTACCATTTCTTGCTTATTAATAAGCTCCATAAAATTTTGCTTTTTTTATCAACATCTCTTGTAAGTCCTAACACCTATCATAGCCAGTCTCTCTCATACTGCCTATAAGCAAATCCTCTTCTCTGGCCTATTTCTTAACTTTCAAACTCCAGTTTCATTCTTCATGTTCTCTTTATTTGTTAGGCACCCTCACAACTACAGTACTTTACTTCCAACAAGCCGGTCAAGACTTTGTGAATCAAATTCCAATCCTTGCCTTCCATTTTCAGGAGGCTGAGGCAAGACATTTAGACCTCATTGTTCTTGTTTAATACACAGGAACTCTTCCATTCCTGAAGACTACCACTTAGTCCTTGCTACTTACTGTTTTCTTTCCCTTTGCTCCACTATTCTACTTTGTGGTTTTTTTAATTGCCCCTTCAGACAACTCTCCTTGAATTGTCTCAAAGCTTGCTTTCATGCTACCTTTTTTTNTTCAAAACTTTGTTTCTTTTTACCTTTTTTTTTTTTTTTTTTTTTTTTTAAGAATGGAGGGGCTGTTTGGGTGGAAAACTATCCTGAGCCTTAAAGCAAGATAGCTGAGTCCTGTTCTGGCCTTGAACAGCCCTCTAAGGAGCCATCCTGCAACCCCTGGAAATGCAGAACACTTCATTAATACACTTACCTGCAGCCTTACACTCATTTCTGTAAATGAATGGACACAGAGTTCCTTATCACTTTCCTACTCAAGCTGGCTATTTGCTGGCAAAAGACTCCCCAGCTACCTATTCCCATGTCAAGGCTTAAACAGGGCCAAACAAGAGTCTGTGGTTTTTTGGTGTATTACAACCACAGCTATATTGGAGACTTTCCACATATAAATGCACTGCTGGCCATGCCTTAAGAGGGAGAAAAATCTGGGGACACTGCCCTGGAGTTACTCAGCACAATACAAAAAATGATATTTTTCAGCAGAATTCCAGAACACTCTGAAAGTAACATTAAGAAAAACTTTGTGAAACTGATACCATACTTAATTCTGGCTTTAATCTTCATATGAAAAATAGAAGAAGATTAAAAATTAATATGAAGATAGGCTTCCAATAATAATTTCGTCCTAGAAGAAGCCCAAAACTTCAGATGCCTTCTACAATTTTGTTGTACTTTTCAAACAGGATCTATTGCAAATGGAGGAGATCATTAATAACAGTCTTTTGCTAATGCAGGGAGAATCCAGGACACATTTTTCTGAAATGTCTTGGTGAGTGGGAAAGAATTAAAGGTATAAAAAAAGGTCAAAATTTAAAAATACATTACAACAATCAATGCATTATTTACGAAAACAGCTCAGGTGTTGTGTCTATGCTGGCAATATATTAAAACCAAGCAATAGAAATACTCATCAAATGTAGTACAAATATTATGTGTATGAAGGCTGTAACAATTATAAACCCAGGCATTTTAAAGTCTAAACAGGCAAAAAACAAATTATGAAATACCAAAGAAGGCAATAAAAAATTAGCATGACTGAAGAATAAGAAGGCACTTGAACTGTTAGCCCCATTGGTGTTTTATTTTTTTTAATGTAATCTTAGTTTTTGTGTTTAAAATGGAAAGTAGGGTGGCTTACACAATTAGGACACATGAATGCATGAGTGGGTAAGGTATATAGAAACATCTCTAAGCAAAAAGTAAGCAGACATATTTGGAAAAAAGAAAGAAAAAAAAAAAAAGAACATTCAGCATTTTCTCCAACCTCGTAAACTGAAAATATTTGCGTAGCAGTGACTCTTCCCTCTCTTACAACTAAAATAGCAATTTTCTGTATCATTAGGGACAAGTTTAGCAGCAGGGTTCCAACACTGCTGCTCTCCTCTACATATAATTATAAGCAAATTTTGTATTAATGCAATGTCTGCTTTTAGATGCAACTGATAAATTATTTACACAGAATAAAGCTGTTCATTGATTGCTTCCTAACTCCCTCGCAACATTTCCTTTGAAGAAGTGGTTCAGAGAACCAAAATCAAATCAGACTGGAACTGGCTGGGGCACCTGTAAACTGGGGGCTTGTTACAGGCATAAAATGGGGCTTCTACCTGTTACTACTCTGATTGGCTTAAAATAAACTGGAGAATCTGATAAACATATTTAAAAAAGTAAGAGATTTCCTGTTCCTCATCATTTTTTTGAACACTGTATAAAAGCTGGTGCTAAAAGTGGTCATTCATGGAGATAAAAATGCAAAGCAAAAAGAAAAAAAATACTGAATAAAGTTAAGAAATGTTTTTAAAAGAGTATGAATAATACAAACAGATCTTTACTTTCATCAAAGTGTAACACAGACCCACTGCTCACCTTCTCATTAGAGAAGCAAGTAGAAAATTCAGCTTTTCTCAATGGGTTTAGTTATGCAGCCCTGAACAGAGTGACTACACAAACAGCTAAGGCCCAGTGATAAACACTCATATAGAGATGAAAGCATAGAAAGGTATGCAGAGTGCCAATTGGCTACACTATAACTAGGTGAAGCCAAAAATTAAACACTAGTTAAATTCTTGTTAACTAAACAGCCTTCAGAAAAAAATTTTGCCACTCCTGGAAGCTGGATTTTACATGTCTTCTCCTAATCGTTACTAGCTGTTGCCTAGAAAAACATACATGATTCAACAATTTAAACACAAGCACCACCTTCTCTTTTCTGAGAAACAACCAAACTATACCTCAGGATGCTGAGGAAAGGAGGAAAACACAGTTATCTAAAAAAAGTCAGATAACAATATGGTTAATTAGTTAAATGGCACCTTTTTCTCTGCTAAACAAAGACTAGCATATGTAAGAGCTGGCATAAAAACCTACAATCCCACCACATCCACCCCCTCCCTCCAAAGTTTACAATCGACACAGAATTCTCATTAGAGCTAGAAGCTAAATTTAAAAAGATAATTAAATCAATTTATAAAATATTTGCAGTCAAGTGTTAATTAACTATATTGCCCAGACTCTCATTTTCAAAGCCACGTACAGGGAATAACCCTCATTTGAAAAAAAAAAAAAAAAAAGAAAAATCTAAAAAATGCAAAGACTGCACTTAAAGTTTTGCCTTTTTGAGGGGGTTGGGGGACGGATAGATGGAAGAGACTGAATGAGCATTCTTTTCAAGAATAAGTATCTACACAAAGTGGAGGCGGCATGGTTCACCAATTCAGAGCCAGAGGAAAGACTAGGAGCAGAACAAAGACACTGGACAGAAGAATGGAAGACTCTTCTGTGGCTGACTGGCTGAAGGAAACCTACTTAGTCTGGACTCATGGCAACCTAGGATACAAAAATCCCATAAACAACAGGGCATTTGTGCATGTAACTCCCTGTACACTGCTCTGAAAATTCATTTTGCAGAGTTTTTTCTCCCTCTCAACCCTTACACATGCACACACTGCACTGCGTGTTAGTAGCTTTCATATCCATTTAAATGCTACAGCCAAGAAACACTGTGCACATTCACCAGCTCTGCTTTTCTGAAAAAGAGGCTGAGAAATTGGCATCTAGTCCAAAAGGGACCATATTACAAAATATTTAAAGAGGGATTGAAAGGCCATGCACCAAAATGCCAAAAACCCAATGAAACCAAACCTGTTAAAGAATGTGGTTCTGTGTGGTGCAATAAGGTAAAAAAAAAAATAAACATAAATAAACTTTAACTCTCTTTGACTTAAAGCTTAGGGCCTTATTTGACCTATATTGCATATTTCTAAACTAAGATTCTTATTTTTAAAACAGTTCTGAACTAAACCTAAAAGAAGAAAAGAAGTGAAAAGAAAAGCTGATACTAATACCTTTGGGGTTAGGCATTTTGGCCATTTTAGTCCTGGCACTTTTCCATCAAATTCCAAAACAAACAAACAGACAAACAAACAAATAAATCTATGGAAATGTAATTTGGAAGTCCCCCTTGTCTGAATTAACTTGATACAACAAAAGACAGAACTGCTTAACGAACTTTGACTTTTATGAATGCACAAACTTCAGGATTTGCAGCTCTGGGGTTATTTATAGAAAACCACTTTCAGATCTGCTTACTGGAGTTCATACTCATTTTACAGCCAAAGGAAAGTGGAACAAGTTGAAAGCACAAAACTAGTTTCTTTTTAAAAGCTTTATAACTTTATAACATGTGTTAAATTAAAACAAACTACAACAGGGTTTTAGGCTGCATATTTATTACCAGAAACCTTGCCTGAGTGGGGAAACAGTTTTTAAGCACGCCAGTAAAGATACTCAAGGCACTATACTCACCAGTATGAATCTTCTCATGCCTCTGTAGCAGGTACTTCTGTATGAAACGCATGTCGCACTGACTGCACTGAAATGGTTTTTCACCTTGAACAATATAATTCCACATCCATAAGTTAATAACTACACACTGTTGTTTCTGATAACTATTTTCGAGGAATATTAAAATGTCTATTAAGAAAACCAGCATCTGAGCGAATTCCAAAGATACCCTGACACGAAAAAACATTTGCCTTACTACGCATATGAACTACAGCGTTCTCTTCATGATCCTAAGAGTCACATTAAGACTAGCACAGAAGAGTGATCTGGAATGGCTGTAATTTCCTCATGAGCAAGATCAATCAGGATGCTGGCATAGACTGCATTCAGGATACTGGCAAGCTGTTATAACAGTAAGTACCTTTTTCACTTCTCCAAACAGATACCTCATCAGGCAAATAAGCAGCTGCAGCACATTTTACAAAGGGGTCAATTTTTGGCACTTAGGCTACAAGTCAACCCATTACTTTCTGATAAAGAAAGAAAAGAAACCTTGTAAACAGTTAGCTCTTCAGTTTATTAAATACATGGTGATTTATTTTTTCTGATATTCTTTTGACACTTTGGTGCATGGAATCTCTAAGCTTAGATGCCAAGTTAGCTACACTCTTAAAACTGAAATTCGCATAGAGCTGAAAACATTTTTAACAAAAGTAAACAAGTCTTTATATAGTAGAAAAGACAAATTTGAAGTCAAGCAGTACCTGTATGAATGAAGACATGTCTCTGTAAATGGTAGTTGGTTCTAAAGGCAGCATTGCAATGCTCACAAACATGAGATTTGTGGGTTTTCAGACCAAGTGATCCATCCTCATTTATTGTAAGGATCTATTTTAAAAAGAGTAAAATTTGTTCTCACACTACCCTCTAAAGATGTCTTATTAACTACAAAAAAAAAAAAACATTAATTTTTTCGATGCAGAAAATGCAAATATTTCAGGCAAAACAATGCTAATTTCTACACAACTATGCGTTAAGCTTCTAATACACATTTCCAATTGCAGTCCAATCCAACTTGTGTCTCGTTGTGCATTAAGAGATACTTCAACAGGACAGAGACAAAAGCAGCTCATGGAAAATCAGCTTAGAGCTTCCCTAGGCACAGCTGAGTCACTTTATATGCTACTGTTTATTTTGTCCGTCTGTTGGAAAGGATACAAAGTAATCAAACCACTTCTGGGCACTAAAACATGGATAATCATATTTTAAAGCAAAAGCAAGAAGTCATATTCTTTTTTTCAAATCACAACTCAAAATGTTTGCTAAAAGTCGTTAAACCTTAACCAGAATAGTCATAAATATTATCTACATCTATATATACACCAATAGTCTCAAAGGTGAATTTGTATTTTAAAAAACAAAATCCCAAAGCCAAACAACCAAGAAAATAGTATTATTCTTCTCCCCTTTCAGGTTTTTCACTCAATAAAGTATTGCTCACTTAATATAGATATTAAAGCACCTCCTTGATGACTCCAACTTGCCAAACTCAATTGCTTTGCTGTCAAACAAAGCCACTGTTTTCATATAAAGGTAAATAACTTAAATTAAAAAACTTAAATTAAAAAATTGCACCACATCTACCTTATTCAATAAAGCTAATCACAGGTTTTCTCTAATTTAATAATCAAAAAGAATAAAATCAAAAATAATAATCAAAAATAATAAAAACAAAAAACTAAACCAAAACCCAAAATCTCTACTATCTCTGGCAAGAGAATAAGAAATCCAGTAAACAAATTACATTTACAAAAGTCTTGCTTAACTGCAAACAAAACTATAAAAAAGAGCTTAAGGAACCTTAAATAATACAATTTAGTCCCTTGTTATTAACAAAAAATAAAAGTAAGATGGGAAAACACATCTGCAATTTGATTAGCTACAGCGTTTTAGGTTTTATGATAATGACAATGATGAGAAAGAGAGAGTCAATAACTGAAACAGTATCTCCAAAATAGCAGCAAATACTGTAGGATCTACTTAATTTTTAATTCTCCTGCATCAAAACAAGGGTGAAAGTCTCAGACTAACAAATTCTTGTGCATTCACTCTGAAGGACAAGCACATTCATACGTTTGTAAGATGGGTGTGTTACAGTTCCAGTCACGGACAGAGACAACTATAAAGACTCTGCTCTGTAACATTATCCAGCTGATGAAGCCAACTGCATCTTTAAAACAAATTTAAATATATGAGATATGAAATGATTTTCATATATTATATTGAATTTTTAAAATGTGCAGAAAATACACTTCATTTCATGGTTATCCTAAACCTGGGCTCTTCTACTTAACCTACTCCTTGTACCACCTCTTAAATGATGAGAGTTAACTTTGCCAGAGCAGCTTCCCTAATAGTAAAAGCAACAAAGAAGCTTGTGCATGTGTGTGTGTGAGCGTGCGTGTGTGTCTGTGTGTGCACGTGTGTGTGTGCGGGGAAGAGGGAAAAGGAGACAGGAGTCACAACACCTAATGACTTCTTCGTTATCTGATCACTGCACTGATATCAAACAGAATTTATAACGTTCCAGAATGTTAACTGGCTTCCATTTGTCAGAGTTCCAGCTGCTGTTTGGATGGAAAGTCAACACCATTACTCTGGAAATACTGAAACTGCAGTAGGCTCTCACCTAGGTCAGTCCTTCAGCTTTTTTTCTACTCTGCCTTTCTACTCTGACAGGTCTGAAAAAGGGGAAGAGAGACTGAAAAAGAACCTGTTTAGGAATTCTCCTGATCGTTTTTCAATCTTTTTGTCATCTCAAAAGACTAACCCTGGCAGACTGGGAGATAAAAAGGAAGCATGCAAGTACACGTCTGTAGAAAGAGGGACACACGCCTCTTCTACCTTGCCATGTTTCCATGGAAGTGATCTCTGGATGTACTCAACCTAGACCTCCTTTTTCTCTCAAAGGGAGAAGTGAGAAAAAAATGCACAGCATTTGGAACTTGCTTCTACACCCAATCTGAAGCAACTTCTCAGCTTTCCAAGAATACTACAAGTGCAACCCTATTTGACAGTGCTTTGAGAAGGACTGGAGGGTCCTGCTCCCAGGGCAACAAAAAGGAGGTTTGGGAGATTTTCTTTGTATTATGGTGAGTTTTCCTTTGATGTACAAACAGTCTGGATTGATTTCTGAGTAGGCTCATTTTAATGCTGCTGTGTGATAACATAGAACTGAATTATTTCTATCAGAGCAGCCTGCATATGTTCTATTTTAAGTTTGAAGATTAATACTGACTTGGGGAATTACTAGAAGATATAACACTGCTACCTCATGAGGTGAAATGATTCTGGTTTTATCTGAAGTGCTTCTCAACAGAAGAAAATTGTTTTCAGACATACAGGGATACATACTCCTCATGAATGGATCTACAAAACAAATTTTTAAGTAACAAACCAGCAGCTAGGGTAAGAATCTTTTGATATAAATAAATACATATATGAAGATGATTATGACCACAGGAATTTTCCCTAGCAGTAAATTTTTTTAAATATATTAGTAAACTTTTTAGAATTTTCAAAACTACCATTTTAGATTTCTTTTTAAAACTTTTCACTACTATGCATGAAGCATATAAAATTATCAGGCTCACAGAAAAGCACAACTATTATTAGATAGATACAGAGTAATGATTTATAAATGGTCTACAAAGCTACTGACTCATAATTTTAAAAAAATATTTGGAGAGAGAACTGCCTGGAGAGACAGATGTTAAAATATGTCAAGAGTTCATGTTGCTAAAAAGAGTTCAAAGAAAAACACTGTTATATCAGTTTTGTTTTGGGTCTCTGGTGAACTTCAGAACTGCATCTTTACTGAGCAAACAAACAATTTCCAGCCTAACTAGTTCAAATGCTAATGAAATTAGTCATAGTCAACCAAATCTTCAGGTCCTTTTAATCTTGGTTTTGCCAAATCAATGTCTTACTTTTGCTGGTGAACGCTGTTTTCTTTTCTTCTTTTTCTGCAAATCTACTGGCTCTCGTATTTGTTTTTTGTCTCGTTTCTGTTGTTCAGATGCATCAGTAAAGGTAATTTCTTGCTTTACACTGATCTGTTAAGATACCAAGTGCCAGTTTCAGGTAAGGTTCTCACTACAGAAAAGCAATTTTTCAATTTTAGAAGATGACAAACTGCTGAAACAGAAAACCTTTTCCTAAGGGAATTATCTTCTGGCTTCACTCTTTCAGAAATTTAAGTGAAAGAATTAATATGTATCTTAAATAAAAAGGGCACAGTTAATTTCCTCAGTAACATTTTGATGTATCCTTTCATTCATCTCCCAAGGTCTTTTTTCCTGACCTGTAATGATTTTGATATCAGTTCATATGTTAAAATCACTTCCATCTGTAAAACCATTCAATTTTTCATACCTATCTTGCTTTAGTCCATGCTGTTGTCAAGGCAAGATTTAACGGAATAGTTTATTATATATTTAAGACAGAAGTATTTTTTAAGAAAAAAAAAAAAAGACCACTTCTAATGAAGTTTTTGAAAAAAAAAAATTTAAAAATTTCAATCTAGTGTGAACTTTAATAAAGACCATGATACTCTTACATTTTTCTAACACCTGAGCCACCTGATCTATAGCTAACAGAGTAGTGTTTTAACAGTGCTGTGTTTCTGAAGATTATTCTTCGTGTGTAAGGCTATCTGCTTTTATAGTCCTGATAATTGTCCTTTATGTTTGAAGGGTAACAGTGATGATGTGCTGCATTACAGACAGATGCTCTGTTTTCAAAAGGAAGTCATCTCTATGCTCTAGGAAAGCCAAGGTATGCCTTCTATGAGATATCGTGGAGGGGCATATTTATGGTCATGTATGAAGTGTCACAGTCCAACCTGCAGTGTGAATGCAATTGCTAAGCGTCCACATACCTTAAAAACATACCAGATGCTTCCTATAGCAATAGCAAAAGCAACTAAACAGTACTATGAACAGCATAAACAGTATGCACCTTCTAATAACACTATTTATTCCGGTTTGTAGTTACCCTTGAACATTAAATATACTTAAAGGAGCACATTTTAACGCTTTAGTTCTATGGTAACAGCCTGCTTATAAAATATTTATAAAACAGCTACTTACTTAAAGATTATACTTAATTGGCAAAATTTATCCACAGCCAGAGGCAAATGACATAAATATTTTGATAATCAAAATCCAAACAAGCAATTAATAGATTCTTGCCAGAGTAGGATTAGACTACCAGATCAAGCTTCCTAGCAATCTCTCCAATATGTCACAAAGAAATTGCTTACAGGGACATTAACAGCATACGGCAGCCCTTGAGGAAGTCTATCTTGCGCATCCATTTCATCATCATTTTTTACCGTCTCCTCATGGACCATGAGTTCATCATGTGAAATCATCTCTTGCTGTCGAAGTTCACTTTCCTGT
This sequence comes from Rhipidura dahli, assembly GCA_013399225.1. Taxonomy (NCBI): domain Eukaryota; kingdom Metazoa; phylum Chordata; class Aves; order Passeriformes; family Rhipiduridae; genus Rhipidura; species Rhipidura dahli. Next base: position 142,511 of record VXAC01003468.1, read on the forward strand.
AACACTTCATCTGTTGCAAGAATTTCTTGGTGCGGCATAGTCCGATCTTGAAGCACTGCCTCTTGCCGTTCTCTCGATACTCCAGACTGGTCAGATACTGCACCCATCCCTACCATAGCCCTGGATGACTGCATCTGGTCTATGCCACCACATTTAAGAAATAATCCTCCCAGCTTGTCTTCAATGTTCATTCTTAAGTGCAATTACCTACAAAGAAAGTTTTAATAGTAAACATCTACAATTGGTGCGCTTGCTTAAGGTTTTTTAGTTAAAAACATTTTATAAGAACTCAAGTCAGTGTACTCAACAAACACACATGCAGTCCTAAAATTAATACTGAATAAGAACCAAAAGGTGGATATCTTGGAGGAATATGAAAAGGTTCTCCTTTCACCCACATCCGTGTGTACACAACTGAACACTTGAAAACAAAAGGTTTCAAATCATAGTGCTTCTGGCTACTGGCAAAATTCTGGTAATTAAACAATGGCTATTTCTTCCTTCTCATTCCCAAGAAAACTTTTAATTTTTTTCCTGTATGCCCTCTTTACTCTGTTCTCTTTTTCCATTTTGAGTCTCTTTTACAAACACCTCTTTCATATTGGTCCTGTTCTCCCTATTTCCTTGTCCTGTCAGTGCCCTTTCACTGCTGCTACCCCAGGGCATACTGTAGCTCCTGGAACATCTTAATATACACAAGTGAGGAAACTGGGCTGCATCCAAAGCAGCAGTTGAGGGAGGTGATTCTGCCCTTCCACTCCACTCTCTTGTGTCCCCACCTGCAGAGTTACATCCAGCTCTGGGGCCACAACATAAGAAGGATGTGGATATGCTGGAGCAAGTCCAGGGGAAGTAACAAAAATTATCAAAGGCTTGGACCATCTCTGCTAAGCCAACAGCATGAGAGCAAGAAGGCTCTGGGGACACCTTATTGCAGCCTTTCATTACTTAAAAGGGGGCTTTTAAGTTGGGGAAAAACTTTTTAGCAGGGCCTGTTGCAACAGGACAACAGGTAATGGTTTTGAACAGAGATATGGTCAATTTAAACCAGATATAAGGAAAAATACTGTTCCAGTGAGGGTGCTGAAACACTGGCACAAGATTCCCAGAGAGCTGGTGGATGCCTCATCCTGAAAAACATTTAAGGCCAGGTTGGATGGGGCTGAGCAAACTGACCTAACTGAAGATGTCCCTGCTCATTGCAGAGGGTGGGATCGGATGGCCTTTAAAGGTCCCTTCCCACTCAAATTTTTCTGTGATTCTATGAAAATGCAACTTTATAGCAACTAAAGGTATACATCAAATAAAGACTATAGAGAGGTCATAACTGTTCACAGAAGACATTCACTTTCACACCCACTAAGCACTGGTGAGGAAATATAAATTCCAATCATGAAAAACAATACAATTCACAATATTCCAACAAGTATCATGGCATTATTAATCGGTTTTTAAGACAGAGCAGCAGGCTTTCGTGAAGCTGGAATTGGCAGCATCTTCTCATTCTACTCATTATTATATATGCAAGATAGTTCTAGAACTCCTCCTTGCCACACTGGATGTCCAGTCAGAGCAGTCAGTCTCCTTCACCCTATTCCGCAGGCCCATAACCTCTACCCACTCCTCAGTGCTCCTTCAGACAGACACATCAACAGACAGACAGACAGACAGAGACATCTTTCCTCCATCCCTCTGTGTTCCCACAGCCAGAGAGCAGAGGCAATACACACACAGGCCACAGCAGACGCAGGGGTGGGAGCAGAGGCACAGTGGAGCTGGACAACACACAGCAGGCCCAGCCAAAGCACCAGACGAGACCTTGGGCAGCATCGCAACAGCAGCAGCACCTTTGACCTTGATGCATTCAGAGTTTGGATACAGGTGTGATGTGGGTACATTGCTAGGCATCAGCTTCAAATTCTGTCCCCCTGGGAGTGCAGCATGGAGAAAGGATCCATCTCCATTCAAGTCTAAAGTCAGAGGCTATGCTGCTTTCCCTGCAGCTCACAGTGACAATTCAGAACCAAAGAAATCAGGTCTCTCTACAGGTCAGGTCTACAGAAATCAGGTCTCTGCCTAAAATCAGCAGAGCTGTCACTCTGCAGAACTGCAGCCCCCTGCCAGTCTAATAGCCTGCCAGCATGCAAAAACACTCCATCAAACAAATGTCTGAATTTCCATTTTCAGTTTGATCCTTGATTACTTCCTAAATAATTTTCTTCACCAGGAAAATATTTTGAAAATTCTCAGTGCATCTTAAACATTTGTGAAGCTTTCTTTATACCAAGCTACACCAAGTTTACAAAAGAAATACTGCTTTCTCTTTAGGTGAGATCCTAGAGTACTTGATAGGTATCCATACCAGCTGAAAAGAGCCAGCCACCCGCTGAAAGAGCTGAAAAATCTCATGAGGTTCTCCTACACTGTACCTTATTTCAAATATTACTGTTGGTTCTTAAGATTCTGAAAGTAAAATTAACTAAATTTCTTAAAAAACAAACAAACAAAAGAAACCCCCTCACCACACACCTCAACGAATAAAGTCCATTAACACCTCCTAATGGCAACTCATGTCTTACAACTCGAAAGTGAAAGAACATTTGTCCCTATTCTCTACTGTGAGAAGTTCTAAACTTCTGAATACATCATAGAAAGGCTGACAGCTGGGATGGTCTGACCTCTATCAGTTTCAAATACTTAAGAGGCACACCAAAGGAAGAAGCTTTTCAGTCAAATACTTTATTATTTTTAGTAAGCCTTGTTCTGCTGGAAATCAGGAGGACAGAGTCACCCAGCTAAATGTCTTTATATATGACAGTGTCATCAATCTTTTTAACATTCTTCCTTTCTACATAAAAAGCCTGTTTTAAGGACCAAAACCATCCATGACAGGAGAAGAACATGGAAAAATTCTGTTCAGAACATTTATGCTTGCCATTTGTCCTTTTTTATTCTCCCGAAATTTTAACATCTGGAAGTTTGAAATCATGCTTCGGATTTTCACAACATCTGTCTTCTAATACAGACAAAAATTTCTTAATGCCTTGACTTAGCTCAGGTAGTGCTGTGTGACAAGTTGACTCTCAAATTAATCCAGTTTAGAGTAAGAGAATGAGATGTCTTCAAGGGAAAATGCAGGTCTGGTATGCCACACAGCCACTTGCAGACATTATATAATCCATGAAGTATTTTTCAGATGTAACTGGGAAACCATACTGATAGTTCCTCAGCAATAACACAAACAAACAAACAAAACCTGGCAGAGCACTAAGGCTGTATTTTTCCCACCAATGCATATCTCCCAGAGATATTGCAACAACATCCTAAAGATCAATTTATCATCTTTTTGGTTTGGAGTATCCTGTGCCAAGTAAGAAAGGTGAGACAGAACTGAAATCTTTAAATCTGCCTCCCTTGAAGCCATCATTTGGTAAGAGATGGTGCAAAAGACCTAAGGCTGAGACTGGTTCTTTTGGTAGAGCATTCTAAACATCTAGCTTGAAAGATAAACTTCAAGGAAAGTAAAACAGATAGATCTACTCATTTCAGCTTTTATGTAAAGTCAGTCCTCAGGGTACATCTGACAGAGATTGTCATTCACTACGCTTTTGTTCCACACTACAGAACTACAACAGCATCAAGGTCACTGCAGATTCTCCACAGGAATGACGTGGACAGGTACGAGAATACAAGAACTCAAGATGCTGAAACATACTCAAGGGAGAACAAACAGTATCAAGTGTGAGAACATGGTGGCCCTAATCTGTCTGCTCAGGCCACTGGCAAGAACAGCATAGAAGGCTGTTCCACATGGAGGATGATACTGCCACATCACTCTGAAATTACGTAGGAATTGTGGAAATCCTGGATTTAAAGCTACTTCCTGTCAGGAAGTTAGGCAGGCTAAGAAGCTGAGTGTTTAACCACACAGAAGATCCTGCTACTCTCACCAACAGAGGCAGGAAGACTCCTGACATGCTGAACCTTGGGACAGCTGGTGAGATACAGCAACTTCCCAGAGGACAAGCCAGCTGTGGACTGGTGTTCACTGGTCTTGCCAACCCCCTCAGCTGCAAAGGATATGGAAAGAGTTTCTCTCTCACTCTGACTAGCAGGTTTAGCAGAGTCATGCAACAGAAAGCTCTCAAGTTGTCTTCAAGCCATGATCTTGAGTCATATCAGAAGTGGTGTGTTGAGTGCACTGTTTATTAAATCAGGCTTTCAAACATCTGTCTTTTCACAGAAAAATAGTGAGAACTCATAGTGTTAGGCTGTATATGAGAAATGATGAAACACAACCTAAGTTACATGACTCGCAGGTGATGTTTCAAAGAGGTAAAGTTTTAAAACAAAGAACCACAAACAAAAACAGGCCATTAATCCAAGCAAGAAGCATCCCAAATGCAATTAATTCAGTAAAACACATGTAATTTGTCAAGTGACACCTTTTGGCTGACACAAAAGGAATCCTATCATTTAAATTGAAGATGAGGAGAAGTATTCTTGGAAGAATGACAATGTGATAAAGAAATGTAAGTTAAAAGCATTCAGACAAGACCACTTTACCAAGCCTGAAAAGATTAAATACATTTTTAAGTGCAAGATGCATTTGTGAAATAAAGATCAACTTACTTAGAGATTATCTCTAGGGAAGGTATAAAAATACAAACCACATACACACTCACAAGCAAATTTCTTGGCATAAGACATTGTTATCCCTATTGCAGAGATGTTTTCCATGGAATTTCAGAACTTCTACTACGCTTCACCAAGTAATCTCATGATTTTTCTTAAGAGCATACAGTTTGTCTATAAACTGACAGAAAAAGAGCTGTCAAATGAAACCTTTAAAGAATCCATTTTGCTTGCTAGAGATTTTCCAAGCCTTTACTGTGGGCAAAGCATCTCACAAGAGACATCGAGAGGCAGAGCTCCCCAGGGAAAGAGAGAGAGGAAGGGGAAGGACTGATTGGGAAAGGTCTCACAGGATTCTCCCAGCACCTTCTCTTTTCCCAGGATGCTCCACAGCAGCACCATTCCCATCATGAACCACATCGCCTCGCTCAGAAACCGCTGCTTCTCCAAAGCCTCCGGCTGTACTTCAGAACTATTCATTTCAGGAACCCTGACATCAGCTTTTCCAAAGACTCGTGCACTCAGCTGGAGAGCTGAATGGTAAAGACAATATTCCTAATTAAAGAAACAACCACTTAAATAAAAACACACTGCATGAAAAGCATGACAACATTTCAATTCAGAATCAAAAATAAAAATACCATCAAGAGAAAACATTAATTGATTCAAAAAGTCTGCTGGGATGGTGGCTGCTACAAAATACATCTGAAGAGAGACCCTGAAGGAAAGCAGCAAAACTCATAAGCCACCAGAATACAACACATGGTCCAGCTCTTGTTCTCCACTTTGATTGATGGTAAGGGCTATTCTGTCTTCTCCCCTCTTTTCTTAAGCAAGCAGTAAGGCATTATTTAATTTAATGAGCAAGTACTCAGAGATACAAATTGGGTTCACTTTAAAAATAAAACCCATATGTGCAGAAACACAAATTCTGTAGGATTTAAAAGACTGTTTATGACATATGAGAAAAGAAAATACGTTTAAGGATTAACAGCAGAGACAAAGGATGAAAATCATCTGCAGTTTAGTATCTATTTGTAGAACAGAAGTAGTTTAATGCTTTTGCTTTTTGCTTGAAAGTAAAATGGACCTTTTCTATTCATAAACATTGTCCTGCAAATGTCTTTGTTGTCTTAGAACTTCTAGTACTCCTTTTAAGTGTTAAAAAGCAGGATTTGCTACTTTCTATATTCATATTCCACTGCACCCTCTCTCCTATACTACCTTCTCCCTGTTTTTGCAAGGCAAAAAGCAACGGAAGAAGGCTGAGGGAAACAGGAATATAAAGCTGTTAAAATATAACTATTCTTCTGGCTTAAACCTTAGCTCCTTCCCTAGCAAAGGTTTGAGACTCTTGCAAAGACTTGAAACAGAAATATGACTTTCACTATAGCAATAAGCTCTCTTTGACCGTGTTTTCTAAGATCCAACAACCCAAACACAAGAACCAGGATGCACAACAGCAATTCTAACTTGCCTTTAGCAACCTGATACTGTTCTGATGAAAACTACCTCCAAGATTCCCCTCACAAAAGCTGACACTGTGCTCAGCCCAAGGTATTAAATGGTTTCAGGATAACCTTTCACTGGAAGTATCCTGATGACATTATTTTAACTCCACATTTTGGGAAGTGTGTTTTCATTACAGTTAGACAAGGCAAAATTCCTAAGGAGCAAATATCTGAAGCTGCAGAACGTGTACCTGAGCACATTCCTAACACATCCTTGCTTCAAGAGCCTTTGGAAGAATTAGTATAAAGGTTATTACTGCAAAATGCACATACAATTAACTTTTCAAAAGGCAATCTGGAGAAACCTCTCAGCTTCTTAGGGCTCATCTCCATGGTCATGCTACAATTATTTGTGCTAAATTGTAAACATGTATTAATATAGTGCATATAAATCTAAAAAACTCCCTAAATGAACATTCTTATTCTATTACAGAATTTTTTTCCATCCCTATTCAGCAGAATTCACTTTGGGAAAGTTTATTCTGAATTAAAAAGCCAATCATTTTATGATCAGAACAGTTTACTGGCATGAGTAGTAAAACTATTCTAAATAGTCAAACTTCTATAAAATCAACTACCACTGACAGACCATTCCAGTGAGACATTTGGTGTGTTTTGTTATTTACCCAACTCTCAATGATACTGCAAGAAATAATCCAATACAGAGGGTACCTGTCCAAAGGGAGTGCCCTGCACCTCTCTCCCCCCTCAGGCCTCCTCTAGGTTGATCACAGCATTCTGCAGCTGAGAAGGGAGTTGGACAAAAACATTCCCACAGAAAAGCCATGAGGTTTCGTTTGGATCAGTGGGAAGATGGGCAATGAGGAAGCAGGAGCAGGCAATGGGACTGTTTCTTCCAGGAGTGGTCAGTGGTTAGATCAGATTAAAGTGCATTGTGAAACTGCTCCACAAAGGCAATGTGCACACAATAGATGAACACCTCAGAGCTGCCACCCAGACATACCCAATGGCTATGCCAAATTCAGACCATAGGAAAAATGGCTATCTACATTCTCAAATGCTTTCCTCCTAAAAGGAAGTATAAAAGTCAGCAATAATTCTGCAATTCCTCATGCTAATGAAGAAAGACATAGCAAAAAGGCTTAACAGTATATTTTAAAGTACTAATGTTTAAGAATTTCTACGAATGAAAACACCATCAATGCAAACCCCTCCAAAAGAGAGGGAAAAATTAGAACTTAACAGGTTCCTAACATCCACTTTAAATCCCAACCAAACCATGAAAAATGCTGATTATTCTCATCACATCAGAAAATATATTTAGTTGCACTATTAAAATATGGATATAGTCCAATATAAAAGGAAACAGAGTTATCTTTCACCATATCAAAGGTTCAATTTTTACCATCCTGCAGAAGCCTAGAAAGTAAAGAATAATACCCTACTTAATGGTTCTAAATAAAGAACATTAAATAAAATTCTCTCTTCTCCCTACTCAGAAAAATAACACTCAGCTAAAAGAACGATTTTTAAATTAACACACAGGTATTTTAAGAATTAGAATGTGTTGACTTGCAAAAAGAAAGCAATCAAGTATAAATCATCATGAAAAGTTTAACAGATCACGAAATCAACACATTCTAAAAGGTAACATATGATACACTCTTAGGACTTGTTGCACAGTTATTTCTGAGTGCTACATGTTGCTGAACACATGCCAGTGCAGGGCCTGATCCCACTAAGATTTACACTCATACTGAGCTGTGAATAGTCCTATTACAATCAACAGGATTACTCACAGAAAATCTCCTTATCGTGCACAAAATTATCCATGCGTGAAAATCTTTGTCATCTTTCTTATCCTGAAATCTGTATTCTGTCATCACCAGCATAACCCCAATTTAATATCTAATGTGCATACGGAAAAGCTTGTGATACTGTATTTAAAAAGCCACAGTTCCATATTAAAATCCACAGGGGTGTCACCAGTGTCACAAACATACTTTAAATCATCCAAAAATCACAGGCAGTGCTACTTTTTATCTGAAAAAAAAAGCCACTGATTTTGTAGCACTAAGTTACACACTACTAGAAAATAGTTATTTTTGAGAATTTATCTCAGAATTTCTACCACTGGCTAGTTAACCTCAGAAGAACAATGCAGGATTTCTGTCTTTGCACCATGAAACTTAGACACTCAAAAGTGCTCACCCTGGGGACTTCTGATGACATTTATATCCAGGAAAACAAAAACTACACATAACTGAGGCTACCCAGCATCTTCTTAATAGCATTTTATAACTTCTGTCCAACTGGTGAAAATCTTGTGAAATTTCATCTATCTCATGCGTGCCTCAAGCTGAAATTTTATAAAAATATTTCAGATACTGCATCAAATGGTCTTTCATTTGATTTTGACAACAGTGCAATTCTATCACAAAGCTGAGCCATCCAACAACTAAAGGTCATTGAAAGGGGCAATCCCTGCTCCTAACTCCGAGAGTCCAGCCTATCACTGGTGCCTACTCTGATGCTCAGATTTTTTAAAATGTGATTTTTTTTTACAAGCCCTTAAACTCTTTGGGCATCACAACTTCTTTACCATCTGCAAGTATCTGTGATGCATCTCTACTCATCAAAAGCACTATGCCAGTGCTGCTTCACAGAGGATGACAACCTGCTGTTGCTCTCAAAGTGGCCCGAACAGCAAAGGTCTGTGTATGTGTGTGCATATGTTCCTTGTCCTTGGTGGATAAAGAATTGCCTGGATGGTTGCAGCCAGAGAGTTGTGATCACAGGCTCAATGTCCAAGTGGAGACCAGTGGCAAGTGGGATGCCTCAGGGGTTGGTACTGGTGCTGTTTGACATCTGTGTCACAGACATGGACAGGGGGATCGAGGGCACCCTCAGCAAGTTCCCAACGACCCCAAGTGGTGGATGCCCTGGAGGGAAGGGATGTCATCCAGAGGGATCCTGACTGGCTGGAGAGATGGGCCTATGTGAACCTCATGAAGTTCAACAAGGCTGAGTGCAAGATCCTGCGAGACAGGGCAATCCCAAGCACAAATACTGGTACTGCACTTTTAAAAAATACAAATATCATAAATATATGTGCATGTGTTTGTGTATGTGTACATATATACATGCATACATATATATATATACACACATATGTGGTTTTCTACAGCACACTGGATGGAATGCCCCATAAAAATACATAAAACTAGTCAGACAGACTATAACATCCTTGCTCTGTTTGTTACAAGTGCCAAAACATGTATGAGTCACAGAGTGCATGAGAAGAAAGCCATGACCATTTAGGCAGTTGAACACTACCTTGCAAAATAGATCAAGCCCCTTCTCTCATCTTTTTTTTAAATAAGTGATCAATGATTATATTTGGCACACTTTCTGTCTGCTTATTCTGACACATTTAAGTCAGATTTACCCAAAATGCTGAGTACTCAAGGCTGCAATCACATCACTTACAGCAATACTTTAAAAATACAAAGATGAATGCAATGCTGTTATTTTAATTTTTAAAAAACGCTCTTAAAGAGCTCAGTGGACATCCACACCAAATACACATTTTCATCTTGCTCACAGGCACCAATTCTCCAGCCATAAAATAAGAAATAGCCATTTCCTCTCCCTGAGGCATAGTAAAATACTTGTAATAACAAGCAATGTTCAATATAGGTCACAAGGGCAAACTAATCAGTTTATGGCGCTCTTGCTCCTGCAGCCAGCGCAGCCCCTGAGGGGAGAAGGGAGCACACCTCAGATGGAAAGGTAAGCCTGCACCAGTGACTGGGACAGCTGCTGTGAGAAGGTGGGCAAGAGGAGTCTGGCCTCTCCCAGGACTTAACCACTGATCAGAAAGCCCAACCAATCAGTAGGTTTCCAAATAAGATGGAGCAGCTACTTTGGTGCATTAGAGGAATTGGGCTCACCAATGTGGGGCTGCGATCAAGAAAAGGTGTATGCACAACAGTAAGACTTTGAAAAGAGAAACAGTGTTTACCACCATGAAGTAACAGAACTATGAGAGATTTGGCTTCTCTTTCTGGCTCTGCCACTGCTTTTGTGGCAAGTCTGTTATCTTGGCAAATCATTCCCCCACCCAGCTTTCCACTTCTTGTCTCTAATCAGGTGCAGTGATCCACCTAGGATTTAGCTGTGAAGCAAGCAGTAGACACTATCTGTGAGGGCCTCACAAGCCTACTGATAACCATTACAGAAATTTCACAAAGAAATATATTCATTCTGCCTTCAGAGCAGGATTAAGCAGAGCACAGTAAGAGAACGCACATTATGCAACAAAAAGAAAGCAAAGTACAGAGCAGCTGCTTATTCAATTCATGTACATTCAAAGAGGTAGGGGCTCTGGGGTGTGTTCACATATCATGAAATACTACAGTATAGTATTAAAGTACAATATATTAATAATACAATGAGGATGGTAAAATTAAGTGGCATAGGTAAAGCTCAATTTTGCAATTTTAAGGCTTGCATGCTTGGCTTAAACCTAAAATTGCTCTTTTAAAAGAGTGCTTTTCTTCTAATATCTTAACTCCAGCTTCATTGTTTCTAAAAGGCCATCTACATGAGTTAAAGAGAAACAGTAATTACAGAAAAATTCAAGACAATTATTTAATACATCCACATAGATTAAATAACATTGGACAATAAGCTAACGGCAGCATAACTGAGAAGGTTTTGCTCAAAAAACCTGGAATTTAGCTGCAAAAAATCTTAGAGATTCTGGAAGACATTCCTGATTTACATGCATGACAGCACAAGGAAAACTTACAGGAAAAAAACAACACTATTCTAAACCATAGGTGAGAAGGCCATGAATAACAACAACAGATCTTACAGAGCACAGGTAATATTTCTAGATCTTATTTCAGCACTTGGAAACGTTATTTCAACATGGGCTCTCAGGTTGTGAAAGCAATGCAAGTATTTTAGAATACAGGAACCATACTCCTAAGTTCCAATTTCAACTTTAGCATGTCACCATGCACAGAGTAGACATTTTTTCCCTAACTTTATTTCAGCCAACTTATTCAGAGTAAGATTACATTCTTTGTAACATCTCAAAACAAATTCTACAAAACATTGTTGGCTCTATGTAGATTAACTTTCCATGTGGCAAGGAACATTTTCTCATTTTTCTGCAGAGGATGCATTGTCATACCACAGCATAACTTCATTTTTAATGGATGTTTATTTCATTTCAGGTGTGTTTCAAACATACCCCTCATCTACACATGGAACAGAAACTCAACCCAGTTAATTTGAAACATGATAGAATGAACACCTCTTTAGCAAAAGATTCACTCCAGACACACCAAGCAAATTCTGTGCTTTCTGTACTGTTTTCAAATACCACAGTACTACTTTCAGTACTACTGTGCTTTCTTGTACTGTTTTCAGCTACCACAGTACTACTACTTAAAAAGATGGGGCCAACAATCTGGGCCAGGAGACCTGAAAGAGCCCCTCATAAAGCTCAAAGACATAGCTCTCTACTCATTGCTCCACTCTTCAAACACTACCTACATAAAAATAAAGGCCTTTTAGGGACCTACTTATTCCATAAGACTAACATGCCTGGCAAATAAAAATTACATATCTATCTCACATTTGCTAACGTAAACACAAGGCAGCACACATGTAACATAGTCAATGGAAAAAATAATCCTATATAATAATCTCATCAGGTAAGAAAAAAAATCACAGGTGGCAGTTACTTGTCAAAATGCTCATGCCATTTCCAAAAAGCATTTGGACCCTTCAGAGATAGCAGTTGTCTAGGAAGATAAAACCAGTGCAATGACGATGACTTGGGTATCACTAGAAGCAGCATCTTGACCTGTACACCCTGGTGGTAGCCCTTTCTTTCCTTTAATGCATGACAAAAAACAAGGATGTTGTGATGCTACATTAGGGAGAGCACTCACCAACAGTGAACCAGAAAATCTATCACTGTTCTTCAAATATTTGAGCAGTTACTAACTGGGCACCACCAAAGAGCAATATTCACCAGTGGAATCAGGGATTGCTGTGGCCTAAACAGCACTCTGTTACAACAGCATCAGAACAGTATCAAGCACCTTCATCAAGGATAAACAGAAGAGTCAGCGCATAAACTGACATGTGTTAGTATTTAAAGACAGTAAGAAATCAGCCAGAGGGGGAAGGAGTAGAAATAAACTCTAAAATCATGGAAGTGAACAACCAGGTCACTTTCTCAAAACCCCTCTTGGAACACAATCATGTTACAGCCCATGTAAACTTGCCAAGACAACAAGGAAGGATCTTTTAAGAGTATACTCGTCTCCAGTTAGGATTTTTTTTTCCACATTGTTGCAACAAATCCACCACCTCCATACTGCTAACCAACACTTGTGGTCAGATTAAATCAGCTAAGAACTATTCCTATCCCACTTACATAAAATTCCAGAATTGTTAATCAGCCTTTTAAAATTAATTTTTAGTCTGAATGATCCTTACTTCAAAAGAAAAAAAAAAAAGGCAAATCAAGCACTAAATACGGTGTGCTTCTGCAGGGTATCCTCTTCAAAACACTATCCACAACCTCAGCAAGAACTTCCAGGTAACTCTCTCCCTTGATACTTCATAAATGGTATGAACAAGGAATCCCGCTGACTTCTACCACATACCCCAAGGTGATTTTTCCTCATTACAGTTTTAAATTTCTCAAACAATTTTCAGGCACTTAAGCCCATTTTCAGATTGAGGCAAGCCAAAACATGAGATGTCTAGAAACTATTTTATAAGACCAATAATAACACAGATATCCTGGCCCATTAACTAACACTGAAAGTAATCCAAAAAATAAAACTCAGGCTCCTCAGGATTGTGCCCTCTTGAATAAAAAGGTTGTGGAAATTTGATTCTACCTCAATGACTGTGGTGCCCTGCAGCTAATTCTCACTAATTAAGTCCTAGAATACACTAAAACAGGAATTCAGAATGATCAAAAGATATGATACATGTTTATAACAACTCCTGTAATTATTAGGAACAAAAATCTTGAACGTTCTTGATGCCATTAACTCACAGACCAATAATTAAGGGCTACCATTCCAAACAGGTCTGAAATTTCTGAGAACCCATAGTCAAACAACTTCATGATGAAGCCAATTCTTAGTAAAATGCATTCAATACAACCTTTATTACTAAGGAAGCAGTAAACTAACCTGTAAAGTCAGAAAACATTCTGACAGGATTCTGATGAAAGAAAAATTCAGCACATTTTGCCTTTATGAACTGCTTTCCAGATACTGTTTCCTCATCCAACCATGTTAAGAGTCTCAGCTCCTAAAGCCCTGAACATGCTGATGCAGCTGCATTCACCCAGGTTCCCTCCATGCAAAGATGTGTCCCATAGGTAACAGGGCAACATTTTGTAATAGAATCCTAGAATGGTTTGGGTTGGAAGGGACCTTAAAGGGACCTCCCCTAGTTCCAATCCCCCTGCCATGGACAGGGACACCTTCCACTAGACCAGGCTGCTCAGGGCCCCATCCAGCCTGGCCTTGAACACTGACAGGGATGGGGCATCCACAGCTTCTCTGGGCAACCTCTTCCAGCATCTCACCACCCTCACAGTCAAGAATTTCTTACTAATATCTACTCTAAATCTACCCTGTTTCAGTTCAGTACCCCTTGTCCTATCACTACCTGTCCCAAGTACATCTTGGTACCCAAGATGGAAGCCCCAGAGCCAAGACTTCTCTGCTGAACTTGTGTCCAACCAAACGTGGGAAATGAAGAGCTGTCCAGTGTTGCAGCAAATTTTAGGCACATAAGATGTAACTACAACAGATTCCATTTTTCCTGCATATGCAGCCACACTCTGATCACCACCACAGCTGCGGAAAGGCCCCTGCCTGTCCTATGACCAACAAGGAGTGTAATCCAGGGATGACACAAAGGCACTCCACACAGTAAAATGCAAGATCATGCAAAGAATTGAGAGATTAGGTTTTCTGTCAGTTTGTCCTTTTACATCGCTGTTCCCTGAAAAGTGACAGTAAACTCACACTTACAGCTGCACTACATTGGATCCAATACAGCGTATGTAACACTGGGTACAGATTTCTAACAGGCACCAGATGAACATGCCTGGTTTGCATGATCTACTTTTAACTGTCACATTCAGACAACAAGCCCACTGGTTTTGTCTACAAATTGCCACCTACTCCACATTTTCCAGCAAAATACTGTGACAACGGGATGATCATCCTCTGCGTGCTCCTCTTCTATAAACTTTTATAAACTCTATTTTAATTCCCCTCTCAGTAACTTAATTTCATCATTGGTGATCATAAAAAAAATACATTTCAAATACATAAAAACTCTTTTCTACGAGTAATTTAAAAAGACAACATAATCTCTACCAGGAAAAAGCAACATTAAAGCCAAGTAGCTTTTCCTTACTTCCTTATACCCCATACAATATACAATACAAGCTTTCCTGCTCCTCCTAACACAATCACATAACTTTGACATCTTTTTGCTGACTCAGACAAAAATTCATCACAAAATATAACTGTCAGGTTCACCAGTGACAGAGGAAGCTCCTGAGAACCACAGCCTAATAAAGCTTTCCTCCTTGAGGGAAGACAGCAGTCACTCCCCTATGAAAGTCTCATTTTTATCGGATATTGTTAAAGAAATATTCACAAAGGGCACCTTCACACTAGACTTTACTTTCAAGAAAACTAGTTATAAGGTCAAAACATAAGTTGAAAAACAGTATTTCATGGGCATGTCTGGAAATCTGCAAGCGGTTTTGGTAAAATAATTGTATCACATGTTGGTACCCTAAGGATTGACCACCTCCCTCTGCAGATGATCTACAGTGGTCAATACAAAAATTTTCTTCAAAGGAAGCAGCGTAAGACTACTCTAGCAAAAAGAGAGTTGGTTGAGTTTACCAATCTATCATGAAGAGCTTCTTTGTTAAAAAAAAAACTTTACAGACACAAAAGAGAACATTTCTTACATTTATGTATATAGCTACTGCTGTATCAAGAACTGTTCAGTGCTATAAATGACCCAAGTTAAAAGCCTGACAATTGTCATCCACTTCACATGTATTTCGTTTGATAGAGACTGACATTCAACAGTAACCTATGTTAGAAACCACTGTGTGTATGTGGTCAAAACCAGAGGAGAATCATGCCTCAGGAGATGATAATTTGCTTCAGAGTACTCCTATTTGAGACACTCTGAAATCATCCACTGAATCTGGAAACTCTGACTGTTATAATGCCTACAGACTAAAAAAATGATCTATGGATCCTGTGAAATGTATTTATTTCTTGGCTTACGTACTCATTTTGCTCCCTCTTCCCTGCCTTTACAAAACTGACGAACGGCTGCAATACCAAAGATCACTTGTTGAAAGCACAACTAAAGAGTTTTCAGTATCCAAGGAAGCCTGCAGAAACCCGGTGTATTTAGAAGCTGCTTCCTTGCTTTGCCCCTTCCCAGTGGCATTCCAGGCACTAAAATACACTGCTTATTGTCTGGCAAAATAAACTTCACTTTATGATGAACATTTCACATTCTCCAGGATCAGAGCTTTAGGCTAGACATCATCATAAATACATGCTACAAGTGTCTTGCATATACATCCACACGCACACACTTTTTAGCAGCATTATCACCATTCCCTTGATTCAAATACAATCCTAACAACAGAAAAAGAGAGATCTGACAAATTTTCAGGGCAGTCACATAGCAGTTTACATTCAGAGAATGTAAAAAGTTGGGTTTTCCCTTTTCTTGAATAGTAGTAGTGATCATATGACTATGACACATCTGCACAGCATCAGTATTTCTCACTTCACCTCGTGCACTAAGGTAACACGACCTGGTCATGATGCTATTGGCATTGTAAACCTCTCTAATGAAGTCTTTTATATCCATGGTGGGGTGCACAGGTAGAAAAATTTAATAGAGACTTAATGGGAAATTATTATGGAAACATTTAAGACAGTTGTACAGATTTTTATGAATGGGCATCTTTTAACCTTGTAGATGTAGCTGCCATTTGAAACAATTTTAGAGCAGCAGGCTTTATCAGTCACATAGCTGAGCTCACACAGATATCACAACAGCTCTACACATGAGTAATACTGCATGTTATATCAAGAAACTGTTTTACAGACATTTTACAGGCACCTGGATTTTTTGTTTTGGTTTTTATCTTGGATTTTTTGGGTTTTTTCCAGTGCAAGAGATCTAGACAGTTTATATTTGATAGGCTGTTCATAAATTATACCCTACTGCTGTTTGCAGGTTGGAACTTCTTCCCACACACATTTCATTTTATCATCAGACTGTTTAATTCTGCGCTTATAAAAATGTCATCCTAGTCATAAGGGAAGAATTAGACAGCACCGTCCTAAGATTTTCTGCACATACTGTGACTAGGTGCAGATACTGTGATCCTAATATGCCAGTAGAGTATATCAGCTCCAGGATCAGGCCAATACACAGGCTGTTACTGAGCTATGGCTCGCTGTTTTCAAAAGTGCAATGAAATCATAAAGTAATATAAGTTAGTAATACATTAACTACATTACAGTATTCACACTGCTACCTCTTGATATCATAGCCTGGAATACATTAACACACTGATAATATCCTAACAGTACATTAAAAATTATTTTGGAGCAAAAGGAGTACCAGTTTCTATATTATCTCCCAAAATAACATTCTGACAGTGTGAAAGAAGTTATCAGGAGATTCTAACCCTTCTGCATGTTGTGGATTCCAGAGTCTTTCTAAAAGACAGTGAATTTCCCCTCAGGACACACTTACAATCAAGTTTTGTGAGAACATATTATAGATTTTTTCCAGGTATTTTATCCAACCTGCTGAATGATATACGAAAAATATCTCTATATAGAGTCAGGGGAAGATCATTTAATCACATATAATATTTGAATACTCGCATATGTTATTGTATTTTAATTTGTACAATAATTTGTAAGTTAAATAGTTTAAATTTTATCACTTGTGTAGTTTATGGAATTACTGCTCATGTACAAAACATTCTGTTCTATGTAGATTTCAAAAATGTATATTTAAAATGTATATAGAGTACTAGCTAATGAGCTAAACAGATGGGGTTGTGTATTTAACTTCACTGGAAAGTACTGAAATAAAGGAACTAACAGCACTTGTGTAAATGAAAATAAATCTCATGAAAATCTGAATGGATTTTCCTTTGTTAGACAGAAATTTGTGCCTGGCATATAATTACGTATTATAGCCAATGGCTGTGGTTTGCTGACATGTCCTGTCAATAGCTATGTCTCAGCTGTTAAAAAACAGTAAGTTTGGACATTTAACTCAAGACTAGTACAAGTGTTTCTGCACAGATACCAATTTACAGAACTGAAAAAATGGAAGAAAAATTATGAATCTCAGTACTCCAAGGAATGTAATTTTCCCAAAGTATTTCTTTAAAAAAACCCTAAACAAATTGAAGTGGAACTTAATCACAGTACTGATCCTTCACATAAGCCCTGCAACCTGACAGAAGCAGAAACCCATGCCTGGTATCATCCACAGAGTCTTTGTGGAACCACTTTTGTCTTTAAACACTCAGTTATTCAGATCAGACTGTAAGCTGAAGGCTTGAATCTATTTCATTATAAATGATGCTGGTTTGAATGGCAGCTATCATTAAAATGCCAGGCAAAGGCACAGGAAGTATTTATTTTAAATAAAACCTATCTATTTCTCTGTTAGATCAATTTAAGAGCCTTCAAAGTAAAAAAAAATTTCCACTGGAATTTACTTTTCAGTGCTTGTGCCATTCATTTAATAAACAAGACGTGTTAAGTTTGGACAAGAAAGCTGGATGCTTCATTCCATATTTAAGGTAACAGCAGCATCTTCATTTATGAAAGACATCACCCCAGTGTTACTATTTCTTATTTAATTTTCCGATACTTCACAGAGAAAAATGTATTTTATATTAGAGCAAAAATTAAATCAAACTTAATCCCAAATTATGCTAAACACTTAAAGGGGTTTTGATAGATTAAGGCCCACTCCATCAAGCTGCTCCATACAGACAGGTCTCCATTTGTAAGAGCCCACACAGCCATCCTCGCCAGAGGAAGACACCAGAGATTCCAGTCACAAAAAAATCACAAATGTCTTGCAGAAGATACAAAAACCAAACCCACCATGTTTCTCCCCAAATTACTAGAATACAACAAACGCTTTCTCCCCATTAGTACATTTTTAAATGTTTAACCTATATCCATACACTAACAACTGATACCCTGAGCTCCACTATTTGCAAATCTATATTACTGAACCTGTGGTGCAAAGAATGTATCTACAAGCGAGTTAAACTCTTTAAGATGAACCATCATCATATTTCACTAGAGTAATATATTATTAGCACTCTCACAGTTCAACATTACTGGTACACAGAATTTCTCAGATTGAAGTACAAACTTCCAACCTCAATGGTTTTACACCAACTGTGTTTAGAACACCCGCACACTCACCAGCACTTTAAATCCTCCTACAAATACACTTGTACACATTGAACTCAGAGGGAAAACCACCCTTTGAAAAACTACATAGCAATATTCCTAAAGTGTGTGTTCCTTCAGGTGAACAATTTAGCCCGCAATATAATTTTTACATTCTGAATAATTTTTCAGCCATTTTTTTCATCATTGTGGTTCTTCAAGTAGCTACTTACCCACTTAATAATTTGATTTCATAGTCCATTATGTTAGTGATTTTTCCACTAACAGAGTATGTTTGCAATACAGTAGACATGAAGCACACATGGACAGGACAGACAATAACAGAAGTATAGATTACATACACATCTGTTCTCTCAGGTCTCAGCCTGAGGAGCAAAGACAGAAGTACACATGCACACAGCAGCCCAAATGCAAGACATCACCCTCAACTTTTTTAGCTTTCTTCATTTATATGAACTCACTAAGTACAGGTACACTCGGGGAAGGAGGGGCATGCAGACATCCAGAAAAAACTACACAGAAAACACTTTTGGAAACTGAACACACACATTCAGCTGCGTATTCATGACAAAAGGCCATGACAACAGTTTGCAGGGAACTGCAGTTGAAAATGAATTTTTATTTCCTAAATTACTGCAACAAGAGCAGGCTTTGCTGGCCTCTGCTATGAATGTGTCTGTACCCTGTACCAAGAGCCTGCAGATCCCATGAGATCCACAGGAAAGCAGGCCTCACATGCTCCAGAGCTTCCGGTGCAGCCAAAACTCCTGCAGATGACAGCTGTCACTGGACAATGCAAAAATCCAAACACTGGAAGTGAACAGCGAAAAACTAACATTGCCTGAAGGTATGCAAACTTTTCACGCAGCAGGATAGACTTTAAGTCTCAGTCGGACCATTGGTTTAGCCAGACTGATTTTGAGAAGAGCATAAGAACACCTGCAAGAATTGATGCAGGGTAGTACTGGTTTTCTACTTCCCTACACAGGGCATATTCATCAAACTCATGGAGAATGGCTACAAAATTTGTATCACTTACAACAAGGAAATTGGATATGGGCACTCCAAACATGATGGGTCGGCCCAGGTATACCTTCCTAGCAAGCTTGTAAAGTACTACTGACATTTGTAAATAAGTACAGAAATAAACAAAGCAACTGAGATCCTATTCAAAAGAAAAACCACAGTGTTCTCTCATTTGTCCTGGCCAGTGGCAAAGATGCTGCTCATCAGGACTAAGACATCTCTCCCATCTACAACTTCTTGGACCAGAATATCACATGGATGCAGACATAGATAAGTCATGGTCCAAGCAGACTTCCAAAGCAAGACTAAAGTTGTGATCACTGCATTCCACATATCTATCTTTTTTTTAATCATTCTGCAAAATCTCTCCCAGCTGCCCTAAACACTTTATAAAAACAAAGTGATCAGAGTGGTGATTTATGTTTGCAACATAAATGTCTTCCTTTTCCATGAGCCAGCTTAATGCAGACGTTACTGCACTCACCCCAGCTGAGGTTTGGCAGGAATCGGGGGAGGAATGATGTTGATGAGTGAAAGTGTTTGAAGCCCAACTAATTTCTCTTCAACTCCTACTGGTCCCCCCTGCTCTCCCAAGCCACTTCCAGCCTGGCACTTGTTAGCAGCTCCCGACGCTGGGGAAAAGAGATGCCTTGCAAAAGCTTCCTCCGAGCAGCTGAGAGGAGACTCTGAGAAGGTTATGCAGAAATAAAACCAAACGAGATGAATGTTCGCAGGTCGGCACGCTTCACCTATCTTACACCGGGAACAATGGAGAAGCAAGCAGCGGGAGGATACGGCCCGGGAGGACGGGGCCGCGGGGACGCTCTGTCCGTCCGTCTGTCCGTTCGCTCTTTGTCCGTCTGTCAGGCAGCCCCGCTGGCCCCATCCCCGCCGCCCCGGCGCGGCCTGCGCGGCCCCGCGGCTCCCGGCCAGGAGAGCGGGAGCAGCGGGAGCAGCCGGAGCAGCGGGAGGCGCGGGAGCAGCGGGCGGAGGGCGCCNGCGGCGGCGGCGGCGGCGGCTCCTTCCTGCTGCTCCGCCGAGCGTCCGCGGGCGGTGACAGCGACACCCGGCCAGAGCGCCGCGCGCGCGCTGCACCACGGGAAACGCGCCCGGAGGACCGGCGGGACGGGAGGAGGAGGAGGAGGATGGGGATGACGGCGATGGGGAAGCGAGTCGGGAGCCGGGAGCCCCGCCGGGGCTGCGGCTGCAGCCGGGGCGGGCGGTGCCGGGTTACGCGCGGGTCAGGAGGCCGCCGCGGCCGTGGGAGCGCTGCCTGTGCCGGCCCCGAGCGGAGGCGGGGCGGGAGAGACCCTTTGGGCATCGGCCTCGGCGGGGGATGGCCTCCTGTGCCCCTCGGCGTCCTGCCAGCGGCTTAATGCCCAGCTGGGCCTCCCGGAGGAGAGGAGGCCGGAGCGGCCGCGGTCGGTGTCAGGGAGAAGGCTGAGCTATCTCAGAAGTGATGTGGGTGGAAGGGACCTCCGGAGATAATCCCGTCCAACCTCCCTGCCCAGGCAGGGTCAGCTGGAACAGGTGACACAGGAACGCGTCCAGGTGGCTTTGGGATGTCTCCAAAGAGGGAGATTCCCTGGGCAGCCTGTTCCAGGGCTCTGCCACCCTCAGTGTAAAGAAGTAAAGGCTGATGTAGTTCCCCACTCCTGACGCATCTCTGGGGTGAGGCCCCACTGCAGACTGTCAGTGCCATTGCAGAGCTGGTGTCCCTTGCAGTCTCAGGGCCTCCAAACCCATCTGAAACTCCCGAGATGAGTTTTCTGTACTATAATCTCCATGATCATGATGTTCTCCATGATCCCACACAGTATTTGGAGAATCGCTAGAGGCCAAATCTTAAAACCCGCGCCTTCCTTGGACTGACTCTCCACCCAAACTGGCTGCCCCTCTGCAGCCTGTGGCTGTGTCGCTCGTACCTCTCAACTTCACCACTTTCAGGGGCTACCAGCTTTTCCACGTTTCTCTAAATAAAGTCTTTCTCCCAGCAACGCGCTTGAACACGTGCGTACCTCAATTGCTCTATGTCATTTGCGTATAATTAAGCATGTGCTTAAGTGCTCTGCTGGATTGAAGCCAAGATCTGCATAAGCTCTGTTGGGTAAAATTTACCAGCTTCGCTGGGCTTAGCTCCGTGAGTCATTCAATCAGCAGCGGCCCAAAGCTTTTTGCTACAAGCTTAGTTATTCCCAGGCCGTCCTACAGGATCACCCTGTCTCAGTGACGAGGCTTATGCCCTTCACTCGGGTCCTGTTGGAAGTGAGACACATCTGCCTGGTGAGTCAGCTCAACGTAGGGTTTCGAGTTCCCTCAGCAAGGTGCATTAATAAGGTTCTGCACCCTTACGCAGGTCAGAGGTTGTGCCATCAGTTACAATAAATTGCATTAAGAAGACAGCATTAATGACACCAGGACCCTGATGAAGGTCTGCCCTGACTTTGTGCAATAAGTACATTTCAAAATGACAGTGTCGAGTACCTCAATCTCTATGAACAGAGGAAGGAGTTAATAAAATGTAGCTGCATTCCATGCAGTCCTCTGCAATTTTACACAAGTACAAGTATCATTAACCTGCTTATTGAATAAAATGGGAAACTTTTTCATTTCCAAAACCAGAGTTTTAGAAACTGAGGAAAGACATACATTTATTCAGCTTTGATTTTTTTTCTTTTTTCCTTCAAAGACAATTAATTTGGTGACTCTACTCATTTTTCCCTGTCAAAGAAAATATCTTTTGAATTGCATTAAGTCTGAGTCGGGAAGCTCAGCACTAAAACCTTATTTTAAAACACACTGAGGAATTAAAGCTTTCTGCAGGGTGAGCACAAGTCTTTCTCCAAGGACACATCAAATGGAACCTGCTTTTCAAAAAAATTTGTTTGGTAATTAGCAGTGTAATATGAAAAAGAAAGACTGTCTTGTAGTTAATGCAAAAAAGTAAGACTCAGCATATTTGAGTGCTGTTCATTACTCTCTTATCATTCTTCTGTGACCTTAATCAAGGCATGTTCCAATTTTCAAGTGTCAGTTTGGGTTAGGGCACAGGTTTTTGTGTTGTTTTAAGAAGAACTAAACACCTATAAATTGTCAAGTTCAGTGAGAATCTTACCGTGCTTTGTTCAGCTGGAAGTCCCCCACACCAGGGTACAGGTGGTGAAGGGACACATCAGACCTTGGACCACTCCCTCGCATGTTTTCCAATGATGGCAGTTCCCCACCAGCTCACCCAGCTGTGGCCCTGATGTTCACATTAGGGTTTGGACACATATTTAATACCATGCTGTTTATTTATTAATATTAGTGTTTTGACATAATGAAATAGAAAAGAAATATATCAACACAGTAGCTTGGGATGCTTAAAGGAGCATTTGCATTTTGACCTATATTTTTTTCTTTACACTGCTCTGTAAATAGCAGACAAACTCTGCTTTTCCCTAGGTAAAATACTTAATAGTCTTTAATATAGTCTTTCCCTTCTGAATTCCAAAAGTTGCCCACCCATGAGAAACCATCTAAAAGGCAATGTGTATGCAGCATGGAGCACAGTACATTTCAGTATTAACAGGACTAAATAGTGGAAAGTAAAAAGCAATTTACCCAGCTTTCTTTAATTTTTTTTTCTTCCCTTTTCTGTGTAAATCTAGAAACAAGAAAAAAATTAGGAAGCACGAGTAGTTTATGCATTAAAAAGTGGCTTTGGGGAATCACTGGGGAATATAT
Source organism: Rhipidura dahli (assembly GCA_013399225.1). Taxonomy (NCBI): domain Eukaryota; kingdom Metazoa; phylum Chordata; class Aves; order Passeriformes; family Rhipiduridae; genus Rhipidura; species Rhipidura dahli. The sequence goes on from VXAC01003468.1 coordinate 165,936, forward strand.
GTGTTTTAAAACATCTTAAACAGCAAGTGGCTGGAGAAGTAACTGAACACATCAAGCAGAACCACCACACTTGACCTCCTGCATGACAAACTGAAATACTTAATTCAGAAATTTCTGTGTCAGGCCAGTAACTTCTACTGAAGCAGCTGTCGATCTGGAAAGATCCAATCTGGGAATCTGTGAGAAGTCCACCAGTCATGTAGGCTTTTGAGATGGCCTCGTAGCCTAGCTCTCAAATTTATGCCTTCACATTTGTCTGCATTCATCAAGCCTGAGCTTCTAATTATTCATTTTAGCTATCAGGTTTAAGGATTGTGTATTGGGATTTTTAACTCTATTCTCCAGGTCTTGCTTTTTCCTTGTAACTCTTTATAAATCCCCTTCCAGTTTTTCAAAAATTATTTTTGTTTGTTTGAAAATATTCTTAGTGTGGGCCCACTGCTCAATCATTTAGACCACAGACAGGTAAATCAACAAACACCAAGTGCAACTTCTTTTCACCCACCCACATCCACATAACCTTTAATCTGTGCCTTTGGAGTGATGTACAGAGTCCACTGATGTGACCTGTCCTGCTGTGACTCTGTCCAGGGTGAAGTTTCCTGCTGCTTCTGTGTCCTTTGTCATATAAAACAAGGATACAGCATGTCCCTCTTCTCCACTTTCCCCTGCAGATGTCACAACTCACAGTTAACAGTCTCATTCCTCCCAACACATACAGTTGTCTTCTCTTGAGTAAAAAAAAAACAAAGATCTGTTGGACTATTTATGTCTGTTTGTGGTTACAAGATCAGGCCAAAGGAAATGTGAAAAACAATCTGCACTTCAGCAATCAATACTCTTACTGAGTATTTTACAATGATGCTAACTCTTGAAAAAACAGACTGAAGATGATCAGTGAAGAGTTCATGCTGGTGGTTTACATATGGAGAGCACTGATTGAAAAACATTTATGCTCTCAAAAGAAGTTATTTGCAAACAGAAAGTTCAAATCCAAGGTAAATCTAAGAGAAAGCATGAGGTGTTAGGGTGCAGAAATACACAATTCGTCTTCCCAAGCAATGCTAAACCCACCTCTTCTGTACTTATGGAATCATCAAACAGGTGAAGTTAATGATTTTGGTGGAAGATGAGAGTGACCTGACCATCAGAGGTTACAGATGTGTTCTCCACACCCCACTCCCATTATTCTTCTGTTTTCCTCCACCCCTCCCCTCCTTCCTTGATCACAAAGGTCACTGTAGCCCTGGTTGGTGCCAGGATGAGCCAGAGATACAATGAATAGTGCTTCAGAAATGCCTTGGTGAATGCCTGACATTTCAGCAGTGGATTCAATCGGGAACAGTTGCTACTGAGAGCTAGAAAATCACCTTCCATCCATTTTTTCAATTGGAGTATTTCACCAGGGCTTTAACTAGCACGCATATCCAATGTAGAAATGTAATGAGTCCATTGTCTGAGCATCCACTCACGTTGTCTGTAAATTGCTCCTCTTCATTTCAGCATCCCTGGTGGAATTTGTGTTTTAATTATTTAATGTTTTTTATAGCAAGCTTTCAATGCATGATCCCACATAAGCCTGACTCAGTAGTCTGCTTTGCCCTATATTGCTGGCAGATCAGGAATCAATCACAATGCTACAGAGTGGCACAGTGTGCTCCTCCTGACATCCCCAATGCAGGGAATGTGGTGGCATGCAATGGCTCAAAACACCTAGGCGCCTGATGTTTGCAACCAAAAATAATTATTTACAGTCAATATTGGTTAGAAGGTGCATGCAGGTCCCCCAGCTCTTTTCCTTATTCCCAGAATCTTTTGTGTTCCCAAAGCTGTTTGCAGGAGAGCACTGTTCCACTTCCACCTGAGCCCTGAAGAATTCTTCATATCAGATTAGTTTCTAATGCCACAAACATGCCTGAATTGACTCAGTCATTTATTTTAGAATAACACAGCAGCATAAAATACTTTAAAACTTGAGGTCAAGAGAGCACAAAAATCCCAGGGGAAAAAAAAAAAAGAGATATACCTGTCTAAAAAAAAGAAAGACAGCAAGGCAGCATCAGTCAGGGTGGGTTTGTGGAGACACAAGATGTTCAGATATCTGTAATATGTCTGTCTTGGTCCCACATGGCATTCCTGTAAAATTAGCATTATAAATCTCTAGACTAAAAGAAGAGAGGATGTTTAATGTCCCATGCTGAGATGTCTAATAGACAGAAAAAGCAACAAAAATGATGATAATGTAGTACTTGCCTAACACAAATTGTCAAATGACACGAGACGGAACTTAAAGAACCAATTTCTCTGCCTTAAAACACAAGTTATAAGTAGAGTAGAAAGCCATCTACTCTTAACTTAGATTGGCAGCCTATCTAAGACATTTAAGTTGAATTAACTGCAGATAGGAAAGCAAGAGGGCCTTAAACCCCAGTGTGAACACTTTAGGATTAAGCCTTTCAGAAATAAATATAAAGGTAGTGAGGGATATTTTATCTGTAAAAGAGAGAACATCCCCTCAGGGATTTAGTGGGCTTTAACTGTTGCAATTTAATGTCATACCTTTACTTAATTCATCTTAATCTTTCCCATGTGTCTGTCCCACTGCAGCTGAGTTCTTTAATTTGAAATATTATAGCGGATCTAATTTGAAAGACAGCATTGTCTGAACCATTAGCTAAAGGATTGTCCAGGTGGGGAGGTTACTCAGTGGTGAGTAACCAGCTATTTCATACCTGCTTTGTGTCAATGCTCTTTGGTTTACATTACCATGTTGTAGGCTGCATCACACCACCTTGCATGCACTGGGAGTTTGTGCAAGCCAAGTACAGCATTTCAAATTCAGATTCGCACCTCTTTACAAGTCTAACGTTGACCTGATTAAAAGCAAGATGCAAGATGTGCAGAGCAGGTAGAACTCTGATGCAGTAAGCTCTGATGCAATGGTAATGATGGGAGATTGATACTTAGCAACCAAAAGTTCAGACGGGGAAACATATATTTAAACATTTATATATATTTATATATATATGGCATGTATATATTGTATATATAGGCAGGGGTCTTGGAAATCGATGACCTTTAAGATCCCTTCCTACCCAAACCACTTCATGATTCTGTATATTTAAGCCCAAGAGGTTGAACATTCCCAGGGCTACAAGGATCAAGCTGTCATGCCAAATGGGATGTTTCCATACATTATTTGAGCCACTTGGGAAGCCAACAGAGTATAGAAATCTGAATATGTGAAAGCCAGTAAAATCTCTAATTTCAATTGGCAGTGAAGGAAGGGGAAATGAGAAGACCACAAATGGACCTTGAAGACCAGGGAGAGATTCCAAAAGGCTGGAATTGGAACTCTGTTGCTCAAGACAGCAAAGGAAGGGTTTTGGGTTTTGCATAAAAACATAATAAAGAACATAGTGTTGCTCTCCCATTCTGGTTTCCTCTGGTACTACTCTCAAAAATTGCATCTGAATAAGGAAATGTTGGAACAAGACTGACTATTACATTCTTCATATGACATTGAACCAGCCATAAATTTATTAAGTTAATCAGGCCCCAGTGGGGACTAAGCAAAACTTTTGAGGGCTCCAAAAAAGCCAGATGGATGGACAACATAATGGCCAACATATTGCATTGTATCTGCATGAAGTTCTGAATTTAGAAGAAAAGGCAAACTGCTCAGATCCATTACAAATGACAAACAGGTACAGCTAAAGGTACCTGGTACAGGTACAGGTACAGCTAAAGAGGGGGGTCTTGGCAGGGAAAGGCAAGAAGGTAAAGTTGTTGATAAGCTATTTCCTCACATGCCTTTCTCATAAAATGAGAAGTGAACTGGATGAAAACTCTCTAAGGCCAAAGCAAGCAAATTAAATGCTACCTGAATGTAGTAATGACTGATTTTTCTTCCAAAACACAATTATGCATTGAATGGAGATAATCAGGACTTGTACCAGACTATTCAACAGGAGGATGAGGACAGGTAAATTTTCAAATTGCACCAAGCAGGAGATGGTCCAGGTTCAGGTCCAGCCTCCTCTGGAAGAGGATGGAGAAGAAGATGATGGAATTCAACTCAGTAAGGATGGGGAAAAGACCTGAATCTGTGGCTGAGCTACAGGCCAGCAGTGTTTCAGAAGGTGGTTTAGTAGGGCAGTGCAGTTGTTCACATGCTGGACATCAGCCGATGTGCACATCATGCTGCTAGGTCTGACCTGCCTTAAACCTTGTAAGACACAAGGGAATCACTTCCATTCAGTCTGCACAGCACAGCTGAGAGTTCAGCTGGGCAGGAAAGACATGGCCCAGTTGGAAAGGTCAGCAGGAATGCCAAGAGATCTAGAAAACCTGACCAAAAAGACACATGCTCCCAAGGAGAATGCTAAAGGGGAAATGTGATGAGGATCTTCAAACCTGTAAGAGGACATTGCACAGGCAAGTGGAGAAAGGTAGTTTCCCTGCCCTCAGCAGGTGTGTAAGATATAAATTTTTACCTTTAGGTTAGGTATTTTTCTATTTTTCTAATAGCAAAGGTCACAAACAACTGGGATGGCCTATGGGGCTATGGCATCAACAGAGGTCTTTAGTTTGCACAAATATACCAAGAATCCTTCAAGAAGTAACCCAGATCATGGCCTTTGCCACCTGGTGCCACCCAGCTTTGTTTTTTGTGTGCAGATAAAGTAAGCAAGAAGATAAAATAGACTGAAGAATAATAAAAAGATAAAATATCTTCACATAGATCTGTGGTACAACTTCAAGCAGACTGCTGTGGTCCAGCCATCTCCTGCCATCTCTGAGACTGGAAACTTCAGAGGATTCAAAGAGTAACAAGTAGGATCAAGGGTATGGCAATTCACAAAAGAATGAAAAGATCTGGATTATTATCTTCAGAGAAAAGCAAGGGAGACAGAATAAAAGTACATGAAGTAATGTCTGGTATAGAAAATAAATCAACAAATAAAGAATACGACAAGAGATTAAAATGGGGAATTTCTCTGCTATGGCACGTCTAAAGCATTGGTGCTAAACCCAAAAGGTTTCTGAAGAAAAATGTCTTGCCAACATGGGTACCTGAGAGTCTATAAAGACTATAAAGTCAAGTCTATAAAGAAGTCTGTTTCTCTTGCCTGACATCAGCCCTTTGCACCAAACCCTGTGCTTGTACCATACTCTGTCGTGGAATGAGCATGAAGTGGGCAAAAGCAGCCAAAAACCTGAAGTTTCAGATGTTGCTCTTTTTAAAAGCAGCAAAGGGTTCAAATGAAGTTCAAAGAAGAACTCCTTGTTTCCAAGAGGATGCTGTTTATCCTGGTAGGCTGAGACTGGCTGGCCATGCCTGCTCATCACTGAAAGAACAGAGGAAAAGTCTGTTCCAAGCACTCTCTGTCTTAGATATATCACATGCCCTGGCCCAAAAACACTGCTTTGCCCCAAAGCAGTAACTTGAACAGACTTTGTGAAGTCGTGGCCTTGTTGTCATCTTAAGAGAGCTCAGTGTGTGTATCAAGGAGGTGCCTCTGTGTGTCTGGCTTATCCAATAACGAGCAAACAGTGACAAAGGATCTCCAACCCCCATGACAGCACTGACCACCTAAAAACAGAAGGGCAAAGGTCTTCAGTGCTAAGTCTTACCCAAAGTTAACTTAACAGACCTATTTTTTACTGAATAACTCCAACCATTAAATTTGCAATTATCTATTTATCTCAGCTGGTGCCTGTGAAGAACTAAACTTGGAGGGGGATCCATTTAAGGACACATAGAGACATCAGAAATCTCAAAGGCATACCAGAAATTTTGCCAGAAAATTGTTTAAAACACAAAGCAAACATCAAGAGACCAGTTTCTGTGAAGGAATGTGGAGCTGTGTGTAGGCATTAAGGAAAATGTGACCTTTGTAATGCTGATACATCACACTACTTTACACACAGGGAGAAGTCCCTCCTCAGCTTCTCTCCCTGAGTCCACTTAGATAAGGAAGGGATGCTGTGCATTATATGGCCTCTCCATGGGTGGTAGCAGTTGTTTTTAACATTAGAGCTGGTGATGTAGCAGCACCAGTGTATTTTTAGCTAACAGCACTGATGCAGTTTTCAAACTGTACACAGCTTCAACCAAGCTTGATGGAAAAGCATCATCTCTCCTGATCCCCTAGAACATCACATCTGGTGTGGCATTTGTGAAGCCCCTCTCACACTGACATAAGCCTTCAGAAAATTTTGATGAGGACTTACTGCATCCTGCCAGTCAGACCCTGCAGAAGGAGAGCACACCCTCACATTTCATGCCCAGGCAGATTCAGAGAGCCTGAGCTTGGTCAGGAGGTTGGTCCATGTAACACCAGCTCAGAAAGCTCCGAAACAGCAATTACCTCCTGCTTGGGAAATGCAGGGAGCTTGGCTAAGCCTTGGGGACAGTGTGAAATGAAAGTGGTCAGAAGAACGTCAGAATGGTTTGAGTGTGGGCTGGGGATATCCCAGACAACAAAGGCTGTTTGGTAAGATCTGCTTTCCATCTGCAAAGCAGATGAGAGTTCAATGCTGAGGATAATTTAAAAGTCAAATAAATGGTTTAAAATGGCTTGTAGTAAGTAAAACCATATTTCTTTGTAAAGTAAACTGCCCTTGTTTGCTGGGTGGACGTATGCACGCCAAGCCAGACAAGCAGATGAAGAAAAACTGGTCCCTGGGTTTAAGGAGAGAGTCTTGGCCAGTCTGAGAGGAGCTGCAGTAAAAGGTGGAAGAAAATATTCCATCAGTGCTTCAAAGGGCAGGTGGACAAGGAGCTGGTGGTAGATGAAAGTGCATAACTGGAGAGGACAAATGGTTACAGTGGATTGAATATGGAAGGTAATGCACTGGATATTCTTCTGGGTCAAAGCACTGTCTCAAGAAAGAAGCAGCTTCCCTTCCCCACAGCCCCTCTGGTGAGCTGACAAGGTTTGCAGTGGTTGTGCAGTAGGTCCTAACTGCCAAACAAAGTTAAATCTCAATTTTCAGAAGCCAGAGGCGCAGAGGAAATAGACCCTGATAAAATGTTTAGCTGATAACCTTGACAAAACCACAAAACTAAATAAATAAGCAGGAGGTGGAGTTTCTGGGTATCTCATTGAATACAAAAGGGCAAACCCAACAAGGTCACCCCAAATCCATATACCTCTGGGGGAAAAATATCTTTATTTTAAAAAATATCATCATATTATCAAAGACTCGTTATCAACACCAGTAGATTCAGGCTGACAGGCTGAAATCAATGCCAGCCATTGGAATATGAAGGCATGATAAAAGGCTACAACTTCCTTTGAAAAACGTGTATTTAGATGTAGATCAAGGACACTTTCATTTTGTCAGCTTGGCCATTTTTTGATCAACTCACTTAGCACATTTGCTTAAAGATATGATAGTCAATCTCATTTCTAATTGTATGCAAAGTGGAAATATTTTGCGGATTGGTTCCTGCTTGGGAAATGTGTCTGCTTGTAGTACAGCCCACTTATGTACTAAAATGGCAGCTTTCTCTCCACAGTTTACAGAGACGTTAACGAAGCTGGAGCTGTCAAAAAATAAAACATCCTCTGCTGTAGCTGTGCATACTAACAAGTAGTCTTAATGCTGGTGAAATTTTCATGTAGAAATCAGTAAGTCAGTGTCCTTAAAAAGGAAGAAAACCAGGCCTTTTTTAGTGCCAAAGTAGACAAATAAAATAATTTGTTAGAAAGAGTGAAAAAAACCCCAGAAAGCAAGTTCAAAATACCATAGAATGTGTTATTGAAGTAAGTTGTGTTGGTAATACAGAAGCTAACTGAATCACAAATAAAGAAAATAAGTAGAAGAGTGGGGTTTAGCATAAGGTGAGGCAGCATCGAAATATCACATGCAAAAATAGCAAGCAGGCTGGGTTAGAACAGAAAGAGGATGTTGCTGTGTCTTCACCACAGAAATGCTGATCATAGGCATATAAAATGGTTAATATTGCAGCTTCAAAGTTTAGTCTAGTGAAAGATGATTTTCATAATATAGGGACATGTCCTTTGAAGCTAAAATAGAAAAAGGCAAACGTACAAAAATTTCAGTTGCCCTTGCAGTATTCTGAAGCCACTGACAAAGACCAGCTGCTCATAGTTAAATCAGATCAAAATTCCCACAAGGTAGCGGCTCAGCGCTACCTTTACAGCCCTCTAAAACACAGAGCAAAAAGCACAGATGATGTTTGCTGCTGGAAATTGTTAATAGTCTGAACCTGTGACATTTTTTAATACTTCAAATCATTCCTCACTAATTGGTATTGTGGCACCACCCAGGAGGTGCTGCTGGAACTGAAGATCTGCTTGTGCTGGACACAGCCCTTGAAAGCAAGAGATGTCTGTCCATCCTTAAGTCTGTTAAAATATGTGAAGACACAACCACCAACAGAAATATAACATCCTCTGTCTCTTGTCACTGAATTTGCACATCATCTCACCATTCCCCATAAGATGCCTATTTTTTATAGCTGCAAACAAATGAAGGAATGTTAACCTTAAATCACCACAGCTCGGGAGTGTGGGGAGGAGAGAGGGAGCGCAGGGAGGTGCTGTGATCCTTCCCTGTGATCTGCCTGACTCCAGCCAGCAGCTGCTGGTAAAAGCACCACCTTGCACGGTCAGGCTGTCCCTGTGTGTTTGCATAGTTTCTAGTGAGGGTCATGCATTCAGTGTCCAGAAAAGAAAAAAAAACTTCTTTGCACAGTGGAAGTTTTTTCAGACCTAAAGTCTGTAGCTGCAAACCAGCAGCAACACAGACCACTACACCTAAAGGATTTATCAAGTTTTGGTGATTTATCTTAGATAAATTGTTCCCTTCTCCCCTCAGTAGGTCTTAAATTTAAAGAAATTTGCATCAGAGCGTGGAAAAAAATCTCAGTCACCCTTTAGAAAATGAGATACTGGTCATCAAACATTGCACTGCAATTGCCATCATGTTGTAAGAGCAGTCACACTGGCACAAACTGCAGTTTAATTGTTCACAAAACCACTCAGACTACACAAGATGACCCATTTGATCCCAGAGCTGGCACAGCAGCCGAGCGTTGGAACGTGCTCACAAGCCCTCTTTGAGGAGCAATACCCCTGAGCTGGCTTCAAAACACCACAGCAGCTGTCACCCCCTGTGCACTGCTGGATGTGCCCAGGCCCTGCATCCCTCCCATCGTGTCATTCCCTCCCCCACAGCTCACCAGCATTCCCAGCAGATGGGAACTGGTCCCCTGCAATGCATCCCTTCCCTGTAGCCTCCATGCAGATGGGCACTCCCTTGTGCAGATGGTCCTGCCTGTGCCCAGCCTCCCTCCCAACACCTAAAAGCCCTCTTTCAACTGCTTCCCCCCACAGGGACATTTCAAACCATATCACAGCCCACCAAAAGCTCCCACAGCAACCCAGATTTCTTCCTTTGGATCCTTTTTCAAGCTGGAAAAGGTGGGACAAGATACTGCCTGCTGCCACACTGCTAAGCACACTAACCTATAGCTGAGTTTTATTCTAGACCCTTTGCAAGATTGCCTGGCTTTACAATTACCAAAGAATACAAATGGCAAGGATACAGCAAGAAAGGCACTGGAGACACGGGGCCACACCTGCAGCACCTGCTCTGTGGTATGAAATGAAGGATTGCTGACAGTGAGCACAAAGCAGCCTAGAGCTGCTCCCCGGAGGAGCAAAGCACATGGAATTTTGCAAGGAACAAGGCAGTAAGAAAAGCAGAGGAACCAAGGGAAAACAAAATGATGACCAGCTGGCACGTGCCTCTTTGGAGATTTCCAACTCCATCAAACAGCAGCACTCCAGCCCCAGTCAGGTACAGCATTCTCCTCACCAGGATGGTGGCAGTTCCTGCTCTCCAGCAGATCCAGAGAGCCACAGAAAACAGCAGGAGAGCCATGGATAGGCGAGGGAAGGAGAAGCCTGCAGGGCTGTGGGTTGCATTTGACCACACTCACAGGAAAGGAGGCTCCCTGTGTGGCAGCTGGTGTGTTTTCCACTCAGTCACACTCCCTGGGAATTACCATATCTGCTACTGGAGAGCACTGTTTCAAGTGCTGGAGAGCACTGGGAGGAAGAGGTTATGAGTAGCTGCCATCTGCAGCAGGGCAGTCACAGAGCAGAGCAATCCACACACAGAACAAAATATGGGTAATCTCAGCCCAGAAGAGCCTTATCTGCCATCTCATTATTGCCAGCTAGACACATGCTTCATTGCACAACCTAAAGAAGCATCCCACAACAGATTTTTCCCTGTAAATTCACATCAGCAGGCACCAGGCACTAAACTGGTATGAAATGCAAGTTTAGGGGACCATGGCACACAGAGGGAACTTGCCTTCAGTTTATTTCCTAAAGTGGACAGGCCACGGTGGCCACAGCACCAGGTGGTTTGTCTCTCCATTTCCCCTTCCCCCTCCCATAACTTCTGCAAGAACAGGGAGGTTTGCATCTCCCCAGCCCTGAGGAATGCTCCAGTGCATTCCCCATGGAAAGGTACCCAAGGAGCAGCAGCCCCTGTGGAGAAGGACCCTTCTTGGAAACTTAGCAAAAGCTGATTTTGTTCACAGTGCAGAGGAACGCAAGTCTGAGCCCCTCTTAAAACAGTGTTTAAAGATGCCAGCAAGTCCCAGTGAATCTCATATTGGCATCAACTTGTGGCCATAAATTACTCAGACATGACTGAAAGAGGGCAGAGACTGCCAGGGTCGTGTCTAGGGGATGAGCAGAGGAGACATAGCCTTGGGAATGTGCAGCTCCACGGGCAGCACAGCCACTACGGGTACCACTGGTGCCCATCTGCCTTACCCCTGGGCAGAGACCCCCAGCAACAGGGACAGCCTTTGCCACAGCCCCACCAGCCCTTCATTTTGTGAATTGCTGGCAGCTAAAACCACCTCTCTTCTTTTCCTGCTCTGTGCTGTAGACACGCAAAGCAGAGGATGGAGGTGGCTAACTACCATAACCTCATCTTTCTGCAGCGATTTCCAGTTCATCTGCCCCTAACCTACATCTTGGCAGCCCAGCCCAGTGACACATCACAAATCATTTGCATCAAGCAGACCCACGGGTGCATTGCTGTCAGTAGATGAGCTCCTTCCAAGTCCCAGGATTTATGGCTGCATCCAAACCACCGGTGTTGTGGCCAGGATGGCACAGACTCACCCACAGCTTGACTCCTTCAACTACTCTAAAAAAAGACTGAAATATTAAGGATGAGCAAAAGACCATGCCACGAGGAAAGATGAGATAAATTATCAAATAAGGAGGAAAAAAACAGACAACCCAAAACCAAAGAATATGAGGGCTTGGCAGTAGCTGAAGTTATGCAGGAAGAGGAAGGCAAGAAGCATCCCCCCCTCAGATGGAGAAAGTCAGCACAGAAGAGCTGAGCACCTTGACTGCAGTCTCTGCCCTGAGGTGTTTTGTTTGTTTTTTTTCTAAACAGGAGGTACAAGTCCAGGCTCTGCTCCTGAAGATCCTGTCAGAGATGGTGCCCAGCCAAACGGGAAATCCAAAGAGAGTCTCAGAGGAGCTAGAACAAAGCTTTATATCTGGATGATAAAAAAACTCAGATTGGTCTGCTCCAAGCATTGAGGAAGTTTGGATGAGGGTAAAAGCATGATGGCCAAGATCTGCCTCTTCTCTGACAGGTTAGCCGTAAGCAAAGAAGTTATTTCTCTGATTTTAACTTTCCAGGTCCAGAAATGGAAATAGTTTTTCTCAGAGACACTGTCCAGTAGTCTGAGTAATCCTGAGCTGAAGGATTTTGTTTTCATCATCAGAGCAAAGACAATATATCAATTTGCAAGGCAAAGCCAACAGCAAGTCACTTCTTTTGGGTTTTAGATGGCTCTTTAGGGTTTCTTTTTTGATGTTGTTTTACATTTATGTCACAAACCAGCGTGTCTAGCAAGCATCCCTTCCCTGAGAGTGCTGGCAAATAGCAGAAGTGGTTTCTCCTCCCCTGCGTCCCCCACCAGGCCGAGCGCAGCGCACCAGCTGTCATTTGCAAACACTTATCCTGTAACAGCGACTGCCGCTCAGGGGGCTGGGGCTTCCAGGTTTATTTCCATTCCCAAAATTCATGACAAGTGGCCTGATTTGCAAAGAAAAGCCAGAGGCTGGGAAAGAAAGCCAAAGAAGAAGAAACACAGAAACAATTGCTTTTCCCTTGGGAAAAGCACGCCTTAAATCTGTCTCTCTTTTTTGGCTTTTTTAAGGCTGGGTTTGGGGTTCTCTGCCGAACCGCAGTGGATCGAAAGGTCCCTGTCAGAGCGTGGGTTTGCCTCGCACGGCCCCAAAGCTGTGCCGGGGCTCCCCGGCGCGTGACCGTGACGTCAACCAGCGCTTGTGCTGAAATGCCGAGTTTTGGCGGAACTCGGGAGCGGCCGGGAGCCAAACAAACAGCGGGGCGGCCGCGGGGGCACGGCCGCGGGGCAGCAGTGCCGGAGAGCAGCGCGGAGCCCCGAGCGCCGCGGGGCAGCAGTGCCGGAGAGCAGCGCGGAGCCCCGAGCGCCGCGGGGCAGCAGTGCCGGAGAGCAGCGCGGAGCCCCGAGCGCCGAGGGACGCGTGAGCAGAGATCGCCTTGCGAAACCACGCACGGGCTGCCGCCGCTCCCCGCAGCCTCCCCGCGGTCCCCCCCGGCTGCACGGGGCTTGCACAAGAGCTTCCGACCCGAGGAGCGACGCTGCTCGGGCGCTGTCGGTGCCCGGAGCCTACGAGCCAGCGCTGCGATTTGGCTCCGGCGGGAGCAAGCGAGCGCAGGTACGGACAGGATTTATTTTTCCTGTTGAAACACATTCGTCTGCAGATTAGCTGCGGCTCTGCGCACGGGGAGCCCAGATACCACCAGATGACTCTTCTCTGCCAGCCCACAGCCATGCCGAGAGGCAAACAACACCCAGCTCTCCAGCCAGCACCTGGCTCCTCTGGGATTAGTCGTGCACCCCAAGCAGATAAAGCCAGGTGTCGGAGGGACACTGACTACAAACTAATTTTTTTTTTTTTTTAAGCAGAGAGAGAAAACAACAACAATAACACCTGTAAGATAGGATGTCCTTTTCCTAGAGAACAACAAATCTAGTGTTTCTGGACAAAATCCAAGAAGGCTCTGTAAAATTCCTGGTTTTCTGAATTTACCAACAAAAAGAGGCCAAAGCAAAAAGCAAATCCACAGAAATCCACTGCTGATTCTGTTCCTTATTTAGGGTAGACTACATCTCAAATCTAATTATCTCTCTGCAACTCCCTGTGCAGTCAAGGCAGACAGAGAGGGATCTCCAAGGAGCAATTCTTTCAACCTGCCTGAAACACCTACCTGGGGATGTGACCGACTCTCTCTCACACCCAGCACCCAGGGATGCGATGCCAAAATTACTCCAGGTCCTGTCTTCTGGGACATGTGAGTCAGACTGAACTCTTACACTCAGCAGAGCAGCTTGTCCTTCCAAATATTAGCCTCTTCAAACACCTGGAGGTGAAGGAACATCTTGGGTGTGTGTTGACCCAAGGGACTACAACAATGGCACAACCAGTCTGCAAAAAGAGGCTATTTCATGGTTTGTGCTTTATTTTCCTTTCTTTCCACTGATAATGGCAATCTAATAACTGGATTTAGAGTTCCCATACAGCCATGCAACAGTTTGCTTTTTCATTCATTGGATCCAGAAATGTCCCTGCTCAGGGACAGTTGTGAGACATGAAAAGGATACGCCAGCACGGGGAGTGCACCTCCTGCCTGCTGCAGTGTTCCACATCACTGTCCTGCAGCAGGAGAGGTTCCTCAGAAGTGAGTGCTGGTCACCTTGCTGCAAGAAAATCAGTGCTTTGGAAACCAAGCGTTGATGCAGCAGTTGAAGAGCTCTTGGACAACCCAGCCAGAGAGGACTTGCCGCTCGCTCTGTAAGGAAGATGGGGAAAAAAAGGAAAAGTGACTGCTGGGGACATGGTTCATATCAAAGCTAAGCAAGAGTCTGTGCAGTTTTGAAACATGAGACAAGAGGGCAAAGCACTGTTGGCTGGAGACAGAAGAGGAAAGGGCAGGAAGACAAATGGTGAGAGACGAAGCACCGCTGATGGTGCTCAGCACAACCTGAAAGGCAACCCATGCTGCCTGAGAGCTCTTCGGTCACTGCAAAAAACCACAAATTTCTAGATAACACAAGAATGTCCTTCAAGGGACTCATTTCCTGCCTCTCTAGAGCCAATATGTAAAATGTAATTAAGCTTACATTTCCAGGGACAGCTAATTGTGGAGCCACCTGTAAAGAAGCAGTGCCATCCCTGCCAATGCACATCCCAGGAGGCTGGGAGTGTTGGTGACGACTTACAGGACTCTGCACAACACAAAGAAGCAGATATCTCAGCAACATTTACTGAGACCCTTTCCATCCTTCACCAATGGATAGGAAGAACAGAAAGAAATCATGGGCGCAATCCCAATTTAAGTGAGAGATGAAGGTTTTGTGGCTCCTTCTTCCTGTGGGAAGGCTGTGTACTGTGGATGGCCACAGTAGGAGCCACCCCAGTTTTCTGAGCATGAGGCTCAGGCAGACTAAACAAGTTTGAAGGATTAAACCAGCATGAAGGGAGGCTGAAGGGGAGCAGTTGTGGAGCTGGGGTGTTCAGAACAAAAGCAATGAAGGAAATGGACCAGCTGCCTGCACACTGCCACGGAGTGGGTAACACATAAAATCAACAGTTACGACACATTTGCAGGCACAAACTTAGCACAAAGGTGTTACAAGATTCACATGCCAAAGCATCAACACCAGTGGAAAGGTAGGTGACAAGAGAGGAAAGGTTCATCCTCTGGCAAAGACATCAGGAACCACTTCTGAACCAACAACCCAGTCTACCTGAGCAGGCAGCTCAGTCTGTCCAGGACACCAGAAATTGCCATCTCACCCCACACAGGCCACTCTGACCCGAGGCACCAACTCTCAGCTCTGTTGCTCAAGACCAGGGCTCTTGCATCCCACATGTTGTTCCTCAGATGGAAAAAGTAACCCCAACTCAGCTGCCAAGCTGAGCCATCTCATGTCGATGGCAGATTCATGTGAAAGTCAGTCCTGGAGGCCAAATTTATAAACATGCTCTTCTACCAGCTGAGTGTGTGTTTGCCAAGCCTTACCCAAACCTCCAACTGGGCTTGCAGAGCTCTGGTTTCTTCCCTGTGCTTATCTCCAGCCCTGCTCCTACTGACAGTTAATTTCTCCTCTACATCCTTATCTGCCAACTCAAAGAGGGATGTTGCAATACAGAGGTTATTAGCTCCCAAAGGTGAGGTCCTATGGCTGCTCACCACCCTCTGCTCCCATGAAACCAGACAGATCCTGTCAGCACCCCCAAAGCAGGAACCTGCTGCCCTGTGGCCCTCCAGGAGCACCTCCATCAGACCCAGCTACCAGTCCCCTATGTGTTTGCTGGGAATCTCCAACACTGCAGTGCCAAAGCCATCCTGCTCCAGTGACTGGGTGTAGGGAGAAAGGAGAAACATCACCTGGATCAAGTCACTAATTCCCCAGGACCATTTGCCAAGGACCAGCACGGAGGCATCTGTCCTGCCGCTCACACATTTGCTGGCAAACATCACTCCATTTTACTTATCATCATCACCTTCATTTAACTCCAGCCCAGGAAGCTCCACAGGGGATGTCAACATGAGAGAGAAAAAGAAAATGTTTTCAAATTTAAAAGTAACATGAAACCCAGCAAACACTAAATTGTCTTGTAATCGAAATCATTATATTTGTTGGTAGGAAACAGAAAAAGCCCAGCTAAGCACTATGTATTTAGCATTTTAAAGCTAAAAATAGCAGTAACTACATCAGCAGGGAGAAGGAGTTTGAACAGAAAGTGAATGATCACCAGCAATTATTTCTGGATATTTTAAGTAAGTGCCCTGAAACTGAAAAAGGCAACACATGTTCAAATCCCTGTCCAGGCTTACAGGACAAATATAACCAGGTAAAGCATTAGACAGAGGGGAGGAATGCTAAAGCCAACCATAAAGAGAAATTAGAGGTTAGGAAAGATCAATTATGTATAAGGAAGCAAGATGTACTTTGGGAAGATTGAACACTGAGAATGTTTCAGATTTTGAAAGGAGGATTCCTGATCTCCTCTAATAGTTTGGCTACTCCTAGTTCACAAGTGAGTCCACTGGATCTGTGAATATTCCTGACACTTTACATGGTTCAAGAGTTAATTCCTCACTTTCATTTTGAGATGTCAGAGAGTCAAACTTCAGCAACAGCATAGAGTTATAATGTAATAATGTGTTAAACTACACAAAAATATGCTTTTCACTTTATTTAGGAGGATGCTAAAACCAAACCATGCTCCGTTCATGCTCTTCATCAACTACAGCTGTGCCTTAGCTGCATCACAAGTGGATATTTTCTCCTGAGACACACCCAGGGTGCAGCACTAGACACTGGCTGCTTAAATAAATGCCTGTATATCCAGATCCATACAGCTTTTTCTCAAGCTTATAGAAGTCTCAATATAAGAGATCTCTGAACCAGGGATGTTGATTTTCAACAAGGCTTGGATTTCAGAGGAAGTTCCAGAAGTCTAAAAGAAGGCTGTTATTTTGTCTGTTTATAAAAGTATAGAACTACAGAGACTGGATTACTATAGGCCTGTCAGTCTGAAACTAATCCCAGGGAAAAGAATAGTTGATACAGAGCTGAAAGAGATTAATGCCAATCAACATGTTCATGAAAAACAAATCTTGTCAAATTAATTCTCATTTTAAGAGATTACAGTTTCCCTGATGGAGCAATAGTATTAATGCAGCAATCCACCACATCACAGCTTTCCTCACTCTGGTTGGGCCAGTCCCGCTCTGAATCAGAAAGCCAGCCTAGAATTCCTCAAAATAAACTAAAATCTCGTCAAAGGCTTCAGGATGCAACTGGAAATGGGAACTCTTTGGGGAAGCAGGGTCCTGCTGTGTTCTCCCATTGGCTCTGTACTGGTCAGAGTCTTTACTGACGGTCTGGGCGGTAAGAGCATTACTGAAACCATGGGTGAAATGGAGGTGGAAGGGATTAGGGAGCCATTGGAAGAAGAGGAGGCAGTGTGGCTGGGAAGCAGTGATGAATCACCTGATGGAAGCAAGGAGCAGGTCAGTGGCAGGCCCTGCACGGCTCCAGGCAGCCCCAGCTGGTCAGTCTAGGGGGAGAGCCACTCTGTACCACAGCAGGAGCACCAGAAGTAGCTTGAAATGAGCAGGATGACCTCGGTGGCTAACACAATCCACTGAGGAGTGCAGGGAATGTCACACAGGAATGGGAATGATGCTGTTGCAATGCCCACTCCAGGTTGTCAAATGCCAGGTGAGGGGGATGTACAGCTCTGTCATGTGGCCTAGGAGGGATCTTGCTGCAGCTCAAGGAGCCCACAGCTCTTCCCTACTGGCCTCTGAGTGTCCAGTGTCTGTGAGGCTATCGGAGGTGTGCAGGCAGAAGCCACCAGCACCTCATTTGGATCCTAATCAAAGCAAAGGAAACTGGAAAAGTCTGTCCTTTTGGCCCCAGGAACAACCGTCATGAGCCTTGGCCTCTCTGCCACCAGAGAGCACACTTCAGGAAATCCTCATTCAGAGCAGCGCTGGGGCACGGGGACTTTTCCATCTCTTACACAGGACTGCAGCTTGCACAAGTGGTCACAGATCACTCCTTCTGACCACGCAGCTGGCACCACACCCAAGCAGTTATTAAAAATAAATAAATTTTAAAAAATACTGCTAGCTCAGAAGCCTCTGAGTCCAACTCACGGCAGTGTTTGTGCAGTGTGAAAGGCACTCAGGCTGCAAATCACAGTGTAACACACGGTGTTATTAACAGCAACCTATGGCAGGACACGAGCTCAGCACTAAATCCTGCATGGAAAACTGCTCCAGATCAGCCATCCCTTTGTATTTAGGCTTCCATTACACCATGGCTGTTGCATTGCTCTCGTACCTGTGCAGGGCAGGAGGGGAGAAGGTGGCCTTGACCTCCTGCCGCAGCGGGATCCCGGATCCTGGGCCCTGAGAGCTCCTGCTGGAGACCCACCAGAGGGCGGTCGGGGTTGCCTTTTGCCTCCGACTACATCATTTTCCACCTTTGCAGCCCGGGGAGCCTCATCACAAGGGTCGTTTTTTATCTTCTGCGGCCACTTACAGCTGCTTTCCAAAGAGAATATAATTGGTGTTATCACATGCCACAGATAGGTACAGATAGCACAACACGTTTGCTACAGATGATGGTGGTACATGGGACAGCCTCCTTTAAAGCTGCACCAGACAGCAGACCCCACATCCAGTCGTTGATTATGCTGGTGTTTAGAAGATTGGAGTGCCCACAAAGTTTATGCTGAGTTTTGATGACTGAAGCTTCTTCTCCTATTTATTCAGAAAGGTGAAAAATACCATATTAAATATAGATATAAATAGTAAATAATATTCTGAGCTATGTTACACCGTTATCAGTGTTGATCTCAGCTTCAAGACCACAGTCATCAGGACAAGTTTCAGTCAGATGCTATCATTATACTACCATTAGTATTATACAGCTGCCTCTGACAGCTCTCAAAACCTCCTTTACCTCCTGCTTTCATCTCCCTCATTTTTTTGACTTCTCCAGAACAAGGACGACAGTGCTGCTTTTTCCTTCTCCTGCACAGCCCAGCCTCCAAGTACAGAAGCTTTCCATCTGTTCTTCTTTCCAGTTCCACCACCCATCCCATCTCTGCTGTCCTTCTTCCCTGCCTCATCTCCTTACTTCCTCACTCTTGTGTTTCTCTCCTCAAAACCTGTCTGCCCTCATGTGCAGCTTAACCCCATCCTTACCTGTCCGAGCATGGCACCATCTCTCCTTACCTCCAAATACTCTGTACTTCCACTGAAGCTGTTTTCTCCAAAACAACCCCAAATCCTTTCCAATTTGTCTCTGTTTCATGTTTCAGGTATGTTCTACAACCAGTCAGAGTAAAAGATTCTTTTTGAAGAAAATACAGCATTAGGAAGGCCAGTCTAGGTAAGCCATTCAAAAGCAACCAGAAAAAAAAAAAAAAACCAAACCAAAATACAACAGAAGCTTCTCCTCTGCATTTGACCTTTCAGAAGGCCAGAATCACAAAATTGTTTTGACAACACTGTATTACACCAGGAAGCATG
Organism: Rhipidura dahli; assembly: GCA_013399225.1. NCBI lineage: Eukaryota > Metazoa > Chordata > Aves > Passeriformes > Rhipiduridae > Rhipidura > Rhipidura dahli. The sequence continues at coordinate 185,127 of VXAC01003468.1, forward strand.
AGAACACAGCAGCCAGTCACAAACCTTCACTTATGCAGGAACTTGAGGCTCTCCAGACTGCACAAGGTACCCATGGCAGTGCTATTGTGAGGGGACACAGGTGACCCCCCTGTTTCAGCTGGAGGGACAACCAAGCCTCTGCCACTCAAGAGAGACATCCCTCTGCTCAAGGCTGCAGTGAGCATCCTGCCTGCCCCAGGGGCCGCCCACAGAGGGAAGCAGCTCACATGCACTGCCAAGGGGCTCTCAGGAGATGGGATCCTTAGGGAGATGCCCCTGTCCCAGGAAACACAGCTCTGCTGGGGGAGCAGCTGGGGGCCCACCAGGTAGGAGCGGACAGGGAGTCATGGCAGCAGCAAAGCGAGTGCTGACAAAGGCAACTGCTTTTATTGGTGACACACAAGTACTGGGATTTCACACCAAGGCCTGTGCTCCAAGTTTCCCAGCTCCCAATCCACTTGCTTCCTCTCTGCATTATTTCTAGAGCAGCCCTGTGTGGGGATTTTCACTACACCTTGTGCCTCCCCACAGAGCTCTGCAGGCAAATACAAGACAGAGGCACAGGGATGGGCAGAACAGGAGGCACAAGGAAACAGGATTAGAGCCCTGCCCTGCCACTGTGTGACAAGCACAGGGCGTTAAGACAGCTGCCTTCCCTGTAATCCTTTAGGCAACATTAGAAAGTGTTTATCAGCTCATGAACCAAGATGAACAAAGGAATTACAGTGGTAGGGAGAGTGATATAGGAAGATATCCTGAGCAGCAGTGCTCCCAGCCCAGCCAGCTGCTCTGGGACTGCAGCCTTGCTCTGCTGGCTCTGCTGTGTGTTTGGCCACAGCCAACACTTCCTCTGGCTCACCTGCACAACACAAGCTCCTCAGTGTGGCTCAAGCTCCAAGATTTGCTCTGCGCCTGCCAAGGTAGTCCCTGCACACAGCTGCCAGGTTAACACTGCTTGGGCTGACGTGCCAGATACTGAAATAACACATTAAAAAAAGAGAGTTCATAAAACTCTATCTTTCCATTGCAGTTGGCTTCCACACCGGTGCTACATTTCAGCAACAGACAACAGTAGCAACTAAAATGCACTGACAAGACCAGGTCCTGCTAGTTATGGGGAAGGTCAGAAACAGCATGAGCAATAATAATCCACACAGGAGAGCTTCCTGTGACAGAAGCAACAGGATCAGCAGATCAGATGATCCAGGCAGGTAAACATTTTCATATCCAAGTGTTTTGTCAAGATTAAGTTAAAATGTTCTTCCTACCTGCTACTGTTCTCAAGGCCTTCCACCAATTTTTGATGTTTGCTGGTGAAGTGGAGCAAGTTACAGAAGTTACATTCACACTGTAACTGGAAAAATGCACACTGTGCAAGTGTACATCTGTCATGTGGGCTCTGTTACCCACATGGAAACAGCCATTAACTGACTGGTTTCACCTTAAAATGCTGAAAATCTAAAAGAGGAGGAGAAGCCTTCACTGGTTGCTATGATCCCCAAGTACACAGACCACATGCAATGCTTTTCTGGAAAGACAGAAGTAAAAGAAACAAAGTTATTGCAAATTACCCTTAATTTGCCTTTCATATAATTTCTGTCAAATAATGCAAACTGTTTTCAAAAGCATCTTCTCTTAACTAGATGGAGACACGTGCGAAATTCAGACAGCTGATTTGTAGCCAGGATCTAATTTTGGCCTTAGCACTGTGTTCCTCGGCTAAAGGGGAAGCTGTGCACAATTCACTGAATTTTAAACCAAAATTTGGAGGCTACTTTGGCGCTAAGATGGACAAGAACCATTTTCAAGAAATCAAACAGCACTTTTCAGAACAGGAAACACAAGAGTTTTTTTACAAAAAAAACCCAACATAACAAAAATATCAAAGAGCAATTTTATTTATCTTATTTGGCACAAAACTTACAAGAACTGTTTTGTTCCCTTCTTAAATTTAGTACAACTAGCAAGGAAAAAAAAGGTATACTAATACATTTAATGAGCTGTACAGCAAGTGACACGTGGAAGGAGGCACCAGAAAGATCTACCAAAAATCAAAGTGCATGAAAAATACCTACTCTGAGTGCCTCATGGTATTGTATTAAGGCACCACTCTTTTAGAAGGTTTACTGAATACATCAAGTGTGCAACTTCTTGGTTTGGAATGTAAGAGTCCTTCAGCCTGTATCAGAACCGGATACTGCAACCTCTGAATGGAACAATGTTTCTCCCTGCAGATGTTAAAGAGACCTCTTTGTGCCCAACATCATCTCTCACCTAGGCATGTCACTGTTACATGCTTTGAAAGAGCCAACACAGGTTATCAGAGTACCAGCATTTTACTTCAGAGTTTTAAGCTGTCGTGTGCACCAGACCTATGCATTCTTTACAATGGTTTTATAGAAAAGAAAGGTTGAAGAGACAAAAGTAACATAAGACATACCAGTAAATACATTTAGATAGTTTTATCAAAACAACATTTAAGGACTTTCTGGAGTATCTCTTAAAAAAAAATCTGAGTAGTGTTATAATCCAAAATAATTAAATACACTTTTCAACAGATTATTACAAAGCTTCCTTCAGGACTAGCAATCAAGTCTGACAAATTCCACGAGACTTCAGGAACTTTCAGTAAGGACGTAGAAAAAGCCCAGTATTAGACAGTGGTAAGAGATTTTCATAATTGGAAACATTTAATGCAAACCCTGTAACTGCAAATCATGTTATACAGGTGTGTATATACATACACACATACACACACACTCACACACACCCTGAAACATCATTACAAGGGCCAAACAGACACCCTGGTTCATTGTGGGTTCTGCACATCACCACTCTGAAGTATGACAGAAGCTGCACCAGGTTTATTATATCAGCACCTTCATTAAGAACTATTTGTTTAAGAACCAAACCACTTCAGTTACAAGGTGCCACCAGCCAGATTCACACCAAGTGTAAACAGGTTCCAGCTCCATCTGCTTCTTACCAGCTTTGACTTTGGTTTTTCTGCTCAGCTGGATCACCAACTGCCTTACTTGCAGGAAGAAGTTTAGTAAGAAATCAATGCCCGTATCAAAACTGAAGTGGGAACCAGTAAATGCAGAATATTGTTATCAAACCACTGTACAACACCTCTACTGTAGAGAGTTTCAAACATCTCAGGAGTTTGAGACTGCTTAACCTGAACTCTGGAAAAACATATTTCTCTATGGACATGCAAAGGCATTTAAATATGAACTCTAGGCATAACAATATTTCATTTTTTGTCCTCTTATGGTGTAGACCTTGAGAACACGACTGTGTGCCCCATTATAAAACCAAAGCACCCTTGAGCATTAAAAATACAGTAAGGGTTGGAAAGAAGGGCATCTGGAAGTGATCTACACGTTACAGAGCGTGGTGTTTCACAAGTCTCAGAACAGTTTAGTTCATACTTGCTGGGATAACTTTCCCAATACCTTTGTCCCAATACAGAGCTGTAGTTTTCAGTAACTCTTTTACCCTTGCATTATTTGCTACCACATATAAAACATGCCACAGAAGTGGCAGTCAGGGCTAAACATTTAACAACATGTCCTTTTCATCCTTTATTAACAATTACATTTATTTCATGATTTGTATGTAAGTCATGTAGCAATACAACATTGGTGTTATACACTGTGCTTCCGTTCTCTGGCACTTGGAGGAGGAATTCATTTCCAGATAGTCACATCTTGCTGAAGCATTCCTTTGCATTTGTCCAAACCTGAATTCCCTTTTAAAAGAACAGTTAAAAATCAATAGGTGGGAATATACTCTATTTGCAAACCTCACCCACAACTTTCTTCAACAGAAGACTCTACAAAGAAGTCAAATAGAACTTCACAGAAGAACAAGGCAGAGACCACACTGGAATTGGACCACACTGTCTATTTGGTATCTATATCTATATATATCTCAACATTAACATGTCACTGAGTTCAATTAGGATGGAGTACGTGGGAGGTTTTACGCTAGTGAGTTCCAATCTTCTGTGACTGCCATGTTCCCAGTTACTGACAGGCTGCATCTCCCCCCTGCTGACAGGACAAACACACAGGGCCAGCCTTTCCCAAGCCACACGTACCTTTTTGCACATGCTAATCTGCATAACAGCATAGCTTATAAGTGCCTCCTTCAAATCATGATTCTTCTGCTCTTTAAACCGTTCAATGTCAGCCCAGGCACTTTTCACAAAGTCTCTGAAATTAAAAGCAATTATTTCTGTTAGAAAGTGTTAAGACAGCGTTCCATCCCCAGCTCTGGACACTCGGCAGAGAAGCTATGTATGACAGAGTGCTCCATCTTTCAGTCAGTAAATCCAGTCCTGCAATTATTATGCATCCCTCAGTGTCCTCATTTTACAACTGGCACCACTACCTAATTCTCCACCTTCTTTTTAATGTTTTTAACCTAGAGAATCAGTTTCACAGGATACATTAGGATGTTTGTTTTCTTGGTGTTTTTTCCCCACAAAGCATCACTGCCACAGAACTAGCATAAGTCAGAATATACTTTTTTCCTTCAGATTCTGTTGGTGTAACTAATTATCTTCATGCCAACACTCAGCACACAACACTACATGTTTCTCTTTCAATTGTCAAGCCAGAATCTTCACGTCTTCAGCATGAAAACTCACTTGTTGTCAGGATGTGAGACAGTCAAGCACAACCAACATTTACAATGCAAATTAAACTTGGACAATTAATTCATTTCAGAAATTAATTTTGTTGGTTTGGTGATGTGTAGCCAGGTCTCCTTAACTAAAATGGAGGCATGTATCTATAATTCATACTTTCATTTGTGCTGGACTAGCATTCACTCGAAAATTGCTTCCAGAGCTACAAAAGCACATCTCCAATACTTCTGCCAAAATTATTAAGATACTGCTTTTACTGAATGTCTTGTTGTTTTGAACTATTTATGAACTAGTCTTATCTTTCCAGCTCTAATGCTAACATATCAGGAGATACCACATTTAGCCCTTGTGTTATATGACAGACATGCTTTGACAAAATCCCATTGCTTTAAGAACGTTAGTTCCTATTTTTCATTTTTGCACACCTAAAGAAAATTTCATTAGAGCACCAACAAGCAGTTACTCAAACACAACTCCCCAGACCTTCTAATCTCTTTCAAACAGGAGTAAGGTGTCCCCCACATAAGAAGGTGCAGAATATGGGCTCAGGACCCTTATACATAAACCAAACTAAATACTGTATTTGAAGCAAATCAGCTTTTGAGTCTCAGCCTATTCAGCTGCAGACCTCCAAGCCCACCTGCTAAATATATTACTAGTGGAACATAAAAGCATGCAAGTCAGCCATTAGAGTGGGCTCAGGAACTGGGAAAGTCATCAGGTTTTACATAAGCCATACACTCAGACCAGAAGCTAACTGCATGTACTGCACTTTATTTCACAACTTGCAGCTGACAGGAGCTTTTATAGACAGCTCATAAACACCAAGAATATATTAAAAACACTTATAAAATGCAAACACCTTCAAGAGCATCCAGTCAAGGACTTTTGCTAAGACAAGTCCTGTGTTTTCTTTGAAACAGTCAAGCCCACTTACCTGCCCTCCAGATTTTTAGACTTCAGTTGCTCTTCTCCTTCCTGTATCTGCTCTTCTAGAACCTTTATCTTGGCTTCCCTCTGCTCAGGGGTTTCTTGACCAAAGAGCTTGCTGGTCATCCCCTTCAGGGAGAAGGTTCTCACAGTCTACAAAACACAAGGATACTCTAGGTTTGGGATTCCTGAGCACAGCCACAGGACATCGGGTAACATTTATTAGCATTTTTGATTATTATTTGGCTGATTTTTTGCTTTAACTTCCATTTCATTAAATGAAAAGTAGCTCTGGTAACTCAGACTAAGCAAAGTAGGGGGGAGGTAATTTGATGTTTGAACACCTTAAGGCTGAACTTTCAGAGCAGCCTTCCTAGTGAAGTAGGAAAGAAACGAAGAGTAACAAAAGCCATAAAGGCATTCCATAAAGAACACCAATAGATCCAAGAGCAACATTAAAAATTCTAAAGCTGTCAGTTACCATTTTCAGATAATATTTTAGGTAATGTTATCTCCCATATAAAATGGACTAACACAACATATCAGTAACACCCACCGTTCAAAAGGCAAAAGGAAGCCTTTCAGAATTCCCAGAATTTTCATCTTTAGGATAGAGCTGTCTGTGTTATTCTGTTCCAGTCATATTTACTGCAACTCTTTACTTGCTCAGTATTCAATAAAAGAAGTTTGGCATAAACAGCTTATGTCACCAAGAACCAAGTTACTTTAAACCTCGCATGTCTCCAGCTCATATGATACCACTTCTCAAAAGCAGCAGCCAGCATGCTGGTGCCATTTCAATATCATTCTAAGTAACTTGGCTCAAGCAAAAAATAAATTCAAAAAGAGGCATCTTGGAGAAGAAAGTGGAAAAATACTCACTCCTGTTGCCAGCTCCTCACACTGCTGTTTCTTAGATGTTAAGTCCTGTGCAGCCATTTCCAAATCATATTGCATTAGTTCATGCTTCCTGCAAACTGCCCTGAAAAGTAAGTAATGAAAGATCTGTCACGTAATACTTTGTTTTGCTACGTTTCCCTCCATTTACACTTTACAAATAGCATCATGCTTTGTTTGTTTTTGACAGGAATCGCCTCCAGTTATTCATCTAGCCCAAATTCAACAGCCCTATCACAGACTGCATAACTCTGCAAATGCTGTAGTTAAGCAAGCTTGGATCAAAGTATAAATAAAGTTCTTAGTACAGCAGATTCTGCTCCTCTTTTTAGACTTATTCCAACATACACTCAGCAATACAAGCCCTACCATCTCCTTAAGGACACCACTGTAAAACAGTTTAATTCAAAATACATTACAGAAATATCACTGCTTTAACAAAAGATACCTGGAGATGGTACCTGTCACAGCAGCAATCTATCAGTCAATCATTAAATTCATCACATTTTCTTTTTTAAACAATGAAACAAGAAACTGCTTCTAGACTCATACAGTGCCTTTCATCTGGAAAAGAGGAGTTTCCTCTGACCACCTGCAGTAAGTCCCAGTCCTGTGTGGGCTGATGATGCTACATCCGTAGTCCACAGCCAGATGCACATTCGTCTCCCAGGAGAGGCTACCAGTGCTCCAGGTTCCCACACTGCAGCCCTCAGACTCGCCAACCCAATCCTTTACTGGACCTCTCCAAGAGGTTCAGAGCCAGCCCTTGCAAAGCACTATAGCTTTAGGCACAGTCTTGCAGCATAAATTAATTTGCTTCATTGTCCATGCTTGTAAGGGGTGACTGTTTGACAAAGACTAAGGTAAAACAAAACAAAAAGTTGGCATTGAAATGTGTAACACTGTGCAGCAGATGAAAGTTATACTGGGCACTTTGAAAGTTCCTGGGATTTGTAATGGCTGTAGCAGCTCTGTTTGGACTATCTCATTTGAAAGCTGAAGCTCTTAGCACATTGGGGTACTATTACACCAAAAGCCAAGAAAACAGTGGAACCAAAGAAATAAACAGCATTTTCTTCCATAGTATACAGATTTTAATATTTCTGTACTTGATCAGATCAGTTCTAATTTGTATTGACACTCACATAGCAATCAAATACAAGTAAGCAGAATCAGAAACAAGACCATGGAGACTCCACAGCACTAAAATTTTCCCCTCTCAGAGAACAGAAGAGGATAACAGACTAAATTAAACATCAACATCACATTAGAGAAAAGGACTACAGCTTCCTTTTGAAGCTCTAGACTTCTGCACATACCGCAGTGCTTCTGCATAGAAGAGATATTCCTTCAGCTGATCTGCATAGTGTTCCTCTTCTTCCAGTATATCATCAATAGAAGCTGCATATCTAGTGAAAACCAGCCATAGTTAAATGTAAAGCTGATTAATTTAACCTTTAAGGATACACATCCAGTAACAAGGGAGGAGACCTGTTTGACAGAAACACCCATGACAAACAACTAAGAGCACTTCCAAAAAGGTTTTTTTCTTTGTTTTTAATTAAACTCTGAATCAGCTAATGTCAACATTCCCATGAGCCTGCTTCTTTGGTTGTTACTACAATGAATCGTTTGACAAGTACAAAACCTTGCTGTCTCCTGCTGAAGAGGAGGCAGCTTTTTTTACAGGAAAAAAACCCAACAATTTATTCCTTTTCTTCAGTGGACAGTCAATAGGCAGCACCAAGACAAAAAAAAGACATAGTGCAGAAGAAATCCTTCAAAGCTGAAAGCATTAAGGCCCAGAAATATGAACATAACATCTTCTGAAAAGCAGAGGCTGCTTTCATGGCTTGTTATTCAGCCTGAGTACAGGATTACTCACAGTGGTGCCCTGAACACCTCAACATTAAGTCCCTTCAGGTCCTTCAAATTCTATAGCTTTGTCTATTGTGTAAGTCAGGCATATTAATTCAGAGCAACAAAATTTAACCCTCCTTTTAGGGGGAAATCTGAAATATGAGGGCTTGAACCAAATCTGCAGCTCTTGCATTCAGTAAGAGTTTTGTTATTTAGACTGATGTCTCCTACAAAAGGCAAAAAGCATATTACTGCTTATTTGACAGTATTTAGTATGTTCTTGCTAACCAAGGTGACTGTCTTGGACACATTTGCAGGGACAGGCCAACAGCTAAGAGGTAACTGCACATCTCACTTGGCACAGCCCCAGAAATCAGACTCCGCTTTAGCCCAGCACTCAGGGCATGTGCCACTGGAGATAACCAGGATGAATGGGATCCCACACAAATACCTTCATCTATTCTGCTAACTCAGTCTGGATTCTCAGCTATGTGGCAATCCCTCACACATCTGCAGGCTCTCTGAAGTGAGCATATGTCCATTCTTCTCTAGCAACCAGCACAATGAGACCCAAATGCTAATTATAGCACCTCTTGGCTTTCAAGTTTTTGCAAAATCTTTGCATTTTTCCTTTTCTCCCTATGCCTCTCCAGTAACTGGCTCTATGGAAGAAGTGGCAGAGTCTCAAGCTGAAAGGGTAACATTAATTTGGGAAGTTTGCAAGTATGATGAGTTGTTTTGATGCTCTGTGAAATCAAAGACACGGCACATCCAGGAAAAACCCTACCAAGGCTCTTGGTGATGAAGAAATATAACATATTAAGTGGTCAGCAACAGAAGACCAGTTTAAGTAGAAGGGATAAAAGAATAGAGAGAATAAGAATTCACATCATGAATCAAAGTAAGGAATAAGTCCAAACTGTTGAAAAATACACTTGTTCTGAAAAAATCCTGCAGCCACACAGGTCATAAATGGCTTACCCTATTTTAAGTTCTGCAGTGCAATAATTTTAGTCTAGTGGTTAGATTTCTCAGGGCAGCAGATGGACTACATTTCATTTTCAAGTAAGATCTAAGTTTAGAGCAGTGCTAGAGCTCATCTGTGGCAGATCAACTCTCAGAAAAAAAAAACCCAAAACAAACAACCAAAAAATCTTACCAAACAAAATGCTACCTTACCTAGACAGGCTTTTAAAATTAGTTTAATTTGGAAAAAAAAAGTAGTAAGACAAGCTACATTTCTGACTGCCTAACTTAGGTAAACTAGGGAAAGTGTTAAAGAGAAACACTGCAGTAGAGTTCTAAAGGTGCCTGACATGTTCTCAGTCTTGGTGTAAGCTGTCAACTAAACCTTTGTTTTGGCTTAGACTAGTTCAATACATAATGACAGTCTAGTTGATGCAGAGATAAAGGGTCACTCATTAATGGAAAAAAGGACAGAAGTCAAAGGTCTGGCTTTTTTTTCTTTCATCTTTTAAATGCTAGTTATAGCCATTCATTCCAACTTTCTCAGCATACTCTGTCATTTTAGCAAGCCTCCTGTAATACAGCCCACACCCAGAGAAGCTTTGGGATGTCTTCTCCAAACATTTAGCAGTTATAGATCATATTAACCAGTAACAACTCAAAAGCTTAAATAAACATCTAGTAAAGACTACAGCATATGGGGCAGATAGAGAATAATTAAATTAGTTTTGAAGTTTAATATCTATATTAGGCAACCTTCTAGAAGTAGCTTTCTGTTGCAGTAAATTCCTGCCTGATGTTATGGGAATGGTAACTGAACTGATAAGTTACACTTTAAAGAGATCACAGATATGAACCTTATTGGTAGGAGACCATACGGGTCACTGAATGAGTTCCTGAATCTCACAGCTGCTGCATCTTGCTTGATTGTTGTCATTGAGGGATTACTGTTGTACAAGAGTGCCAGAGCAGAGGAGATGACAATGAAACCTATCTCAGACTTCATGCCGTGGTTAAAATTACCCAGAATAGCAGTTACCCACTGCTGTTACTCTGGATCTTTAGCCCTGTGTTACAGACAGAAATATTATATATTATGGATGTGTGAAAGGGTTGAACCTCCTGAGTGAGAAGTGAGACAAGTTTCTTTTAATTGGTTATGCATTTCCAGGTGTTTGACATCATAGTGTGGTGTATCTGAACCACTGAAAACCTACTTGCAATTCCATAACTCCACTATACCAATTTTTCATAATCTCTTAAATTCCTGCCTGCTGCAGTAGGTGCTTAACACTGTATTCCACCCCTACTTCAATTATTTTTCTTCTGAAAGCAGAGTGCATTCTCCATTGCTTTATTCTCACCAGAGCCCTCTTCCTTGAAAACATTACAGCTTTTCTTGGATGGAAACCACCCCATTAGCCAAAACACAGAACTGTGAACAAATTATTCAGAGGGGGTCAAATTCTTAAAGATTTGATAAAACCAGAACTACTCTGAAGAAGGTGAGGGCATGGCTCTTCAAACCCTTCCACTTGACAAGGCCAGTAACAATTGACAACCTGTTAACTTGATAACACCAATAACAATCAAGCAGCATTACATATATAAATCTGCCCTATAAACTAAACCTGAGAACTTTATTACCACACAAATTACATTTTATTGGTAAAAATATTGCATGAAGTGTCAAACACCTTCCATCTCTTGCTGGAGTTGTTGGGATCCCACATCTCTTGTGGGGGATCACAGGAGAGGAATCAGAGTGGTAAGAAATGCTGTTTCACTTGCTATATATGACTACCTGAAAAGCAGAAGTCATGAGCCTAGAACACCACTTCTGTGAGCACTCTCAAGTGCTAGACTTTTATTTTGAAGGCTGTGCTTCACATACTCTGCCAAATGACTCTAAAGATGCAAAGAGAGAGGATTCTTTATTATATCCAGTCACTGTTTGTTTCAAGAATCCACTGGAGTTTTGGTGCCAATTAATTAAATTTCTTAACTCCCTGTAATTAAGTCCAAATCTGTGTACCATCTACCGCATGGTACAAAATGCTGCTGTCAAAACCAAATGGATCTCATCAGGTCTGCAGTACATTAAAGTTGTATTCCACCAGTTTCTGGCATAGTAGCTTAAAAGAAAAACTGGAAGGATTCCAAACACTTCTACGATTTCAAAATAATAATAAAAAAAGAAACCCCTCTGGTTCTCCTGAGGCTTTTTGAGCTACTTAATACAGCATATGGATGCTAAAACCATGCCTGCATCCAAGTCACAGAAACAGTGTATACCTAAAAACAGTGCACCCCCAACTTTCTCGGTACTCATATGTACTTTGGGGTTGAGGGAAAAGAGAGGAAAGAGGGAGAGTTCCACATCTGGCTTACATCAAACTATCAGATATTCAGTCAGTACTTACACATCCATGTGGTGGCCAGCACTCTGCAACCCATCCCCCATCTCCTTTTCTATTGCACTCCACTCACTGTAGGAAAAACAAATGGGAAACAACATCACACATGAAGGGTAAAGGAAGTTAATAAGCTGCATCCTGTATATAGTTTCTTTCCAGGTGACACCTGAATGGAAACTGCCTCCAAGTTAGACTTGGTCAAACTGTTTTCTTTCTTTAAGGAACAGCACTGACAATGTGACAAGGCCATTTATGTCACTCTGTAAAACAACTGTCCCCAAACTCATCATGGCAAATATAAGTAGTTTGGGATGGGTTTTGAGCATTATCTTGTTTAAATAGCTGAAACTCAATTAAAAAAAAAATCAAACTAACAAAACTGAACCACCTAGCACTTAATATAAATGGGACAAGGGACAATGACAATGATGAACTTTCTGAAACAGATTTTGGTCTCACCAAGAAGTTAAGCTTTCCAAACTTACAGGATAGCAGATAGAAGCCTCTCATTCCAAAAATGAAAGGGTGGGATTTGACTTCTGTAAGTATTTTACTTCTCCTGAAACTATTTGATGTATGTAGCTTTATGTTTTCATAGTAGACTGCTGTTTAGTTCTATTCATGAAAAAAATATCAACTTGCAATTGTCTCAACTACCTATTTACATTAGAGAGATTATTTAGATACAGAAAGAAAGAGAGCTACAAAAAAGACAGCAGGAGACTTGTTCTGGACATCCCAGTATGTACACTGCCATTTTAATTGTGTTCTCAGCTTTGAGAAACCTTATGAGAATTCTTAGTTACAAGAATTACAGCCACAACTCTTTCTAAAAAACAGCTTCCCCTTATATTTCACATAATTTATGTGCAATGCATCTATTCTGTCCTTCACTTTTTCATACACATTCCACTCTGCTGATGTTGATATTTGTTTGTCTTTGTGTTATTACAGAACTACACCTAATTTCATTTTAAAACCCCCAAAGAGAAAGACATCTGTAATCCATTAACCCAGAGAATTAAATTTAGCACTTGAACAGTGTGTAGAAGCAGGAGGTTTCCCTTAACCAGAAGTTTAGATTCTTGAATTCTCCAGTGAGATGGAAAACTTGAGCATGCAATTCCCTCATATAAATCAAAAAAAAATGACTGGCAAATTCACTTATAAAAGCTACTAAAATTGGACAGATATAATTCCTGATTTTTATCCATTAAATGGACCTAGAATCTTTTCAGAGACAACTGCATAAAGAACAGTGAGTTACTTTCTGAAGAAACAAAATGCCAACACAGCAGCAGAATGCCCAGAGGTCTGGCATACAAAGCAAAAAGCTGAAGTCTTCCACTGGAGACTAAGCTCAGCAGATCCGGAGATCTCTGCATGCAGCACAGAAAGCTCATTAGCACTGCAATACAGTGTTTTTCACAGTAGACAATGAAATGTTTCAGATACACTTTTCAAAAGCATAACAACATAACCCTTCTCTCTCCTCGTAATTTCAAAACTGGATGAACTCTTACCTGAATACCCTTCCATAGTTGCCGTGGACTTTATAGACACCATAAAGCCGGTCTGCCACCCTCTAAAACATTTTAGAGACAGGTTTTGGTCATCAAGATTAAGTGCAACTGCCTTGTGAAAACCCACATACATACTCCAAGTTAAAGCCCTAAAGTTCTTACACAGGTAAACAAGATTAGGCCTTAATCTAATCTAAGCCACTACTGAAAGAAAAAAATAAAATCAACAGCATTAAGTCCTGGAAGACTGAAGTCACAATCAAGGCTATGTTGAAAATTAGCATTTCAAATCTATCTTTGGAAGCACTCATTAGGATATGTCTGTGGAGACCACAATCAAGTTTGCTTCAGTTTTTGATTATCAAATATAAGGCGTTCTTTATCCAAATAATGCCAAATTTATGCACACACTTGTTTATTTAATTTATAGATGGCAAGCCAGAAATCCATCTTGACACCAAGATTGTAGGGAAACCTTTAGTAAAATTCTAACAAGTGACCTGATTTTTCCACCCAGCTGAGTGAACTAAGGAACAAGCTATCCATTGCAGAACTCATTGCTTGAGCTAGAGGTCATTTTAGCTGTTTAGAGTGCCAGTACCTGCTGCAGCCAGCACTACAACACTGGCAAAACCTCAGAAGAAAAGACACGTGTACACTCTGAAATATGAGTTGTAATCCAGATAATGCCCTTGGAATCATGATGTACCAATGAATGAGAGCGAAGTTCTGCAAGAGCTACTATTATTATTATTATTATGTCTGTCACAGCAGTAGTAAAAAGGAAACATAAACAAATTGCCCAACAGATCTCACACACAACCCTGGGAAAACAGGACTGTCTGTAGAACACCACTCTTGAGAGTGATTAATTCTCTCAAGAACCTGAGTTTAGCAGGGCAATCCATTACTGTCCTCTCCGCTGCACAGGTCCATCAAAAATTAAATCCCTGTTGAACATACTAAAAAGAAGTATCACGCTCTCATTATTGGAATTTTAATTTCCTATTTCCTTTTTGAGTCTTGGAAAAAATAACAACCTTCCACTCTCAACTCACAGAGTATCTTAATGCACAACATAATTGTTGTCATCATTAAAAAGGCTATTATTCATTGCAGATCAATGAACGAGCCAAAAAAAGAAAACACATACTGGGAAGCATACAGGATTCATACTACAAGCTCAGGAAAACAATTTATTATATGTCTGACCAGAGAACTGTGTTTTGAGGCCCTTCCCAAACCAAACATCCAGCAAAGGCAACTTGTCTGCTGAGCAGAGAAAAGCAGACACCTCAAACCTCTTTAAAATACCTCCCTGCGATACGTGACCATCACAGGACAGGGCAGATTAGCAACATGCACTGTCAACTCAGCCATCGTATCTGGAACTCTTTCCCCCTCCCAAATCTGTACAAAGTCAGTGCCCTCACCTCTTGCTGTCTCCTGCTCCACACTCAGGAGACAGACTCCCTGAGGCAAAACTGCCCTTTATTCTAGAACACATATACCACTTCTCTTGACTAAACAAGAAATACTGCCTTATAAATAAATCATACTATTTGTCACGACACACATGGGAAATACTTACAGCTCTGACTCGCAGAAGGTGTGATATGACAGACTGCAGTTCATCGCTGTAGTGTTTTAGCTCAGTAAATCTCCTGGGAGCAGGAAACAGATAGTACATCATTAGCCATCATGAAAGCAAGCTTTCACAGCATGCACAATAGAGCCACAACCCTGCGGCCAGCAAGACGGAGCCTGGATTGTGTTGCAGTGGAATTAGCTGAAGACTCCTAAAGAAGTGACTGCTGAGTTTAATTTCCCCAAAGTGAACAAACATCCCAACACTTGCATGACTGGTGGTTTTCTAAATGCAAATGATGAAGGCTCAGATCAAATTAAGAGATAAAATTTTATGAAATAGAAGTAGTTAGCTGAAGTTATTACATTGCTGGTTTGTTGTTTGGGGGGTTTTAATGGGATTTATAAAAGCGAGGGTTATTGAGTAGGAAAGCTTCAAATAAATACAAAGCCAAAATCTGCTGAAGCATATTTCTTAATAAAAGCACGTTTACATTTCTGACCTGACAAAGATACTTCACAGTTGCCTCTATCCAGTTTTGGGCACAGCTTTTCAGGGGTTCAAGGAAGCATTCACAATTACAATTCCCCTAAGGCTAGCCCTTGTACAGTAACTGTAACATTACATGTGAAATCCTTTTGAGACTTGTGCCTGCACAGGAGCCATGTATGGCTGAAGGCCATCAAATCACTGCATCTCAACAAGGTACCAGACAGGGAAGCCATTGCAAGTGACATGTGCACACTGCTGGCTTGTCAATTCTGGAGAAGAGGCATTTTATCAGCCAGCCCAGTTAGGTTTCAGAGGCAATTTAAACTGATACCTTTAGCTCTTACTAATAACAAAGGTGAATCATTTGCCACAGCTTTGCTACTGACAGGTAACCAATTAAACCACAGCAACAGCCTCTTGTGTGCACATAAATCCTCCCTACTACAAACAAGTCTAGCTCATGACCTACTTTGGTACACAAGAATGTATTTATTTCATCCAGATGGGAAGCCAGAAACAGCTTTACCTAAATTACTAAACAATGACCTGAAAATAAACACAGAAGAATGAAACTAGAATTATGGAATGGGAGCCTGAGATTAGTGTTCCAGGTTGATTTTCAAGAATGAAAAAAAATTTTATTCCTCCTCCCACCACAAGCACACAGTCAGGCTTTGTATTTCAGAATAGCTTGTACCCAAGAGGTCTTACTGAAATGAGTCGGGTCACTTGTTTTGGGTGACCAAGTATGAAATTCCAGGGTTTTTCATTTAACACTTCTTCCTCCCCTGCCAGGAAGTCTTCCCTTAAAATATTCCCATCCTTGCATTCAAGAAGTAGAAGCTTTATTATGACTTCTAATATTTTTGATTTCCAGTAAGCACTTTTTTATAGTGTTATGACACACACAGGGTTAAAGTACATAAAAAGATTTAAAAGTTAGCAGAGAAACTGTATGGTAAAAAAGAAATGTAGTTACTGATCTGCACAGTGGGATTTAGAGAGCAATCTCTTCAGTTTACACTTTATAAAATATGCACCAGGGCTGCTTGTCAGACAGCTGCAGACACATACAGTGAAGATATTTGAAATAACGGAACTAAAAACAAAAGATTAAAAAGCATGCCTCCAGCTCAGGAATACTCCCCTTTCCACTCCAGAAATTTATACTGGGAAGTTTTATTTATCCTGTTTTGCCACAAGAAATCTTTTAGGAATGCTGCACTCCCTGAAAGCAAGAGTCAGGAACCTAGGAGGACTTCCAGTATCCTGGTCTCCAGCAGCAATACATCTTCTTGCAGATCAATTCCTCCTCAATTAAAACAATAATTTTTAAAAATTACTACTTCAGAATCAAGCTGTCTTCTATTTTGTCTCATAAAAGCATAAACCAAAGTGCTGCTCTTTTTTCCCAGTCTTCTGTGAAGGTTGGTAATTTTACAAATATAAATTTCAGGAAAAACTGCTTTTAAGAGACTGGTGGTGTTGCAGATCAAAAGTTTATTTCTCAAGTATTTGCTTAAGTCCTAGTCACTGCTCATGTAAAATAAAGTTACATAATTATAAAGTAATTTTCAAACAGAGCTCAGTGAGGCACACAAAGGGATGTTTACTTTTCAATGTATCCTAACAGCAGAAGTGTAGAACAAGACACAGTTTTGGCACTCAGTAACTGAAGCTTTTTTAACTAGCACTTTTCACTTGGTTTTACTGGTTCTGCAACATTACCAACAGTCTAGATACTTAACGGAGCTATTAAATAGAACTTGAGACACAAATGAAGGACTGATTGGGTCACATTGGTGTAGGAACACAAGCAGGTCTCAAAAATATCTTTTATGATACTGGCAAAGAAAAAAAATTCCTTTACAGTAGACAGCATTTCAATGTGAGTTGTGTACTTGGTGCATTTTACACAGCAGTACTCCTCCCTGCATGGGGGGTGGGGGACACAGTGCCATTCTCCTCTTTTGTGAAGGGAGATACTACAAGAACAGAACTCTTCACTAAAAAAGTTAGCCACTTGTCTGAATAACCAGACAACAACAACAAAAAAAAACACAAATTGAGAGCTACCTTAAAAAAAAGGCTGCCTTAGGAAAGGATTTAGTATTTTCTAAAGAAATCTTTCACTAAAAACCAAAATCTATGGTTTTGATTAAAGCCCAGAGAGAGAAAGAAAGGATGAGTACCATGAGGCCAAATCAGAGAGGTCTGCAGTAGGTAAAAATTTACCTCTGAGTACCAGAATACCATATTTTTATCACCATTTAATTCCACCATTGAAACTATAAATTGTTTCCCACAGGAGAAGGTTTAGTTTCCAATCTACATTTGACCTCAAAGAGCAGCCTTTTTTCAGCTGCATGAAGCTCCTTACATTGCCAAGCTTAAGGATGCAGCTCCACAGCACCACAAAGCAATCCCAGCTGGGAGCTGCAGCTATTCCTCACCTGAACACCTGAACATCTGCTGGCCCAGGAACCTGAAAGCCTACACTCCCCACAGCAGTCACACCTTTTGTTTCAGCAAGGTGAGCCTGCTGAACCACTTCACCAGCCAGCCACACAAAAGCACCAAAGGTAAAGCAGAGAGGCCAGGCATCACATTCCAGGCAGCTCAAGCACGAGTGTGCTGGGCAGAACAAGGCACTGTCCCTCTTGTTAGAGCCACACATGCTACAGTAAAAGGCAAACAAACAACTTCTGCTCATCAGTTATTTATTAAACAATTTGTATCCCCAAGTTCAATTTAGAAGTTATGTAGCTGGCAGAATACAACAGAAAACATGTGCCATCTCCCCAGCACTGTGAAGGCTCTACCAAGGCACACACACTCAAGGACTGTTTTTGTTATAAGCTCTTTTCTCATGTTTTCCTTGTATTAACTCCTTTCCTGCTTTTTAATAAGCTACTTCTGACAACAGCTTTGCTTTCTGAAACATTGTTACCTCAAAAGATAAAATGGATGCTCCTTAAACAGTCTTGCCCCCCTGTGCCTACAGTCAGACTTCTGGCAGTCTCCCTGCTGTGAGAGCAGGAAAAGATAACTCCTACTGGCCACAGAGGTAGATGACTGAGGATAAAGCATTCAAACAAGGGACCATTTTCACCTGCAGATACAGAGAATTGCTGTCTTCTGATCTCATTCACAAATGTTAGCCTTTATATTAAACCCTGGCTAAAAGCTTCCTGCCCGCCACAGAAGGCCTTAAAAACATGCACAATAAAAAAGCAGAGACTGGACCAATTCCCAGGTAAAATCTTTGAAGAGGTTCAGAAAGGCACATACCCTCTAACATCATTAAAAAAATACCCCCAGATTCAATGGAAGTACAAAGGGAACAGACAACAGGATGCAGTGAGGCACAGGGGCTCCCCCTAAGGAGCATCCCCGAGTGCCACTGCTGGACAGCAGGTGCACCCAGAAGGGCACTGTGCACAGGTCTCCATGGCCTGTGGATGGCCAACAGCAACATCTCTTGGCCCCATCACTGCACACTGATGCTTCTAACAACTGCACATATAGAAACTCCCATTTTACCCTTCCCACATCACCAAGGGTGTCATGAACCTCCCACTATACACACCGACAATTCTGAGCAGTTTTTCCATCCAGCAGACTGCTCCAGTGCCTGTCCCAGAGCTGTGTAAACTGCAACAGAGCTGAACTGACCTCTGGACTTCCAAAAGCATCTGTGAAAATTGGCAGCTTGGAGAGAACTATGAACTACAACACCAGGGTGTGTGCATCCAGAACTGTACACTAGCAGACTTTTGGAAAGACCTACTATCAATCTGTATTCTGTTCATGCTTGCAAAGATTTCTTGAAAACAAATATTAAGAGGTTCTTTCTCCGAGTCTGGTTTTGGGGATTTTTTGTCCCTTTGTGTTAGTCTAGCTGAAATGGAATACTTATTTTATATAACGTGATGGAATTTTTCTGAATGCTTCCTGCTTTTGGATGCAGGATTTATCAAATCTTTTCACACTACCTCTTTACTGAGCTTCTGTTAAGATTTGAAGCACAGAAAGATAATTTTTCTTCTCTGAATTTATACTTAAGAGATAGAATATTCTGTCACCTGAAGTAATAACTGTAACTGAAAAAGGGAAAGGGGAGGGAAGAAGGATGTGGAATCTTACTTGTCTGGGTTTTTCACTCTGAATGTTGCATTAAGAGCTTTTAATCTGGAATCTGCCTGAAAAAGGGGAAAAAAAGCTTTGTTAATTTAATGCAATTAAATTTCAGTGACAAAAAAATCCCAGCCTTCTGGCAGCACCATTAGAAAAAAGTCCTGCCTTCATGGCATATTTAAATCTTCAAACATTGAACAAGTTGACACCAGCTGCCCTGAATGTCAGATATTTTTATTAAAAAGTCAAAAAAGTAAGCTATTTTTGTGAATTTGATGTAAACAGTAACCACTAAAATAAAGCTGGTATAATCCAAGTCCCACAAAAATAGTCCCTTCTTAAAATGCTGCACAAATCATGGAGTTAAGATATACAACCCCACATTCTTTTTAGATGAAGCAATTAGGTAACTTAAGACCATATGGACAAGCTATTTTATATTTTTCAAACCAAATAAAACCAGTGGTAGAGTGACCTCTATATGCTCTTTATTACCAGGAACAGTTCCCCAGTGAAATCAAAATCTTATATATAGTGTTCTCTTATTTTATGACTTGCTTTACAGAAATATGTAATTTGTATATCGGAATAGAGCCCTTTTTAATGCAATGTTCTTCTCTATAGTAGTGCATATATAAATCTCTACACAATAAAGTTCAATACCTAATTAAAAAGCTAATTGACTGCTTTAGTTTTTGAGATGCTGGTTTACCAATTACTGCAACAGTAGTATTGAACATTACCAAGGAGATGGAGGGTTTTTTTCCAGTTTATTGAATACTAAACTGTGCAATGGGTATTTACCCCTAATAAGACACCAACACAGATGAGAGAGCCCAGCCTCATCCACAGAGGTCCACATCACTACAACTCTTCATTTCTATGATGCATTTTATGCACAGCTCACTCAGGGCTCATCCATACTAAAGAAAAACACCAATTGTGAGTAAATGGCTGGAGTTCACTTTTGATCAAAATATCCTTCTCTTCAGTGAAAGGAAAATAAATCAGCACACCTTTCAAGGTGTATAGATTTCCTATAGTGTACTCCTTTAGCTAACAGGCTGTGCCACAGCTGCAAGCAGTAAGTTACTTCAGCAGTACTTGCTAGTGCTGGTGTAAGGCAAAAGAATATTTTGTGCCCTGTTACAGAAAACTCAGAGCTTGAGGAGCTGTTTTGACTTTGCCAGTGAAGGGAACACAGTGTTTTCCCAAAACAAGAACAGAATCCTTCCTTTAGGGCCCTTACAATAGCCTCTACAGATAAGACAGGCACAGTCTGAGACTCTCACCTTCCACTGCATTTGGGCTGAGCAGAAGATACCCCATACATCAGCCTGGAGAAAAGGAGGCTCAGGGGAGACCTTATTGCTCTCCACAGTTACCTGAAAAAAGACTGTAGGGAGGTGGAGTTTGGTCTCTTCTACCACACAACAAGCAATAGGACAAGAGGAACTGGCCTCAAGTTGCATCAGGGGAAGTTCAGATTGCATGCTAGGAAAAATTTCTTTACCAAAAGGATTGTCAGGCTGCCCACAGAAGAGATGGAGTCACCACCCCTGGATGCGTTTAACAGATATGCTGATGTGGCACTCTGGGACATGGTTTAGTGGTAGACTGGTAGCAGAGTCAGGTTAACTTTAGCTGTTCTTCCAATGAGCAAACCAACAAAACAAAACATAACCCACAAACAAAAAGGTAAGGGAACAAAACCCTCCATACTAAGACTGACTAATACTGGGAGAAAGCAGGTTCATTGCCACCACTGCATGTGACACTTCTCTAAGAGTATCTTGCAAAGGGAAGACAAGGCAACATGGGGAAGCATGTCCCAGATAGCACAAGGAACACAAAACACTGCAGGAGCTCCAAGTCCCAGCCTTTATGCTTATTCAGATCACTTCTGAGGCTTGTATAGTCTTGAATCTCCACTGCTACACCCCAACAAGTCAATACACAAGCCAGTTACACTTTGGGTTGTTCACACACACCTGCAGGTACTCCTCACACATTCCCACAGTACAATCATCTAGATACACTGACATTATCAGAGCCCTTCCCTCTAGACAGCTATTTCACAAAATACTGTATTTATGGTGAAACAGCAGGCACCAAGGCTATTTGAGTCTGTTTGGGCAGCATGCACATCCAACAGCTTTACACTTGAAAAGGACCACTTCCTACCCTACAGTTACAGGACAAGTTTTTCTCTTTTGTCACAGGCACACACAGTGCTCTGAAGGAGAGATCAGTAAGTTCACACAAGCACTGTCAGGCAGGAAGCATAAGCCTGCCAATGCTCTACCATGTCATTAGGGCTATTTCCTTTTTGCCAATTGCAGCACAGTAACTCTCAAACACCACTTTTGAGCATTTACACCAGAGTTAGGCTTCTAGAAAAACATCTGTCCAGTCTTCAAACTGATTTAAGAGTAATACACACAAGCATTTTAGAGATGAACCACCTATCAAATGAGGTACAGCTGAGGAGTTTTCAGACAGTTAATGCCGACTATGATCCTCTAATCATTTATGTAAACTAAAGAGAGATGGGAATTTTCTCTTTCCTACAGGAAGGGTTAAAATCCCAAGTGACAAATCCCTTAAATATAAAATTGAGTGCTGGGGTTGGGAGGGAGGAAAGGCATGATTTAATGACACAGCTGGCAGAATAAACAAAGTTTCCAACATCAACATTCAGCTACAGCATGCTACACTGCATTAAATCCTAATTTAAAGTTTAGTTAGAGGGTTCAGACCCTCTCAGACAAAAGACACGTCCTGCTTAAACGCAGCAGAGGCAGCAGAAACATAAACAAATGGTCTGATTCCAGTATAA
Organism: Rhipidura dahli; assembly: GCA_013399225.1. NCBI lineage: Eukaryota > Metazoa > Chordata > Aves > Passeriformes > Rhipiduridae > Rhipidura > Rhipidura dahli. Next base: position 207,433 of record VXAC01003468.1, read on the forward strand.
AACACGCACTGAATATAAGTTTTCCTTCCAGTGTAGTGCTAAATATTGAGGGTTTATATTTCAGATGGAGAATAAAGGGAAGATTCTTTTCACCAGGACTTTGAAAAAGTTATTTTTCTTTCCTAAGAAAACTGGAACTGTAAAAGGGAAAACATACACAATCAAATCTAGAGGGAAAACAAGACCTGCTCATCTCTCATTTAATCTACAATGTAGTTTCAGGAAGGCAAATATTCTCAGCATTCTGCTATGAGTTTTCTTCCATAAACACACCACTGTGTGCTCTCAAGAACACACCCTGCCAGTACAAACTTTCTGAACTCCTATGAGTGTATGCAGCTTCAGAGCTTTACATTGTTTGCATTATGAATACTAGGCGTATGCAAACCCAGCTGTGATGGAAGAGAATTATTGTCAACTAAAGTTATCAACAGTAAGTGTCAGTATCAAAGCCCCTTGGACACTGAGGATAAGAGCACCAGGGATTTTCTTTAGCTCTCACTACTTAGAATAATTCTTCATAATCCACCTAGTTTTCAGTTGTGATTTCATGAGAGCAGATCACATTACAGTGAAACAAAAAGCTCAGTATTTGTCCCCATATAGTAATTCTTCCAGACACAGCCCAGCAATCTATCAGCTTCTCAGATTCTTGACCTGTACAGACACATGACCTTTGATCATTTATTCCTGCAAGTCTTCCACCAGTTTACCCAGCCATGAACTCGCTGATGTCAATGGGGATAGGATTACTTCAAGACACATTCTGTTAAACAGTTAAGGGGCACCAAATCCATCTGTCTTAGTCCCTTTCACCAACTGCTCCTTGCAAAGAAGTCCTACAATTCAGACCTCTTTGCTTACCCTTTTTTGACACCTTGCACCTCTTACCAGACTAAATCTGACACCCACCTTTAAAAATGCTAAACTAAACTGAAAACACAAAAACCCACTAGTATGGCCTCAAGTTCATTACTTTAAAAGCTTATAAGGATCATACTTCTACATTACCAGTAGAATTACATAGGCACGTAACAAGTCTACAAGAGAACTTAACTGCAATCCTACCTATCACATGCCAAGAACATCACTGTTCTTTGTAATAACCAGCATTCATAAAGCAATGCCTTTAACCCATTCTTACAGCAAACACCCTTTCATAAATAGCCTAAAACATGTTTGCTGGAACATGTCTGTGTTACAGCAATCATGAGATAAACAATTACAGTAATTACCTTCAACTGAAATCCAGTCTCATTCACCATTTCTTTCCATCCAGCTTCCTAAAAAAACAGGAGAAGAATGTTCACTTAGAGTGATTTACGAGTATTGCAGCTTTTGCAAGCCCCTTCGAGAGCCTGTATCAAAGGAGCTTCTCCAGTATGCCTGGCTTCTGCCTCAGTTACCCTCCCCACGTGTTTTCAAGAACATGGGTTAAGAATAACCTATCATTATGTTGTGCTTACATACTAATCTCCCCCCAAAAACCCTCATCTCTTCAGTACTTAATTACTTCAATCTATTGGCCAGGGGCAGAAGCCACACAGCTTTGTCTAAAGAAGCAGTTTAGCTCTTTAGAGAGAAGAGTAGCTATCATCTGTTGCCTGTGAGATTACCAGCACCTCCAAGGACCTGCGCGGCTCAAGGCAGAGAACATACAGGTGACATTTTGCAGTGCACAGGTCATCACCTGGCTCAGGTGTACTGGCTGGTTTTTCACTGTTTTCAGGTCCCATACATTGGTTCACCTACATACTGCACTTTGCTGTGGCAAACACAACTACTCAGCCCAGTATTTGGGAATCTCTCATCAAAGCAGAGAAAAAAGAACCATTCAGTATCTCCTAAAGTTGAAAGCTGCAGAATGCAATGCTTAAGCTGACAACTGGACCACAGCTTTCATGACAACATGTTGTACTGGTTTTGGATCACAACATGTGATCCAAACCACAAGGCTAATGAAACCATGGATAGCCAAAGAGTGAACTGGAAGCCAGTGCTGTCTCTGCAGTCAGCAGTATAGCACACTAACTAGTTCAGCTTTAGTCCTACAGCTTTCCCAACCAACATGCAATAGGTTCCCAATAGGCTGTTCCAAAGAGGTGGAAATTCTCTCTTAAGAGCCTTACAACTTGACTGGAAAAAAGTCATAAGGTACATTAGAAGGGCAACTGTACAACTGCACAGTGCTGTTAAGAAGCTTTTAGCTGGACAAGCCTTTTCCATCTCAAGTATATTCACATTGTTTATCCTTCCTCCTGACACAGAACAAGCTATGGGTCAACAGAAAGGAAGACGATCAGAATAACATTATCTTAAATAAATAATCACTAAATAATGTATTTAGAAATAACTTTACTATACCTGCGTTAAAAATGCATAAAAGATTTTGTCTTGGCAAAGAACAGGATGTGAAGCCACACGTAACAAGAAGTTTTCCAAACCAATTCTTCTTCTCTCCACAAAATCTGGATCCATATTATCTGCTGATAGCTTATGCCAAACAAAGTCAGCCTAGTTAAACAGAAGAGTGTCAACAGTAAATTAAAAAACAAACAAAACAAAGCAAGCCACAGCTTCGGTTTCCTTACCCTTTTTTCTGGCAAAGGTGGAACAACAATATGTGGGTAGGTAACTGACAAATAATTCCTCAGCAACTCAAATTCACTGTAACGTCGCCACAGGGAGTCCACAGGGGCACACTGTCCCTCACTCTGGGACTCAACAGCTCTGAAAGATAAAGCATCAGATTTGAACATTAGTGAGCTATCACCTGCTCCCTCAAACCATCAGTGCAATTACAGCAAAGGCCCCAAAAATAGTAGTGATTACTGCATGACTTCACCATAATCTAAAGAAACCTTAATTAATTTCATGTCTACATACTTAATTTAAAAATATTTATGGTTTCTGCCTGATAGCACTCAAATTTTCTAGGAACACAGGAAAAGTCAATGCACTTACACATCAAAAACAAACAGGTAGGTTGCAATCAAGTAAAGAGTCACACACGTGACTTAGCCTGCACCGTTACAGAAACAGCCCAGTTTCTCTCGGAACAGTGTTAGGTTCAAAATCAGTAAAATTTCATGAGTACCTGAAGGATACAGAGTATTGTAAGAAGAATTTTACTATTCAGTGGGAAAGTCTTCACTTCAAAGGATAAAAATTGTCTTGCATACAACGGTTGATACAGTTACAAATATAACTTTAAAAATACTAAGATATTTAAAAGGATATTTTTAGAAAAAGAGCAAATTTCAAAGCACTTCAACCTTTCTTTTTTTTGTTCAAAGTGACATATTTCTATATTTAAGGACTAAAAATGTAACAAACTAGATAGAGCAAGAGGGTACAAAATTGATGCATCCCAAAAATTCATTGAAGACTTAAAACCAACATTACCCAGCAAGGTAATAAAGGATTTTATGTTACTGTAAAGGGATAAATCACTGAATATTGTAAGATTGAAAAGTAATACAAAAACTTGATGAGAAAAATAATTTTTCATACAAGACATTCAAAGCAACAGAAATACTTTGCAGTATCATAAAATAAGCACTGGGTAGTAATACTTCTTGGCAGTTAGCATTTGCCAGAATAAACAGAGAGACAATTCACACAAGGCACTTAACAGGAAACAGTGATGTCTATATGTACTTTAGTTCTTCATTTAAGTGACTAATTAGCATACAAAGCACTGGTGTAAACCTACATGAAACAGTACTGACTACTGAGTTTGGAAGGGACCTCTGCATCTCTGTGATCCAGCCCCCTTGCTCAAAGCAGGATGTTCTGAACCACATCCAGTTGGGTTTTGAGTATCTCCAAGGACAGAGACTCTACCACCACACTGAGCAACCCATTCCCATGTTTGACAAACCTCACAATAAAGAGAGTTTCTTACTTTTAAATGGAATTTCCCATGTTTGAATTTGTGGCTACTGCCTTTTGCCCTCTCTCTGCATCACAGAAGAAATCTGATTCCATCTTCTTTACCTCTGCACCAGATATTGACCCACAACTGCTAAAATCAGCTGTCTCTTGCACAGGCTGAACAAGCCCATCTCTCTCAGCCTCTCCAATCAGATGTCAGATAATCCAAGCCCATACTCATCCTCACAGCCCTTCACTGGACTTGCTTCACTAAGTCCACATCCTTCTGGTGCTGGAGAACTCAGAACTGGGCACAAGAAGTTATGAACTACAATTAAGTTACGCATGTGGTACTTAGCAGAATAGAGTGCTGCATTATTTTTTCCAGCAAAAGTCAGTCTTTATAGCTCTTAAATTCATAAGAACTTTCTGAAGTTTTAAAATAGCTAAGCAGCACACAAATTATTGGTAATTTTTAAGCTATTCTTAAAATACAAGGTCGGATTTCTATGATCTAATTGAAGAACAATCCCACTCCAAAGAAGCCCCCCAGTATTATTTGACACATTTAAACAAAATATGAGATGCCTCTATTTGTGAACTCTCATGAGAGAGGAACAGTCTTGCTATATACTTTGGTTTAGTTACATCTTAAGGTGGAAATAACATCATACAGATGAATGCAAAAGATGCATTTTTAACTTACTAAGTTGGAACAATTTTTATGTATCTGCCTGTGTCTTGGGAAAAGAACATTTATTCCAGCTGACTGAATTTTTAGGGAAAAAGAAACTTCACCACTAAGAAGAAAACAGGATAAAGTCATAGCATTCAACACAAACTGCTGCAGATTAGAACTATTTGAGAGTGACTCAAGACAAAAAGGCAAGCACACTGCTGACAGCCACTATTCACACTGCCAGCATCCCACAGAATTCCTCCCTATTAGAGTTTTTTAATTCAACGAAGCTGCACCTGCAAATACTGAGTTCTGAAGAGGGTAAGCTCAGCCTAGCCTGGAATGACAGGCTGTGCAGCATTCCTCCCCACACTAACTGCTGCACCATTTAAATATTTCAAGAACACTTCAGCTCAAAGCAGGTATCTAGTGACTGAACTATTGATGAGTAGAGGTAAATTTGAATAGATAAGGAATTGAGCTACTATACCTCAAAAGATTAATTGTTTACTCAAAAGCTGAAGGCACACACATTACATTCCTAGAGGAGAAACTCCCAGCACGGTTTGGTAAAAAATCTGGCCATTCAAGATACATAAAAGTACTTCAGAATTACAGATCCTTTTAGCTTCAGCTTCAGCAGCTTACTAACCAGCTGTGTTGATTTACACCATGGGATTCAAGACCACTAATTCCACATGGGTTATTGTCAACCCTTAAGCAAGACTGCTACCATCAATACATGATAATATTATGGGGACCCTGCCTGAGAACAGGCTGCACAAGCAAACATAAACAAGAAGACAAGAAAAACACAGGTCAGGACTGCCCTGAGAATCCAGCCACATCCCAGGAGGACCCATCTGTGCTGCAGATACAGATGGTGCTGTGACAGCCTTCTGACAGGAGAATGGTCCACTCTAAATTATGCTTATAATGCTCCGTAATTGTTTTGCAGAGTTAATTAGAAAGTAGGAGCAGCAAAGACCACGTTGAGCCTTAACTGAAAAAGAAAAAAAAAACAAAAACCCTTTCTGACCATGTCTGCTTATCAGCTTTGTATTTGTTACAATTCGTAAGAGCCCATTAGTTATTTAAAAAAAACCCACAGCAGTAACATCTCAGTCCACACACATTAAGCAGAAAACTAAATATTAATCAAAAATTTTAAAAGGTCACTTGGGAGCATAGCACTTCAGCAAGAAGGGACCAAAGCTTTATAGAGAAGCCTAATCCTACATCAGCACAAACCACTACCTTGTTACTTGAAATTTTATGCCCACACAGGGCCTCAAGAACTCCAGGAGGACGGAAGCAGAGTGCCAGATCAGTTCATACCACTCAACTGCATCTTCCCTACCCACCCTGAAGACACTAAGGAAGTTTACTACATCTAAAGCCTACTGTCAATTTATTCGGACAAAGCAGATCTGTGGACAGCAGCTAGGCTTTCCACAGTCTAAGTTAATCATGCTTTACAACCCTTGTGAGGGACACAAAACCTCACACTACACCCTGAAGAAAAAGATTAAAATACTACCAGAGGATCTTGAAGGTCAAACCTGCCTGTGTAGTTTATTCTTTCTTAACTAGACAGCATCGGATACAACTCCTCACTGTAGTCTGTGTTAAGCAGCCTGACATTATTCTCATCTAGATCATACTCGTTTCCTTTATTCTAACACACATTTATTCTCACTGTTTCAGAAGTGCAAACATTGCCTTTTACAGCTTTTACCTTCATCAGGAGGGCACCTGTGTAGCAGCTAACAATGAAGCCATGCTTCTTTAATTAATTGGCTTGAATACATTTAAGACATTTTGAAATTACTAATATCAGTTTCAGATTCCCCCTTACACGCAGGCTTACAGTAAAGCTCCCAGATTGTGCTCTCTAGAGCACACAATGGTGGAGAGTTGGGTAAAGGAGGGGAGCAGCTAAGTTCTTTGCAAAGCTGTGGTGGGAAAGCATTGCAGAGCCCTCAGGAGCCTGTGTCAGCACCATTACCTTTTAAACGAGTTAATAAGAGTTTGAAATTGCACGGATGGATATGGGACAGGCAACCAAGATGAGAGAAATTTTTTTTTTTAATCACACCAAAAATGTCTCCACCTGGTTACATATGAGGTCATAAAATATCACCAATTACAAGAGCATTTCTCCCCAGGAACACCATTTCAGAAAGGAAGTAGAAATCCACAAAGGTACTCATTACACTTAATACCTTCACTACCATCTAATTTTTCAGACCACGTTATGAACTCCCCCATTAAATGCAAGTATTGCAGACCAGTTTCAATTAAGATTATAATCACTTGTTGACATTCAGTCAAACTTCTCAATTTGTTTTGGTTCTAAAAACAATATAATACTTGTACAGTCTTCAGGCAGGAAAACCATATGTTTCCCCTTTAAGTACACTATTAACAATGCAAGTTATTCATTGAATGAACCAACCTGCCTGAAAAAATTAAAAAGATAAAATTGAAACCTTCAGCTTTTACATTTATAACTGATGTTATCATAACCAATTCGAAGATTACATTACTCCATGTCTCATTTATTTGCCTTAATTCAAAGTGTCAATGTGAAAACTTCAGTCCATTTAATTAACCTCTTCTCACTTCCCATTTAAAACTAATTACCCTAAATGAGCCATTAAACAATTCTGAATGCAGTAAAAAGATGAATGGCTGTGGAGTACTAAATCAGACAAGAAGGAAATACATGGGTTTATTTCCTTGTAAAAGCAATCACCTCTTCAATGGCAGAAGCAGTAACTTTGCTTTCAGCCTTTGACCTTCTACTGTATGAGAAGTGACACTTCCTCCCCCTGTAGTGGGCAAGGTTCACTGCCTGTGCAGAGGAACACCATTTTAGACGGACTCCTTTATCCACCAGCTCTTTAGAAAAAGTCTCTAGTCAGGCCTCTCAGACAGCTGATGTCTAATAACTGCTCTTCTACCTGGCAAGCTGTATGACAAGGAGGCACTTCTCTTGCCAGAAGATTTTTCACAGCCAGGTGATTCTTGGGGTTTTTTTACACTGTCACCCAGTTTACTGTATTTAACTAAAACATACATTTGTTAGGCAGATGAGTGATTCATAGTATCAATCAAGTAAAAACCAACAGAAAACTAAATTCTCAAATCCTCTATCTTCTTCCACCTCCCAACTCTCCCCTGTTTAAAGCTCATGCTGAATTTAGACTTTTTCCCTCATACCTCTTTTGGAGTACTTCTGACGAATTTTCCTGACTCCCATTGGCCAAAATCTGCCGTTTGCAGTTTTATCAGAACACAACATACCTCTGTGGGCATCCATCCTCTACCTCTTCCCAGGAAACCCATGCCGGGCTTTTCACCTAGCCCAGCATGAAACAGGAAATTTTGAGAAGGGTACTAAACAAAATTCAACTAAGAAAAAACTCCTGAAATCCCACAATGCAGCACTGCAATCACTGAACTGTGGCCTGGCCAACTACTGATTTCCAAGTTCATTTCTCGCACAGAAACTTTCTTTAGAAGTTGTCACACTTTGGATGGGTAATCCAAGGCCTTAGCAGAGAAGCAGTTGTCACTCACAAAACAATTTAACTATTGGAAAACTTTCCAAACACTGGAAACAGAAATAAGACTAGTAACCTCCCAGCTATACTGAGGGAGTAAAAAGGAAATAAACTGAGCCCCCTTGTTAAATTACTGCAAGAGGAAGTGAAGACTAGTAGGGCTGGAAAGCATGGATCCTGCTATTAAGTGGTCAGATACCAGGCTGCACAAACTTGTGCTACTTTTTCCTAAAGCCACATTTAAAACAGAACAAAAAAAATACACTCTAGACATGATATTGTTTGATCAGGAAGACCAGCATGGAGATCTTATAGTCAGCAGGGATGAAAGGAAAGCAAACTAAATGGAAGTGTCCTACTACTACAGAGGAAATTGTTTACTTTCAAGAAGACCAGGGGAAACAATCATTCCCTGTATGTCCTATAATCAAAAGTGCAATACTACAGAGCACTTTCGAGAAGCTCTGCATTCTGATTGACTTTCAGCTCTGTCATGAAAAATACCAGGTACGAGGCCAGGAGTCAGATTCAGAGGTTTATTCTACCTGAGTTCTTGTAGTTTCATGCAGACTCTGATATAAAACACAGCTGCCTAAAATTCTAACAAGCAAGTCTGGGTTTAAGTGAGGTCCTGAATATTTACTACTTCCCTTATAGAAAGCAAGTGATATACCGAGCACATCTCATAAAGGAATATTTAGCTACACATCCTAAGAATTTGTACTTGCCTTAATGCCATTTCCCACAAATAGGTAGAAGCGACCTCTGTTCTCACAGGGAGAATATAAAAATTGATTTATTTTTAAATAACTGTATAGTTTAACAGAAGCTGTGAAACAAACTGACATCATGACAGATTGAATGGAAATAGCTCACCACAAAAAATCAAATTAGCTAATGCAGAAAGGTGTAAACCAAGAAGAAGATTATTTTGGGAAGCACAACCTTCAGAATTTGCTGAGGCTCTGCAGTCTACAGCAGTGAAGTTTGTTTTGTCTCAAAGAAATATATCTACATCAAGGTATAACATCACATTAAAAAAAATCAACAAAAGTCACACAAAAATGTGAGCATAGTAACAAATCTTTTCATTTTAAAAAGTAACACCATCTCTTGCATTTTGAAAACATTTTCACCAGCACCAGTGAAACTTGTGTGTAAAAGGTCTGAGCATTTAGCTCCTGCTCTATAACAAATACACTATGGTGGTAATTGTATCCATCTCGTGTCTCTTACTCACCCAGATAGAATTCCTCAATTCAAACTGAAATTAAATCCTAGATAGCAGTAATGGTGGAACCCCAGTTCACATAAACATAATGCAACTATTATTAAGTGGTCTTCCCTTTATATTACTATAAACAGTTTTATTCTTCAGCTACAAAATATCTTGTTACCCACAGACAAATTACTGTGAAGCCCACCTACAGCTACAGGCTCAGCAGGAAGCACATTTAATAGCCACCAATTATATTTATGCAAGAAATTTTGCCTTCTCAGCAAAAGGAATAGAGAACCTATTTTATTAGAGATGTGACAAACCCACATTTTCAATAGCTCTGTGACAAACATGTAATTGGTCTTGGTATTTGCTGACCACAGAGTAAAATAAATCTTAATGAAAGAACACAATCTGGCCAGCAAAGTACAGTTTTGCCACTACGAAAGAACAACTGGGAAAGACCAGTGGGAGCAAATCTAAAGTAATGCAAGGATGACTGGAAAAGGAGATGCAGTCAGCATGTTCTGGGGCTGCATAAATCAGCCCCCAGAGTACACTTCCTATCACATTTAGGCCCCACTGATTCCAAGTTTCTTCTCTTTTCCTTCAGAGACATCATTACAACAAAAATAACACTACTTACATGAGAAGGTGTGATCTTTAATATCAATACACTGTAAAACTATTTTTAAGCATCTGAGCAACTCTCAAAGAGTTACAATATTTGAAAAATATACATCTATTTTGGATTTCGTTCTTTAAGTTCAGAAAAATATAGTACACTTATCTCAGCAGGCCTGCAGTGAGTGTGAGCTAAACAGAGAAGAAGCCTTTTAACAAGCAGATAGAAGGCTTACATGCCAGTATTACAATTTGAACTCTTCAGAGCCTTTGCAAAATGCAACTGCTTCATTTCAGAAGGTTTTCCTTGTACAGCAGATCATTCCAAAGGCAAGGCCCAAAGGTTAAAACCAGTAACAGAAGTAAAAGTAACCAGTAAAGAAGAGCAAAACAAAACTCCTAATAAAGTCTGATTCTGAAACTCTTGTTTCAGCTGAGTAACATGATCCTGCATAATAGGAGTTATCTGTGACTGTTTGGGAAATAATGATAAGTTAGAAGAGATTTTAAAGCTTTGCTCACTACTCAGTACTTGAAGTTTTGTGTTTGTGATACTGAGAATGTTTATCATACCAGTAGTATTAATCTTGTTAACACAAGAAGACTGAGAGCAGTAAGTTCCCCAGTGAAAAGTTCAAGCTAGTATGAAGAAAGGAAATAGTTAATTAACTCTAACCCTTAAACCATCTACAAGGAGTATGTGGTAATCAGATCAAGCAAAACACTTCAAATATAAGCTGAGCAATAAATTCTGACCACATGACATAAGTCATGAGACTTCTCTTTCTTGTCATCTCAAGCAAGCCTAACCGTTACTTTAGACCTCTCTCACACACAATCTCACAAATACATGTATAAATTTGTTCAGCTTATGTCCAAGAAATAACCAAGCAGTTGCTGGCACCATATTAATGCAACAGCCTTCAAACACACATTTTTCCACCTAGCTCCAAATGAAGAATTACAGTACACAGTTACACAACACCAGCGCTGGTGCTGAACTGGCGATCAGCTGCCAAATCTTCAAAGGAAAAGATCCTCCAGAGTGGGTTGATAATCACATAACAAAGCACAAAACAGCTAAGTCCTCTCATCAACTGTACCTGATTATTTTTAGGGGTGGAAGGAGGGAAAATCTGTTTAGAATGGCACATCCGTGTACTCTTGAGAGTGAGCTCTCATCACCCACCTAGTCTCAATGAGGTAAGCAGTGTATGTTTCTTGTATGTTCATGGCATTCCTCCCAGTCCGTTTTTCAGCTTCTGAAACCGTGATTTCCATTTTCTTTGCCAAACAGTCTTCCATCTTTTTAGAAGAGGAAAATAAAGATTCATGTAACATTAACCACACAAAGCAAAGGCTACTAACCCTGCCTTCCCTTCTCCTACACCACATTTGTTCAAATAAGACAGGTCTCTGTGGGATAAAGGCTTTGACAGGGCTTTGCTTTATACCTATGCTCTGTATCACATTTGCAAGTGAAAACTGGAAACCTGCTTTAGGCAGAAAACAGAAAAGTCAACAAACTGATAACTCCAGGTACCAAAAACCACCCTGAACCGGGAGGATACAGAAAAAATAAATATTTTTCTTTACAGGTAACAAAGCAACCTTTTTTAAAAAAAAAAAAACCAAACTAACTAACTAACTAACCCCCGTACTTTCTACCCAAACACTTCCCAACTATCAGCGAATTCCTCCTCAGGACACCCGAGACACATGTAGCCACCTCTCCCCTTTCACAGGAAACAGAATATATCCGGACCAACATGTTTTTCTTTCAATCTCTCAGAGGAGGATCGTTATCTTTTA